>CAXIWF010000377.1:0-481239 GCA_964036045.1 Eutreptiella sp. 'Long Island Sound 2002' | reverse complement strand
CCCCCAACGTCTATCATGCCCCCCCCCCCGAACGTCTGTCATCCACCCCCCCCCCCTCGAACGGTCTGTCCCCCCCCCCCCCAACAACAACAACGGTCTGACACGCCCCCCCCCCCCCCCCGCCACCGCGCCGCGCGCTCTTTCCAGAGAGCCGGACGCGCCACCGCACCGCGCGCTTTTGCAGAGAGCCGGACGCGCCGCCGCGCCGCGCGCTTTTTCAGAGAGCCGGACGCGCCGCCGCGCCGCGCGCTTTTCAAGAGCCGGATGCCCCCCCCCCCCCTCCCCGCCACCGCACCGCGCGCTTTTGCAGAGAGCCGGACTCCAACGGTCTGTCATTCCCCCCCCCCCCTTCCAACGGTCTGTCAGCCCCCCCCCCCCCCCCCAAAAACGGTCTGACACGCCCCCCCCCCCCCTTCAAACGGTCTGTCAGCCCCCCCCCCCAACGTCTGTCACGCCCCCCCCCCCCCCCCCCCCCCCCCCCCCCCAACGGGCCCGCACGCATTTTAAGAGCCGGACGCGCCGCCGCGCCGCGCGCTTTTGCAGAGAGCCGGAATGCGCCTCCGCGTCGCGCGCTTTTCAAGAGCCGGACGCGCCGCCGCGCCGCGCGCTTTTGCCCCCCCCCCCCCCCCCCGCCCCAATGGTCTGTCACGCCCCCCCAACCCGAGGTCGATGAAGCCCCCCCCCCGCCCCCCCCCCTCCAACGGTCTGTCAGCCCCCCCCCCCTCCCCGCCGCCGCGCCGCGCGCTTTTTAAGAGCCGGACGCGTTGCCGCGGTCTCCAACAGGTTGTGCCCCCCCCAACAACGGTCTGACACCCCCCCGCCACCGCGCCGCGCGCTCTTTCAGGGAGCTGGACGCGCCGCCGCGCCGCGCGCTCTTTCAGAGAGCCGGACGCGCCGCCGCGCCGCGCGCTTTTCAAGAGCCGGACGCGCCGCCGCGCCACGCGCATTTTTAAGAGCCGGACGCGCCGCCGCGCCGCGCGCTTTTGCGGAGAGCCGGAATGCGCCGCCGCGCCCCGCGCGTTTTTAGAGAGCCGGGCGCGCCGCCGCGCCGCGCGCTTTTTCAGAGAGCCGGACGCGCTGCCGCGCCGCGCGCTTTTTCAAAGAGCCGGACGCGCCGCGCGCTTTTGCCCCCCCCCCCCCACCCCCCCCGCCCCAATGGTCTGTCACGCCCCCCAACCCCAGGTCTGTCAGCCCCCCCCCCTCCCCCCCCCCCCCGCCGAACGTCTGTCATCCCCCCCCCTTCCAACGGTCTGTCAGCCCCCCCCCCCAACGTCTGTCACGCCCCCCCCCCCCCCCCCCCCCCCCCCCCCCCCCCCCCCAAAAAAAAAACTTCTGTCCACCCCCCCCCCCCCCGAACGTCTGTCATCCCCCCCCCCCTTCCAACGGTCTGTCAGCCCCCCCCCCTCAAACGGTCTGTTGTCCCCCCCCCCCCTTCCCGCCACCGCACCTCGCGCTTTTGCAGAGAGCCGGACGCGGTGCTGCGCCGCGCGCTCTTTCAGAGAGCCGGACGCGCCGCCGCGCCGCGCGCTTTTGCTCCCCCCCCCCCCCCCCCAACGTCTGTCCCCCCCCCCCCCCCCCCCCCCCCAACGTCTATCATGCCCTCCCCCGAACGTCTGTCATCCACCCCCCCCCCCCTCGAACGGTCTGTCCCCCCCCCCCCCCCCCCCCCCCCCCAACAACAACAACGGTCTGACCCGCCCCCCCCCCCGCCACCGCGCCGCGCGCTCTTTCAGAGAGCCGGACGCGCCGCTGCGCCGCGCGCTCTTTCGGAGAGCCGGACGCGCCACCGCACCGCGCGCTTTTGCAGAGAGCCGGACGCGCCGCCGCGCCGCGCGCTTTTTCACAGAGCCGGACGCGCCGCCGCGCCGCGCGCTTTTCAAGAGCCGGATGCCCCCCCCCCCCCCCTCCCCGCCACCGCACCGCGCGCTTTTGCAGAGAGCCGGACTCCAACGGTCTGTCAATCCCCCCCCCCCCCTTCCAACGGTCTGTCAGCCCCCCCCCCCCCCCCCCCCCCCAAACAACGGTCTGACACGCCCCCCCCCCCCCTTCAAACGGTCTGTCAGCCCCCCGCCCCAACGTTTGTCACGCCCCCCCCCCCCCCCCCCCCCGCCACCGCGCCGCGAGCTTTTTTAGAGAGCCGGACGCGCCGCCGCCCCGCGCGCTTTTTCAGAGTGCCGGACGCGCCGCCGCGCCGCGCGCTTTTTCAGAGAGCCGGAGGCGCCGCCGCGCCGCGCGCTTTTTTAGAGAGCCGGAGGCGCCGCCGCGCCACGCGCTTTCTCAGAGCCGGACGCGCCGCCGCGCCGCGCGCTTTTTCAGAGAGCTGGACGCGCCGCCGCGCCGCGCGCTTTTTACGAGAGATGGACGCGCCGCCGCGCCGCGCGCTTTTGCCCCCCCCCCCCCCCACCCCCCCCCCGCCCCAATAGTCTGTCACGCCCCCCCAACCCCAGATCTGTCAGCCCCCCCCCTCCCCCCCCCCCCCCCCCCAAACGTCTGTCATCCCCCCCCCCCCCTTCCAACGGTCTGTCAGCCCCCCCCCCCCCCCAACGTCTGTCACGCCCCCCCCCCCCAACGGGCCCGCACGCATTTTAAGAGCCAGACGCGCCGCCGCGCCGCGCGCTTTTGCAGAGAGCCGGAATGCGCCTCCGCGTCGCGCGCTTTTCAAGAGCCGGACGCGCCGCCGCGCCGCGCGCTTTTGCCCCCCCCCCCCCCCCCGGCCCAATGGTCTGTCACGCGCCCCCCAACCCGAGGTCGATGAAGCCCCCCCCCCCGCCCCCCCCCTCCAACGGTCTGTCAGCCCCCCCCCCCCTCCCCGCCGCCGCGCCGCGCGCTTTTTAAGAGCCGGACGCGCCGCCGCGCCGCGCGCTTTTTCACAGAGCCGGACGCGTTGCCGCGGTCTCCAACAGGTTGTGCCCCCCCCCAACAACGGTCTGACACCCCCCCGCCACCGCGCCGCGCGCTCTTTCAGAGAGCCGGACGCGCCGCCGCGCCGCGCGCTTTTCAAGAGCCGGACGCGCCGCCGCGCCGCGCGCATTTTAAGAGCCTGACGCGCCGCCGCGACGCGCGCTTTTGCGGAGAGCCGGAATGCGCCGCCGCGCCCCGCGCGTTTTTAGAGAGCCGGACGCGCCGCCGCGCCGCGCGCTTTTTCAGAGAGCCGGACGCGCTGCCGCGCCGCGCGCTTTTTCAAAGAGCCGGACGCGCCGCGCGCTTTTGCCCCCCCCCCTCCCCCCCCCCCCCCCCCGCCGAACGTCTGTCATCCCCCCCCCCTTCCAACGGTCTGTCAGCCCCCCCCCCCCCCCCCCCCCCCCCCAAAAAAAAACTTCTGTCCACCCCCCCCCCCCCCCCCCCCCGAACGTCTGTCATCCCCCCCCCCCCCCCCCCTCAAACGGTCTGTTGTCCCCCCCCCCCCTTCCCGCCACCGCACCTCGCGCTTTTGCAGAGAGCCGGACGCGGCGCTGCGCCGCGCGCTCTTTCAGAGAGCCGGACGCGCCGCCGCGCCGCGCGCTTTTGCAGAGAGCAGGACGCGCCGCCGCGCCGCGCGCTTTTTAAGAGACATGGACGCACTTCTGTCCACCCCCCCCCCCCCCCTCGAACGGTCTGCCCCGCCCCCCCCCCCCAACAACAACAACGGTCTGACACGCCCCCCCCCCCCCCCCCCCCCCCCCGCTTTGCGCCGCGCGCTCTTTCAGAGAGCCGGACGCGCCGCCGCACCGCGCGCTTTTGCAGAGAGCCGGACGCGCCGCCGCGCCGCGCGCTTTTTCAGAGAGCCGGACGCGCCGCCGCGCCGCGCGCTTTTCAAGAGCCGGATGCCCCCCCCGAGAATTTTCCGAGAATTTTCCGAGAATTTTCCGAGAATTTTCCGGGAATTTTCCGAGAATTTTCCGAGAATTTCCGAAAATTTCCGAGAATTTTCCGAGAATTTTCCAAGAATTTTCCGAGATTTTTCCGAGAATTTTCCGAGAATTTTCCGAGAATTTTCCGAGAATTTTCCGAGAGTTTTCCGTCAATTTTCCGAGAACTTTCCGAGAATTTTCCGAGAATTTTCCGAGAATTTTCCGAGAATTTTCCGAGAATTTTCCGAGAATTTTCCGAGAATTTTCCGAGAATTTTCCGAGAATTTTCCGAGAATTTTCCGGGAATTTTCCGAGAATTTTCCGGGAATTTTCCGAGAATTTTCCGAGAATTTTCCGAGAATTTTCCGAGAATTTTCCGAGAATTTTCCGAGAATTTTCCGAGAATTTTCTGAGAATTTTCCAAGAATTTTCTGGGAATTTTCCGAGAATTTTCCGAGAATTTTCCGAGAATTTTCCGAGAATTTTCCGAGAATTTTCCGAGAATTTTCCGAGAATTTTCCGAGAATTTTCCGAGAATTTTCCGAGAATTTCCGAGAATTTTCCGAGAATTTTCCGTCAATTTTCCGAGAATTTTCCGAGAATTTTCCGAGATCTTTCCGTGAATTTTCTGAGAATTTTCCGAGAATTTTCCGAGAATTTTCCGAGAATTTTCCGAGAATTTTCCGGGAATTTTCCGAGAATTTTCCGAGAATTTTTCCGAAAATTTTCCGAGAATTTTCCGAGAATTTTCCAAGAATTTTCCGAGAATTTTCCGAGAATTTTCCGAGAATTTTCCGAGAATTTTCCGAGAATTTCCGAGAATTTTCTGAGAATTTTCCAAGAATTTTCTGGGAATTTTTCCGAGAATTTTCCGAGAATTTTCCGAGAATTTTCCGAGAATTTTCCGAGAATTTTCCGAGAATTTTCCGAGAATTTTCCGAGAATTTTCCGAGAATTTTCCGAGAATTTTCCGAGAATTTTCCGAGAATTTTCCGTCAATTTTCCGAGAATTTTCCGAGAATTTTCCGAGATCTTTCCGTGAATTTTCTGAGAATTTTCCGAGAATTTTCCGAGAATTTTCCGAGAATTTTCCGAGAATTTTCCGGGAATTTTCCGAGAATTTTCCGAGAATTTTCCGAAAATTTTCCGAGATTTTCCGAGAATTTTCCAAGAATTTTCCGAGATTTTTCCGAGAATTTTCCGAGAATTTTCCGAGAATTTTCCGAGAATTTTCCGAGAGTTTTCCGTCAATTTTCCGAGAACTTTCCGAGAATTTTCCGAGAATTTTCCGAGAATTTTCCGAGAATTTTCCGAGAATTTTCCGAGAATTTTCCGAGAATTTTCCGAGAATTTTCCGAGAATTTTCCGAGAATTTTCCGGGAATTTTCCGAGAATTTTCCGAGAATTTTCCGAGAATTTTCCGAGAATTTTCCGAGAATTTTCCGAGAATTTCCGAGAATTTTCTGAGAATTTTCCAAGAATTTTCTGGGAATTTTCCGAGAATTTTCCGAGAATTTTCCGAGAATTTTCCGAGAATTTTCCGAGAATTTTCCGAGAATTTTCCGAGAATTTTCCGAGATCTTTCCGTGAATTTTCTGAGAATTTTCCGAGAATTTTCCGAGAATTTTCCGAGAATTTTCCGAGAATTCTCGGAAAATTCTCGGAAAATTCTCGGAAAATTCTCGGAAAATTCTCGGAAAATTCTCGGAAAATTCTCGAAAATTCTCGGAAAATTCTCGGGGAATTCTCCGAAAATTCTCGGAAAATTCTCGGAAAATTCTCAGAAAATTCTCGGAAAATTCTCGGAAAATTCTCGGAAAATTCTCGGAAAATTCTCGGAAAATTCTCGGAAAATTCTCGGAAAATTCTCGGAAAGTTCTCGGAAAATTGACGGAAAACTCTCGGAAAATTCTCGGAAAATTCTCGGAAAAATTCTCGGAAAATTCTCGGAAAATCTCGGAAAATTCTTGGAAAAATCTCGGAAAATTCTCGGAAAATTTTCGGAAAATTCTCGGAAAATTCTCGGAAAATTCTCGGAAAATTCTCGGAAAATTCTCGGAAACTTCTCGGAAAATTCCCGGAAAATTCTCGGAAAATTCTCGGAAAATTCTCAGAAAATTCTCGGAAAATTCTCGGAAAATTCTCGGAAAATTCTAGGAAAATTCTCGGAAATTCTCGGAAAATTCTCGGAAAATTCTCGGAAAATTCTCGGAAAATTCTCGGAAAAATCTCGGAAAATTCTCGGAAAATTCTCGGAAAATTCTCGGAAAATTCTCGGAAAATTCTCGGAAAATTCTCGGAAAATTCTCGGAAAATTCTCGGAAAATTCTCGGAAAATTGACGGAAAATTCTCGGAAAATTCTCGGAAAATTCTCGGAAAATTCTCGGAAAATTCTCGGAAAATTCTCGGAAAATTCTCGGAAAATTCTCGGAAAATTCTCAGAAAATTCTCGGAAAATTCTCGGAAAATTCTCAGAAAATTCTCGGAAAATTCTCGGAAAATTCTCGGAAAATTCTCGGAAAATTCTCGGAAAATTCACGGAAAATTCTCGGAAAATTCACGGAAAATTCTCGGAAAATTCTCGGAAAATTCTCAGAAAATTCTCGGAAAATTCTCGGAAAATTCTCGGAAAATTCTCGGAAAATTCTCGGAAAATTCTCGGAAAATTCTCGGAAAATTCTCGGAAGATTCTCGGAAAATTGACGGAAAACTCTCCGAAAATTCTCGGAAAATTCTCGGAAAATTCTCGCAAAATTCTCGGAAAATTCTCGGAAACTTCTCGGAAAATTCTCGGAAAAACCTCGCAAAATTCCTGGAAAATTCTCAGAAAGTTCTCGGAAAATTCTCGGAAAATACTCGGAAAATTCTCGGAAAATTCTCGGAAAATTCTCGGAAAATTCCCGGAAAATTCTCGGAAAATTCTCGGAAAATTCTCGGAAAATTCTCGGAAAATTCTCGGAAAATTCTCGGAAAATTCTCGGAAAATTCTCGGAAAATTCTCGGAAAATTCTCGGAAAATTCTCGGAAAATTCTCGGAAAATTCTCGGAAAATTCTCGGAAGATTCTCGGAAAATTGACGGAAAACTCTCGGAAAATTCTCGGAAAATTCTCGGAAAATTCTCGCAAAATTCTCGGAAAATTCTCGGAAAATTCTCGGAAAATTCTCGGAAAAATCTCGGAAAATTCCTGGAACATTCTCAGAAAATTCTCGGAAAATTCTCGGAAAATACTCGGAAAATTCTCGGAAAATTCTCGGAAAATTCTCGGAAAATACTCGGAAAATTCTCGGAAAATTCTCGGAAAATTCTCGGAAAATTCTCGGAAAATTCTCGGAAAGTTCTCGGAAAATTGACGGAAAACTCTCGGAAAATTCTCGGAAAATTCTCGGAAAATTCTCGGAAAATTCTCGGAAAAATCTCGGAAAATTCTTGGAAAAATCTCGGAAAATTCTCGGAAAATTTTCGGAAAATTCTCGGAAAATTCTCGGAAAATTCTCGGAAAATTCTCGGAAAATTCTCGGAAACTTCTCGGAAAATTCCCGGAAAATTCTCGGAAAATTCTCGGAAAATTCTCAGAAAATTCTCGGAAAATTCTCGGAAAATTCTCGGAAAATTCTAGGAAAATTCTCGGAAAATTCTCGGAAAATTCTCGGAAAATTCTCGGAAAATTCTCGGAAAATTCTCGGAAAAAATCTCGGAAAATTCTTGGAAAATTCTCAGAAAATTCTCGGAAAATTCTCGGAAAATTCTCGGAAAATTCTCGGAAAATTCTCGGAAAATTCTCGGAAAATTCTCGGAAAATTCTCGGAAAATTCTCGGAAAATTGACGGAAAATTCTCGGAAAATTCTCGGAAAATTCTCGGAAAATTCTCGGAAAATTCTCGGAAAATTCTCGGAAAATTCTCGGAAAATTCTCGGAAAATTCTCAGAAAATTCTCGGAAAATTCTCGGAAAATTCTCAGAAAATTCTCGGAAAATTCTCGGAAAATTCTCGGAAAATTCTCGGAAAATTCTCGGAAAATTCACGGAAAATTCTCGGAAAATTCACGGAAAATTCTCGGAAAATTCTCGGAAAATTCTCAGAAAATTCTCGGAAAATTCTCGGAAAATTCTCGGAAAATTCTCGGAAAATTCTCGGAAAATTCTCGGAAAATTCTCGGAAAATTCTCGGAAGATTCTCGGAAAATTGACGGAAAACTCTCGGAAAATTCTCGGAAAATTCTCGGAAAATTCTCGCAAAATTCTCGGAAAATTCTCGGAAACTTCTCGGAAAATTCTCGGAAAAACCTCGCAAAATTCCTGGAAAATTCTCAGAAAGTTCTCGGAAAATTCTCGGAAAATACTCGGAAAATTCTCGGAAAATTCTCGGAAAATTCTCGGAAAATTCCCGGAAAATTCTCGGAAAATTCTCGGAAAATTCTCGGAAAATTCTCGGAAAATTCTCGGAAAATTCTCGGAAAATTCTCGGAAAATTCTCGGAAAATTCTCGGAAAATTCTCGGAAAATTCTCGGAAAATTCTCGGAAGATTCTCGGAAAATTGACGGAAAACTCTCGGAAAATTCTCGGAAAATTCTCGGAAAATTCTCGGAAAATTCTCGCAAAATTCTCGGAAAATTCTCGGAAAATTCTCGGAAAATTCTCGGAAAAATCTCGGAAAATTCCTGGAACATTCTCAGAAAATTCTCGGAAAATCCTCGGAAAATACTCGGAAAATTCTCGGAAAATTCTCGGAAAATTCTCGGAAAATACTCGGAAAATTCTCGGAAAATTCTCGGAAAATTCTCGGAAAAATTCTCGGAAAATTCTCGGAAAATTCTCGGAAAATTCTCGGAAAATTCTCGGAAAATTCACGGAAAATTCTCGGAAAATTCTCGGAAAATTCTCGGAAAATTCTCGGAAAATTCACGGAAAATTCTCGCAAAATTCTCGGAAAATTCTCGGAAATTCTCGGAAAATTCTCGGAAAATTCACGGAAAATTCTCGGAAAATTCTCGGAAAATTCTCGGAAAATTCTCGGAAAAATCTCGGAAAATTCTTGGAAAATTCTCAGAAAATTCTCGGAAAATTCTCGGAAAATTCTCGGAAAATTCTCGGAAAAATCTCGGAAAATTCTCGGAAAATTCTCGGAAAATTCTCGGAAAATTCTCGGAAAATTCCCGGAAAATTCTCGGAAAATTCTCGGAAAATTCTCGGAAAATTCTCGGAAATTCTCGGAAAATTCTCGGAAAATTCTCGGAAAATTCTCGGAAATTGGAAAATTCTCGGAAAGTTCTCGGAAAATTGACGGAAAACTCTCGGAAAATTCTCGGAAAATTCTCGGAAAATTCTCGGAAAATTCTCGGAAAAATCTCGGAAAATTCTTGGAAAATTCTCAGAAAATTCTCGGAAAATTTTCGGAAAATTCTCGGAAAATTCTCGGAAAATTCTCGGAAAATTCTCGGAAAATTCTCGGAAACTTCTCGGAAAATTCCCGGAAAATTCTCGGAAAATTCTCGGAAAATTCTCGGAAAATTCTCAGAAAATTCTCAGAAAATTCTCGGAAAATTCTCGGAAAATTCTAGGAAAATTCTCGGAAAATTCTCGGAAAATTCTCGGAAAATTCTCGGAAAATTCTCGGAAAATTCTCGGAAAATTCTCGGAAAATTCTCGGAAAATTCTCGGAAAATTCTCGGAAAATTGACGGAAAATTCTCGGAAAATTCTCGGAAAATTCTCGGAAAATTCTCGGAAAATTCTCAGAAAATTCTCGGAAAATTCTCGGAAAATTCTCGGAAAATTCTCGGAAAATTCTCAGAAAATTCTCGGAAAATTCTCGGAAAATTGACGGAAAATTCTCGGAAAATTCTCGGAAAATTCTCGGAAAATTCTCGGAAAATTCTCGGAAAATTCTCGGAAAATTCACGGAAAATTCACGGAAAATTCACGGAAAATTCTCGGAAAATTCTCGGAAAATTCTCGGAAAATTCTCGGAAAATTCTCGGAAAATTCTCGGAAAATTCTCGGAAAATTCTCGGAAAATTCTCGGAAAATTCTCGGAAAATTCTCGGAAAATTCACGGAAAATTCTCGGAAAATTCACGGAAAATTCTCGGAAAATTCTCGGAAAATTCTCGGAAAATTCTCGGAAAATTCTCGGAAAATTCTCGGAAAATTCTCGGAAAATTCTCGGAAGATTCTCGGAAAATTGACGGAAAACTCTCGGAAAATTCTCGGAAAATTCTCGGAAAATTCTCGCAAAATTCTCGGAAAATTCTCGGAAAATTCTCGGAAAATTCTCGGAAAAATCTCGGAAAATTCCTGGAAAATTCTCAGAAAATTCTCGGAAAATTCTCGGAAAATACTCGGAAAATTCTCGGAAAATTCTCGGAAAATTCTCGGAAAATACTCGGAAAATTCTCGGAAAATTCTCGGAAAATTCTCGGAAAATTGTCGGAAAATTCCCGGAAAATTCTCGGAAAATTCTCGGAAAATTCTCGGAAAATTCTCGGAAAATTCTCGGAAAATTCCCGGAAAATTCTCGGAAAATTCTCGGAAAATTCTCGGAAAATTCTCGGAAAATTCTCAGAAAATTCTCGGAAAATTCTCGGAAAATTCACGGAAAATTCTCGGAAAATTCTCGGAAAATTGTCGGAAAATTCTCGGAAAATTCTCGGAAAATTCTCGGAAGATTCTCGGAAAATTGACGGAAAACTCTCGGAAAATTCTCGGAAAATTCTCGGAAAATTCTCGCAAAATTCTCGGAAAATTCTCGGAAAATTCTCGGAAAATTCTCGGAAAAATCTCGGAAAATTCTCAGAAAATTCTCAGAAAATTCTCGGAAAATTCTCGGAAAATACTCGGAAAATTCTCGGAAAATTCTCGGAAAATTCTCGGAAAATACTCGGAAAATTCTCGGAAAATTCTCGGAAAATTCTCGGAAAATTCCCGGAAAATTCTCGGAAAATTCTCGGAAAATTCTCGGAAAATTCTCGGAAAATTCTCGGAAAATTCTCGGAAAATTCTCGGAAAACTCTCGGAAAATTCACGGAAAATTCTCGGAAAATTCTCGGAAAATTCTCGGAAAATTCTCGGAAAATTCTCGGAAAATTCTCGGAAAATTCTCGGAAAATTCTCGGAAAATTCACGGAAAATTCTCGGAAAATTCTCGGTAAATTCTCGGAAAATTCTTTGCAGAGAGCCGGAATGCGCCTCCGCGTCGCGCGCTTTTCAAGAGCCGGACGCGCCGCCGCGCCGCGCGCTTTTGCCCCCCCCCCCCCCCCGCCCCAATGGTCTGTCACGCCCCCCCAACCCGAGGTCGATGAAGCCCCCCCCCCGCCCCCCCCCTCCAACGGTCTGTCAGCCCCCCCCCCCCTCCCCGCCGCCGCGCCGCGCGCTTTTTAAGAGCCGGACGCGTTGCCGCGGTCTCCAACAGGTTGTGCCCCCCCCCAACAACGGTCTGACACCCCCCCGCCACCGCGCCGCGCGCTCTTTCAGGGAGCTGGACGCGCCGCCGCGCCGCGCGCTCTTTCAGAGAGCCGGACGCGCCGCCGCGCCGCGCGCTTTTCAAGAGCCGGACGCGCCGCCGCGCCACGCGCATTTTAAGAGCCGGACGCGCCGCCGCGCCGCGCGCTTTTGCGGAGAGCCGGAATGCGCCGCCGCGCCCCGCGCGTTTTTAGAGAGCCGGACGCGCCGCCGCGCCGCGCGCTTTTTCAGAGAGCCGGACGCGCTGCCGCGCCGCGCGCTTTTTCAAAGAGCCGGACGCGCCGCGCGCTTTTGCCCCCCCCCCCCCCCCACCCCCCCCGCCCCAATGGTCTGTC
Organism: Eutreptiella sp. 'Long Island Sound 2002'; assembly: GCA_964036045.1. Lineage (NCBI taxonomy): Eukaryota > Euglenozoa > Euglenophyceae > Eutreptiales > Eutreptiaceae > Eutreptiella > Eutreptiella sp. 'Long Island Sound 2002'. Next base: position 469,614 of record CAXIWF010000377.1, on the reverse strand, counting down.
ACGCCCCCCCAACCCCAGGTCTGTCAGCCCCCCCCCCTCCCCCCCCCCCCCCCCCCGCCGAACGTCTGTCATCCCCCCCCCCCCTTCCAACGGTCTGTCAGCCCCCCCCCCCAACGTCTGTCACGCCCCCCCCCCCCCCCCCCCGAAAACTTCTGTCCACCCCCCCCCCCCCCCGAACGTCTGTCATCCCCCCCCCCCCCTCAAACGGTCTGTTGTTCCCCCCCCCCCCTTCCCGCCACCGCACCTCGCGCTTTTGCAGAGAGCCGGACGCGCCGCCGCGCCGCGCGCTTTTCAAGAGCCGGACTCCAACGGTCTCTCATCCCCCCCCCCCTTCCAACGGTCTGTCATCCCCCCCCCCCCCCAACAACAACGTTCTGACGCGCCCCCCCCCCCCCCCCCCGCCACCGCGCCGCGCGCTCTTTCAGAGAGCTGGACGCGCCGCTGCGCCGCGCGCTCTTTCAGAGAGCCGGACGCGCCGCCGCGCCGCGCGCTTTTGCAGAGAGCCGGACGCGCCGCCGCGCCGCGCGCTTTTTCAAAGAGCCGGACGCGCCGCTGGCCGCGCGCTTTTTCAGAGAGATGGACGCACCGCCGCGCCGCGCGCTTTTGCCCCCCCCCCCCCCCCAACGTCTGTCACCCCCCCCCCCCCCCCCCCCCAACGTCTATCATGCCCCCCCCCGAACGTCTGTCATCCACCCCCCCCCCCCTCGAACGGTCTGTCCCCCCCCCCCCCAACAACAACAACGGTCTGACACGCCCCCCCCCCCCCCCCCCGCCACCGCGCCGCGCGCTCTTTCAGAGAGCCGGACGCGCCACCGCACCGCGCGCTTTTGCAGAGAGCCGGACGCGCCGCCGCGCCGCGCGCTTTTTCAGAGAGCCGGACGCGCCGCCGCGCCGCGCGCTTTTCAAGAGCCGGATGCCCCCCCCCCCCTCCCCGCCACCGCACCGCGCGCTTTTGCAGAGAGCCGGACTCCAACGGTCTGTCATTCCCCCCCCCCCCTTCCAACGGTCTGTCAGCCCCCCCCCCCCCCCCCAACAACGGTCTGACACGCCCCCCCCCCCCCCCCCCTTCAAACGGTCTGTCAGCCCCCCCCCCCCAACGTCTGTCACGCCCCCCCCCCCCCCCCCCCCCCCCCAACGGGCCCGCACGCATTTTAAGAGCCGGACGCGCCGCCGCGCCGCGCGCTTTTGCAGAGAGCCGGAATGCGCCTCCGCGTCGCGCGCTTTTCAAGAGCCGGACGCGCCGCCGCGCCGCGCGCTTTTGCCCCCCCCCCCCCGCCCCAATGGTCTGTCACGCCCCCCCAACCCGAGGTCGATGAAGCCCCCCCCCCGCCCCCCCCCTCCAACGGTCTGTCAGCCCCCCCCCCCCTCCCCGCCGCCGCGCCGCGCGCTTTTTAAGAGCCGGACGCGTTGCCGCGGTCTCCAACAGGTTGTGCCCCCCCCCAACAACGGTCTGACACCCCCCCGCCACCGCGCCGCGCGCTCTTTCAGGGAGCTGGACGCGCCGCCGCGCCGCGCGCTCTTTCAGAGAGCCGGACGCGCCGCCGCGCCGCGCGCTTTTCAAGAGCCGGACGCGCCGCCGCGCCGCGCGCTTTTTCAAAGAGCCGGACGCGCCGCGCGCTTTTGCCCCCCCCCCCCCCACCCCCCCCGCCCCAATGGTCTGTCACGCCCCCCCAACCCCAGGTCTGTCAGCCCCCCCCCCCTCCCCCCCCCCCCCCCCGAACGTCTGTCATCCCCCCCCCCCTTCCAACGGTCTGTCAGCCCCCCCCCCTCAAACGGTCTGTTGTCCCCCCCCCCCCTTCCCGCCACCGCACCTCGCGCTTTTGCAGAGAGCCGGACGCGGTGCTGCGCCGCGCGCTCTTTCAGAGAGCCGGACGCGCCGCCGCGCCGCGCGCTTTTGCCCCCCCCCCCCCCAACGTCTGTCCCCCCCCCCCCCCCCCCCCCCCCCCCCCCCCCCCCCCAACGTCTATCATGCCCTCCCCCGAACGTCTGTCATCCACCCCCCCCCCCTCGAACGGTCTGTCCCCCCCCCCCCCCCCCCCCCAACAACAACAACGGTCTGACCCGCCCCCCCCCCCCCGCCACCGCGCCGCGCGCTCTTTCAGAGAGCCGGACGCGCCGCTGCGCCGCGCGCTCTTTCGGAGAGCCGGACGCGCCACCGCACCGCGCGCTTTTGCAGAGAGCCGGACGCGCCGCCGCGCCGCGCGCTTTTTCACAGAGCCGGACGCGCCGCCGCGCCGCGCGCTTTTCAAGAGCCGGATGCCCCCCCCCCCCCCCTCCCCGCCACCGCACCGCGCGCTTTTGCAGAGAGCCGGACTCCAACGGTCTGTCAATCCCCCCCCCCCCCTTCCAACGGTCTGTCAGCCCCCCCCCCCCCCCCCCAAACAACGGTCTGACACGCCCCCCCCCCCCCTTCAAACGGTCTGTCAGCCCCCCGCCCCAACGTTTGTCACGCCCCCCCCCCCCCCCCCCGCCACCGCGCCGCGAGCTTTTTTAGAGAGCCGGACGCGCCGCCGCCCCGCGCGCTTTTTCAGAGTGCCGGACGCGCCGCCGCGCCGCGCGCTTTTTCAGAGAGCCGGAGGCGCCGCCGCGCCGCGCGCTTTTTTAGAGAGCCGGAGGCGCCGCCGCGCCACGCGCTTTCTCAGAGCCGGACGCGCCGCCGCGCCGCGCGCTTTTTCAGAGAGCTGGACGCGCCGCCGCGCCGCGCGCTTTTTACGAGAGATGGACGCGCCGCCGCGCCGCGCGCTTTTGCCCCCCCCCCCCCCCCACCCCCCCCGCCCCAATAGTCTGTCACGCCCCCCCAACCCCAGATCTGTCAGCCCCCCCCCTCCCCCCCCCCCCCCCAAACGTCTGTCATCCCCCCCCCCCTTCCAACGGTCTGTCAGCCCCCCCCCCCCAACGTCTGTCACGCCCCCCCCCCCCAACGGGCCCGCACGCATTTTAAGAGCCAGACGCGCCGCCGCGCCGCGCGCTTTTGCAGAGAGCCGGAATGCGCCTCCGCGTCGCGCGCTTTTCAAGAGCCGGACGCGCCGCCGCGCCGCGCGCTTTTGCCCCCCCCCCCCCCCGGCCCAATGGTCTGTCACGCCCCCCCCAACCCGAGGTCGATGAAGCCCCCCCCCCGCCCCCCCCCTCCAACGGTCTGTCAGCCCCCCCCCCCCTCCCCGCCGCCGCGCCGCGCGCTTTTTAAGAGCCGGACGCGCCGCCGCGCCGCGCGCTTTTTCACAGAGCCGGACGCGTTGCCGCGGTCTCCAACAGGTTGTGCCCCCCCCCAACAACGGTCTGACACCCCCCCGCCACCGCGCCGCGCGCTCTTTCAGAGAGCTGGACGCGCCGCCGCGCCGCGCGCTCTTTCAGAGAGCCGGACGCGCCGCCGCGCCGCGCGCTTTTCAAGAGCCGGACGCGCCGCCGCGCCGCGCGCATTTTAAGAGCCTGACGCGCCGCCGCGACGCGCGCTTTTGCGGAGAGCCGGAATGCGCCGCCGCGCCCCGCGCGTTTTTAGAGAGCCGGACGCGCCGCCGCGCCGCGCGCTTTTTCAGAGAGCCGGACGCGCTGCCGCGCCGCGCGCTTTTTCAAAGAGCCGGACGCGCCGCGCGCTTTTGCCCCCCCCCCTCCCCCCCCCCCCCCCCCCGCCGAACGTCTGTCATCCCCCCCCCCTTCCAACGGTCTGTCAGCCCCCCCCCCCCCCCCCCCAAAAAAAACTTCTGTCCACCCCCCCCCCCCCCCGAACGTCTGTCATCCCCCCCCCCCCTCAAACGGTCTGTTGTCCCCCCCCCCCCTTCCCGCCACCGCACCTCGCGCTTTTGCAGAGAGCCGGACGCGGCGCTGCGCCGCGCGCTCTTTCAGAGAGCCGGACGCGCCGCCGCGCCGCGCGCTTTTGCAGAGAGCAGGACGCGCCGCCGCGCCGCGCGCTTTTTCAGAGACATGGACGCACTTCTGTCCACCCCCCCCCCCCCCCTCGAACGGTCTGCCCCCCCCCCCCCCCAACAACAACAACGGTCTGACACGCCCCCCCCCCCCCCCCCCCCCGCTTTGCGCCGCGCGCTCTTTCAGAGAGCCGGACGCGCCGCCGCACCGCGCGCTCTTTCAGAGAGCCGGACGCGCCGCCGCACCGCGCGCTTTTGCAGAGAGCCGGACGCGCCGCCGCGCCGCGCGCTTTTTCAGAGAGCCGGACGCGCCGCCGCGCCGCGCGCTTTTCAAGAGCCGGATGCCCCCCCCGAGAATTTTCCGAGAATTTTCCGAGAATTTTCCGAGAATTTTCCGGGAATTTTCCGAGAATTTTCCGAGAATTTTCCGAAAATTTTCCGAGAATTTTCCGAGAATTTTCCAAGAATTTTCCGAGATTTTTCCGAGAATTTTCCGAGAATTTTCCGAGAATTTTCCGAGAGTTTTCCGTCAATTTTCCGAGAACTTTCCGAGAATTTTCCGAGAATTTTCCGAGAATTTTCCGAGAATTTTCCGAGAATTTTCCGAGAATTTTCCGAGAATTTTCCGAGAATTTTCCGAGAATTTTCCGAGAATTTTCCGAGAATTTTCCGAGAATTTTCCGGGAATTTTCCGAGAATTTTCCGAGAATTTTCCGAGAATTTTCCGAGAATTTTCCGAGAATTTTCCGAGAATTTTCCGAGAATTTTCTGAGAATTTTCCAAGAATTTTCTGGGAATTTTCCGAGAATTTTCCGAGAATTTTCCGAGAATTTTCCGAGAATTTTCCCAGAATTTTCCGAGAATTTTCCGAGAATTTTCCGAGAATTTTCCGAGAATTTTCCGAGAATTTTCCGAGAATTTTCCGAGAATTTTCCGTCAATTTTCCGAGAATTTTCCGAGAATTTTCCGAGATCTTTCCGTGAATTTTCTGAGAATTTTCCGAGAATTTTCCGAGAATTTTCCGAGAATTTTCCGAGAATTTTCCGGGAATTTTCCGAGAATTTTCCGAGAATTTTCCGAAAATTTTCCGAGAATTTTCCGAGAATTTTCCAAGAATTTTCCGAGATTTTTCCGAGAATTTTCCGAGAATTTTCCGAGAATTTTCCGAGAATTTTCCGAGAGTTTTCCGTCAATTTTCCGAGAATTTTCCGAGAATTTTCCGAGAATTTTCCGAGAATTTTCCGAGAATTTTCCGAGAATTTTCCGAGAATTTTCCGAGAATTTTCCGGGAATTTTCCGAGAATTTTCCGAGAATTTTCCGAGAATTTTCCGAGAATTTTCCGAGAATTTTCCGAGAATTTTCCGAGAATTTTCTGAGAATTTTCCAAGAATTTTCTGGGAATTTTCCGAGAATTTTCCGAGAATTTTCCGAGAATTTTCCGAGAATTTTCCGAGAATTTTCCGAGAATTTTCCGAGAATTTTCCGAGAATTTTCCGAGAATTTTCCGAGAATTTTCCGAGAATTTTCCGAGAATTTTCCGAGAATTTTCCGTCAATTTTCCGAGAATTTTCCGAGAATTTTCCGAGATCTTTCCGTGAATTTTCTGAGAATTTTCCGAGAATTTTCCGAGAATTTTCTGGGAATTTTCCGAGAATTTTCCGAGAATTTTCCGAGAATTTTCCGAGAATTTTCCCAGAATTTTCCGAGAATTTTCCGAGAATTTTCCGAGAATTTTCGGAGAATTTTCCGAGAATTTTCCGAGAATTTTCCGAGAATTTTCCGAGAATTTTCCGAGAATTTTCCGTCAATTTTCCGAGAATTTTCCGAGAATTTTCCGAGATCTTTCCGTGAATTTTCTGAGAATTTTCCGAGAATTTTCCGAGAATTTTCCGAGAATTTTCCGAGAATTTTCCGGGAATTTTCCGAGAATTTTCCGAGAATTTTCCGAAAATTTTCCGAGAATTTTCCGAGAATTTTCCAAGAATTTTCCGAGATTTTTCCGAGAATTTTCCGAGAATTTTCCGAGAATTTTCCGAGAATTTTCCGAGAGTTTTCCGTCAATTTTCCGAGAATTTTCCGAGAATTTTCCGAGAATTTTCCGAGAATTTTCCGAGAATTTTCCGAGAATTTTCCGAGAATTTTCCGAGAATTTTCCGGGAATTTTCCGAGAATTTTCCGAGAATTTTCCGAGAATTTTCCGAGAATTTTCCGAGAATTTTCCGAGAATTTTCCGAGAATTTTCTGAGAATTTTCCAAGAATTTTCTGGGAATTTTCCGAGAATTTTCCGAGAATTTTCCGAGAATTTTCCGAGAATTTTCCGAGAATTTTCCGAGAATTTTCCGAGAATTTTCCGAGAATTTTCCGAGAATTTTCCGAGAATTTTCCGAGAATTTTCCGAGAATTTTCCGAGAATTTTCCGTCAATTTTCCGAGAATTTTCCGAGAATTTTCCGAGATCTTTCCGTGAATTTTCTGAGAAAATTCTCGGAAAATTCTCGGAAAATTCTCGGAAAATTCTCGGAAAATTCTCGGGGAATTCTCCGAAAATTCTCGGAAAATTCTCGGAAAATTCTCAGAAAATTCTCGGAAAATTCTCGGAAAATTCTCGGAAAATTCTCGGAAAATTCTCGGAAAATTCTCGGAAAATTCTCGGAAAATTCTCGGAAAGTTCTCGGAAAATTGACGGAAAACTCTCGGAAAATTCTCGGAAAATTCTCGGAAAATTCTCGGAAAATTCTCGGAAAAATCTCGGAAAATTCTTGGAAAATTCTCGGAAAATTCTCGGAAAATTTTCGGAAAATTCTCGGAAAATTCTCGGAAAATTCTCGGAAAATTCTCGGGAAATTCTCGGAAACTTCTCGGAAAATTCCCGGAAAATTCTCGGAAAATTCTCGGAAAATTCTCGGAAAATTCTCGGAAAATTCTCGGAAAATTCTCGGAAAATTCTAGGAAAATTCTCAGAAAATTCTCGGAAAATTCTCGGAAAATTCTCGGAAAATTCTCGGAAAATTCTCGGAAAATTCTCGGAAAATTCTCGGAAAATTCTCGGAAAATTCTCGGAAAATTGACGGAAAATTCTCGGAAAATTCTCGGAAAATTCTCGGAAAATTCTCGGAAAATTCTCGGAAAATTCTCGGAAAATTCTCGGAAAATTCTCGGAAAATTCTCGGAAAATTCTCGGAAAATTCTCAGAAAATTCTCGGAAAATTCTCGGAAAATTCTCGGAAAATTCTCGGAAAATTCTCGGAAAATTCACGGAAAATTCACGGAAAATTCTCGGAAAATTCTCGGAAAATTCTCAGAAAATTCTCAGAAAATTCTCGGAAAATTCTCGGAAAATTCTCGGAAAATTCTCGGAAAATTCTCGGAAAATTCTCGGAAAATTCTCGGAAAATTCTCGGAAAATTCTCGGAAGATTCTCGGAAAATTGACGGAAAACTCTCGGAAAATTCTCGGAAAATTCTCGGAAAATTCTCGCAAAATTCCCGGAAAATTCTCGGACACTTCTCGGAAAATTCTCGGAAAAACCTCGCAAAATTCCTGGAAAATTCTCAGAAAATTCTCGGAAAATTCTCGGAAAATACTCGGAAAATTCTCGGAAAATTCTCGGAAAATTCTCGGAAAATTCCCGGAAAATTCTCGGAAAATTCTCGGAAAATTCTCGGAAAATTCTCGGAAAATTCTCGGAAAATTCTCGGAAAATTCTCGGAAAATTCTCGGAAAATTCTCGGAAAATTCTCGGAAAATTCTCGGAAAATTCTCGGAAAATTCTCGGAAAATTCTCGGAAGATTCTCGGAAAATTGACGGAAAACTCTCGGAAAATTCTCGGAAAATTCTCGGAAAATTCTCGGAAAATTCTCGCAAAATTCTCGGAAAATTCTCGGAAAATTCTCGGAAAATTCTCGGAAAAATCTCGGAAAATTCCTGGAACATTCTCAGAAAATTCTCGGAAAATTCTCGGAAAATACTCGGAAAATTCTCGGAAAATTCTCGGAAAATTCTCGGAAAATACTCGGAAAATTCTCGGAAAATTCTCGGAAAATTCTCGGAAAATTCTCGGAAAATTCTCGGAAAATTCTCGGAAAATTCTCGGAAAATTCTCGGAAAATTCTCGGAAAATTCTCGGAAAATTCTCGGAAAATTCACGGAAAATTCTCGGAAAATTCTCGGAAAATTCTCGGAAAATTCTCGGAAAATTCTCGGAAAATTCACGGAAAATTCTCGGAAAATTCTCGGAAAATTCTCGGAAAATTCTCGGAAAAATCTCGGAAAATTCTTGGAAAATTCTCAGAAAATTCTCGGAAAATTCTCGGAAAATTCTCGGAAAATTCTCGGAAAATTCTCGGAAAATTCTCGGAAAATTCTCGGAAAATTCTCGGAAAATTCCCGGAAAATTCTCGGAAAATTCTCGGAAAATTCTCGGAAAATTCTCGGAAAATTCTCGGAAAATTCTCGGAAAATTCTCGGAAAATTCTCGGAAAATTCTCGGAAAATTCTCGGAAAGTTCTCGGAAAATTGACGGAAAACTCTCGGAAAATTCTCGGAAAATTCTCGGAAAATTCTCGGAAAATTCTCGGAAAAATCTCGGAAAATTCTTGGAAAATTCTCAGAAAATTCTCGGAAAATTCTCGGAAAATTCTCGGAAAATTCTCGGAAAATTCTCGGAAAATTCTCGGAAACTTCTCGGAAAATTCCCGGAAAATTCTCGGAAAATTCTCGGAAAATTCTCGGAAAATTCTCAGAAAATTCTCAGAAAATTCTCGGAAAATTCTCGGAAAATTCTAGGAAAATTCTCGGAAAATTCTCGGAAAATTCTCGGAAAAATCTCGGAAAAATCTCGGAAAATTCTTGGAAAATTCTCAGAAAATTCTCGGAAAATTCTCGGAAAATTCTCGGAAAATTCTCGGAAAATTCTCGGAAAATTCTCGGAAAATTCTCGGAAAATTCTCGGAAAATTCTCGGAAAATTCTCGGAAAATTCTCGGAAAATTGACGGAAAATTCTCGGAAAATTCTCGGAAAATTCTCGGAAAATTCTCGGAAAATTCTCAGAAAATTCTCGGAAAATTCTCGGAAAATTCTCGGAAAATTCTCGGAAAATTCTCGGAAAATTCTCGGAAAATTCTCGGAAAATTGACGGAAAATTCTCGGAAAATTCTCGGAAAATTCTCGGAAAATTCACGGAAAATTCTCGGAAAATTCACGGAAAATTCACGGAAAATTCTCGGAAAATTCTCGGAAAATTCTCGGAAAATTCTCGGAAAATTCTCGGAAAATTCTCGGAAAATTCTCGGAAAATTCTCGGAAAATTCTCGGAAAATTCTCGGAAAATTCTCGGAAAATTCTCGGAAAATTCTCGGAAAATTCTCGGAAAATTCTCGGAAAATTCACGGAAAATTCTCGGAAAATTCTCGGAAAATTCTCGGAAAATTCTCGGAAAATTCTCGGAAAATTCTCGGAAAATTCTCGGAAAATTCTCGGAAGATTCTCGGAAAATTGACGGAAAACTCTCGGAAAATTCTCGGAAAATTCTCGGAAAATTCTCGCAAAATTCTCGGAAAATTCTCGGAAAATTCTCGGAAAATTCTCGGAAAAATCTCGGAAAATTCCTGGAAAATTCTCAGAAAATTCTCGGAAAATTCTCGGAAAATACTCGGAAAATTCTCGGAAAATTCTCGGAAAATTCTCGGAAAATTCCCGGAAAATTCTCGGAAAATTCTCGGAAAATTCTCGGAAAATTCTCGGAAAATTCTCAGAAAATTCTCGGAAAATTCTCGGAAAATTCTCGGAAAATTCTCGGAAAATTGTCGGAAAATTCTGGGAAAATTCTCGGAAAATTCTCGGAAAATTCTCGCAAAATTCTCGCAAAATTCTCGGAAAATTCTCGGAAAATTCTCGGAAAAATCTCGGAAAATTCCTGGAAAATTCTCAGAAAATTCTCGGAAAATTCTCGGAAAATACTCGGAAAATTCTCGGAAAATTCTCGGAAAATTCTCGGAAAATACTCGGAAAATTCTCGGAAAATTCTCGGAAAATTCTCGGAAAATTCCCGGAAAATTCTCGGAAAATTCTCGGAAAATTCTCGGAAAATTCTCGGAAAATTCTCGGAAAATTCTCGGAAAATTCTCGGAAAACTCTCGGAAAATTCACGGAAAATTCTCGGAAAATTCTCGGAAAATTCTCAGAAAATTCTCGGAAAATTCTCGGAAAATTCTCGGAAAATTCTCGGAAAATTCTCGGAAAATTCTCGGAAAATTCTCGGAAAATTCACGGAAAATTCTCGGAAAATTCTCGGAAAATTCTCGGAAAATTCTCGGAAAAATCTCGGAAAATTCTTGGAAAATTCTCAGAAAATTCTCGGAAAATTCTCGGAAAATTCTCGGAAAATTCTCGGAAAATTCTCGGAAAATTCTCGGAAAATTCTCGGAAAATTCTCGGAAAATTCCCGGAAAATTCTCGGAAAATTCTCGGAAAATTCTCGGAAAATTCTCGGAAAATTCTGGGAAAATTCTCGGAAAATTCTCGGAAAATTCTCGGAAAATTCTCGGAAAATTCTCGGAAAATTGACGGAAAACTCTCGGAAAATTCTCGGAAAATTCTCGGAAAATTCTCGGAAAATTCTCGGAAAAATCTCGGAAAATTCTTGGAAAATTCTCGGAAAATTCTCGGAAAATTCTCGGAAAATTCTCGGAAAATTCTCGGAAAGTTCTCGGAAAATTGACGGAAAACTCTCGGAAAATTCTCGGAAAATTCTCGGAAAATTCTCGGAAAATTCTCGGAAAAATCTCCGAAAATTCTTGGAAAATTCTCGGAAAATTCTCGGAAAATTTTCGGAAAATTCTCGGAAAATTCTCGGAAAATTCTCGGAAAATTCTCGGAAAATTCTCGGAAACTTCTCGGAAAATTCCCGGAAAATTCTCGGAAAATTCTCGGAAAATTCTCGGAAAATTCTCAGAAAATTCTCAGAAAATTCTCGGAAAATTCTCGGAAAATTCTAGGAAAATTCTCGGAAAATTCTCGGAAAATTCTCGGAAAATTCTCGGAAAATTCTCGGGAAAATCTCGGAAAATTCTTGGAAAATTCTCAGAAAATTCTCGGAAAATTCTCGGAAAATTCTCGGAAAATTCTCAGAAAATTCTCGGAAAATTCTCGGAAAATTCTCGGAAAATTCTCGGAAAATTCTCGGAAAATTCTCGGAAAATTCTCGGAAAATTCTCGGAAAATTGACGGAAAATTCTCGGAAAATTCTCGGAAAATTCTCGGAAAATTCTCGGAAAATTCTCAGAAAATTCTCGGAAAATTCTCGGAAAATTCTCGGAAAAATTCTCAGAAAATTCTCGGAAAATTCTCGGAAAATTCTCAGAAAATTCTCGGAAAATTCTCGGAAAATTCTCGGAAAATTCTCGGAAAATTCTCAGAAAATTCTCGGAAAATTCACGGAAAATTCTCGGAAAATTCTCGGAAAATTCTCAGAAAATTCTCGGAAAATTCTCGGAAAATTCTCGGAAAATTCTCGGAAAATTCTCGGAAAATTCTCGGAAAATTCTCGGAAGATTCTCGGAAAATTGACGGAAAACTCTCGGAAAATTCTCGGAAAATTCTCGCAAAATTCGCGCAAAATTCTCGGAAAATTCTCGGAAAATTCTCGGAAAAATCTCGGAAAATTCCTGGAAAATTCTCGGAAAATTCTCGGAAAATTCTCGGAAAATACTCGGAAAATACTCGGAAAATTCTCGGAAAATTCTCGGAAAATTCCCTGAAAATTCTCGGAAAATTCACGGAAAATTCTCGGAAAATTCTCGGAAAATTCTCAGAAAATTCTCGGAAAATTCTCGGAAAATTCTCGGAAAATTCTCGGAAAATTCTCGGAAAATTCTCGGAAGATTTTCGGAAAATTGACGGAAAACTCTCGGAAAATTCTCGGAAAATTCTCGGAAAATTCTCGGAAAATTCTCGCAAAATTCTCGGAAAATTCTCGGAAAATTCTCGGAAAATTCTCGGAAAAATCTCGGAAAATTCCTGGAAAATTCTCAGAATATTCTCGGAAAATTCTCGGAAAATACTCGGAAAATTCTCGGAAAATTCTCGGAAAATTCTCGGAAAATACTCGGAAAATTCTCGGAAAATTCTCGGAAAATTCTCAGAAAATTCCCGGAAAATTCTCGGAAAATTCTCGGAAAATTCTCGGAAAATTCTCGGAAAATTCTCGGAAAATTCTCGGAAAATTCTCGGAAAATTCTCGGAAAATTCACGGAAAATTCTCGGAAAATTCTCGGAAAATTCTCAGGAAATTCTCGGAAAATTCTCGGAAAATTCTCGGAAAATTCTCGGAAAATTCTCGGAAAATTCTCGGAAAATTCTCGGAAAATTCTCGGAAAATTCCCGGGAAATTCTCGGAAAATTCTCGGAAAATTCTCGGAAAATTCTCGGAAAATTCTCGGAAAATTCTCGGAAAATTCTCGGAAAGTTCTCGGAAAGTTCTCGGAAAATTGACGGAAAACTCTCGGAAAATTCTCGGAAAATTCTCGGAAAATTCTCGGAAAATTCTCGGAAAAATCTCGGAAAATTCTTGGAAAATTCTCGGAAAATTCTCGGAAAATTTTCGGAAAATTCTCGGAAAATTCTCGGAAAATTCTCGGAAAATTCTCGGAAAATTCTCGGAAACTTCTCGGAAAATTCCCGGAAAATTCTCGGAAAATTCTCGGAAAATTCTCGGAAAATTCTCGGAAAATTCTCAGAAAATTCTCGGAAAATTCTCGGAAAATTCTAGGAAAATTCTCGGAAAATTCTCGGAAAATTGTCGGAAAATTCTCGGAAAATTCTCGGAAAAATCTCGGAAAATTCTTGGAAAATTCTCAGAAAATTCTCGGAAAATTCTCGGAAAATTCTCGGAAAATTCTCGGAAAATTCTCGGAAAATTCTCGGAAAATTCTCGGAAAATTCTCGGAAAATTCTCAGAAAATTCTCGGAAAATTCTCGGAAAGTTCTCGGAAAATTGACGGAAAACTCTCGGAAAATTCTCGGAAAATTCTCGGAAAATTCTCGGAAAATTCTCGGAAAAATCTCGGAAAATTCTTGGAAAATTCTCGGAAAATTCTCGGAAAATTTTCGGAAAATTCTCGGAAAATTCTCGGAAAATTCTCGGAAAATTCTCGGAAAATTCTCGGAAACTTCTCGGAAAATTCCCGGAAAATTCTCGGAAAATTCTCGGAAAATTCTCGGAAAATTCTCGGAAAATTCTCAGAAAATTCTCAGAAAATTCTCGGAAAATTCTCGGAAAATTCTCGGAAAATTCTCGGAAAATTCTCGGAAAATTCTCGGAAAATTCTCGGAAGATTCTCGGAAAATTGACGGAAAACTCTCGGAAAATTCTCGGAAAATTCTCGGAAAATTCTCGGAAAATTCTCGCAAAATTCTCGGAAAATTCTCGGAAAATTCTCGGAAAATTCTCGGAAAAATCTCGGAAAATTCCTGGAAAATTCTCAGAAAATTCTCGGAAAATTCTCGGAAAATTCTCGGAAAATTCTCGGAAAATTCTCGGAAAATTCTCGGAAAATTCACGGAAAATTCTCGGAAAATTCACGGAAAATTCTCGGAAAATTCTCGGAAAATTCTCAGAAAATTCTCGGAAAATTCTCGGAAAATACTCGGAAAATTCTCGGAAAATTCTCGGAAAATTCTCGGAAAATTCCCGGAAAATTCTCGGAAAATTCACGGAAAATTCTCGGAAAATTCTCGGAAAATTCTCGGAAAATACTCGGAAAATTCTCGGAAAATTCTCGGAAAATTCTCGGAAAATACTCGGAAAATTCTCGGAAAATTCTCGGAAAATTCTCGGAAAATTCCCGGAAAATTCTCGGAAAATTCTCGGAAAATTCTCGGAAAATTCTCGGAAAATTCTCGGAAAATTCTCGGAAAATTCTCGGAAAATTCACGGAAAATTCTCGGCAAATTCTCGGAAAATTCTCGGAAAATTCTCGGAAAATTCTCGGAAAATTCTCGGAAAATTCTCGGAAAATTCTCGGAAAATTCTCGGAAAATTCACGGAAAATTCTCGGAAAATTCTCGGAAAATTCTCGGAAAATTCTCGGAAAATTCTCGGAAAATTCTCGGAAAAATCTCGGAAAATTCTTGGAAAATTCTCAGAAAATTCTCGGAAAATTCTCGGAAAATTCTCGGAAAATTCTCGGAAAATTCTCGGAAAATTCTCGGAAAATTCCCGGAAAATTCTCGGAAAATTCTCGGAAAATTCTCGGAAACTTCTCGGAAAATTCTCGGAAAATTCTCGGAAAATTCTCGGAAAATTCTCAGAAAATTCTCGGAAAATTCTCCGAAAATTCTCGGAAAATTGACGGAAAATTCTCGGAAAATCTCGGAAATTTCTCGGAAAATTTTCGGAAAATTGACGGAAAATTCTCGGAAAATTCTCGGAAATTTCTCGGAAAATTCTCAGAAAATTCTGAATTTTCCGAGAATTTTCCGACGATTTTCTGAGAATTTTCCGAGAATTTTCCGAGAATTTTCCGTGAATTTTCCGAGAACTATCCGAGAATTTTCCGAGAATTTATTGAGAATTTTCTGAGAATTTTCCGAGAATTTTCCGAGAATTTTCCGAGAATTTTCCGAGAATTTTCCGAGAATTTATTGAGAATTTTCCGAGAATTTTCCGAGAATTTTCCGAGAATTTTCCGAGAATTTTCCGAGAATTTTCCGAGAATTTTCCGAGAATTTTCCGAGAATTTTCCGAGAATTTTCCGAGAATTTTCCGAGAATTTTCCGAGAATTTTCCGAGAATTTTCCGAGAATTTTCCGAGAATTTTCCGAGAATTTCCCGAGAATTTTCTGGGAATTTTCCGAGAATTTTCTGAGAATTTTCCGAGAATTTTCCGAGAATTTTCCGAGCATTTTCCGAGAATTTTCCGAGAATTTTCCAAGAATTTTCCGAGAATTTTCCGAGAATTTTCCGAGAATTTTCTGAGAATTTTCCGAGAATTTTCCGAGAATTTTCTGAGATTTTTCCGAGAATTTTCCGAGAATTTTCCGAGAATTTTCCGAGAATTTTCCGTCAATTTTCCGAGAATTTTCCGAGAATTTTCCGAGATTTTTCCGAGAATTTTCCGAGAATTTTCCGAGAATTTTCCGACGATTTTCTGAGAATTTTCCGAGAATTTTCCGAGAATTTTCCGAGAATTTTCCGAGAATTTTCCGAGAATTTTCCGAGAATTTATTGAGAATTTTCCGAGAATTTTCCGAGAATTTTCCGAGAATTTTCCGAGAATTTTCCGAGAAATTTCTGAGAATTTGCCGAGAATTTTCCGAGAATTTTCCGAGATTTTTCCAAGAATTTTCCGAGAATTTTCCGAGAATTTTCCGAGAATTTTCCGAGAATTTTCCGAGAATTTTCCGAGAATTTTCCGAGAATTTTCCGAGAATTTTCCGAGAATTTCCCGAGAATTTTCTGGGAATTTTCCGAGAATTTTCTGAGAATTTTCCGAGAATTTTCCGAGAATTTTCCGAGCATTTTCCGAGAATTTTCCGAGAATTTTCCAAGAATTTTCCGAGAATTTTCCGAGAATTTTCCGAGAATTTTCTGAGAATTTTCCGAGAATTTTCCGAGAATTTTCTGAGATTTTTCCGAGAATTTTCCGAGAATTTTCCGAGAATTTTCCGAGAATTTTCCGTCAATTTTCCGAGAATTTTCCGAGAATTTTCCGAGATTTTTCCGAGAATTTTCCGAGAATTTTCCGAGAATTTTCCGACGATTTTCTGAGAATTTTCCGAGAATTTTCCGAGAATTTTCCGAGAATTTTCCGAGAATTTTCCGAGAATTTTCCGAGAATTTATTGAGAATTTTCCGAGAATTTTCCGAGAATTTTCCGAGAATTTTCCGAGAATTTTCCGAGAATTTCCGAGAATTTTCCGAGAAATTTCTGAGAATTTTCCGAGAATTTTCCGAGAATTTTCCGAGATTTTTCCAAGAATTTTCCGAGAATTTTCCGAGAATTTTCCGAGAATTTTCCGAGAATTTTCCGAGAATTTTCCGAGAATTTTCCGAGAATTTTCCGGGAATTTTCCGAGAATTTTCCGAGAATTTTCCGAGAATTTTCCGAGAATTTACCGAGAATTCTCCGAGAATTTTCCGAGAATTTTCCGAGAATTTTCCGAGAATTTTCCGAGAATTTTCCAAGAATTTTCTGAGAATTTTCCGAGTATTTTCCGAGAATTTTCTGAGAATTTTCCGAGACTTTTCCGAGAATTTTCCGAGAATTTCCCGAGAATTTTCCGAGAATTTTCCGAGAATTTTCCGAGAATTTTCCGAGAATTTTCGGAGAATTTTCCGAGAATTTTCCGAGTATTTTCCGAGAATTTTCCGAGAATTTTCCGAGAATTTTCCGAGAATTTTCCGAGAATTTTCCGTCAATTTTCCGAGAATTTTCCGAGAATTTTCCGAGAATTTTCCGAGAATTTTCCGAGAATTTTCCGAGAATTTTCCGAGAATTTTCCGAGAATTTTCCGAGTTTTCCCGAGAATTTTCCGAGATTTTCCCGAGAATTTTCCGAGAATTTTCCGAGAATTTTCCGAGAATTTTCCGAGAATTTTCTGGGAATTTTCCGAGAATTTTCCGAGAATTTTCCGAGAATTTTCCGAGAATTTTCCGAGAATTTTCCGAGAATTTTCCGAGAATTTTCCGAGAATTTTCGGAGAATTTTCCGAGAATTTTCCGAGAATTTTCCGAGAATTTTCCGTCAATTTTCCGAGAATTTTCGGAGAATTTTCCGAGATCTTTCCGTGAATTTTCTGAGAATTTTCCGAGAATTTTCCGAGAATTTTCCGAGAATTTTCCGAGAATTTTCGGAGAATTTTCCGAGAATTTTCCGAGAATTTTCCGAGAATTTTCTGAGAATTTTCCGAGAATTTTCCGAGATTTTCCGAGAATTTTCCGAGAATTTTCCGAGAATTTTCCGAGAATTTTCTGGGAATTTTCCGAGAATTTTCCGAGAATTTTCCGAGAATTTTCCGAGAATTTTCCGAGAATTTTCTGAGAATTTTCCGAGAATTTTCCGAGAATTTTCTGAGATTTTTCCGAGAATTTTCCGAGAATTTTCCGAGAATTTTCCGAGAATTTTCCGTCAATTTTCCGAGAATTTTCCGAGAATTTTCCGAGATTTTTCCGAGAATTTTCCGAGAATTTTCCGAGAATTTTCCGACGATTTTCTGAGAATTTTCCGAGAATTTTCCGAGAATTTTCCGAGAATTTTCCGAGAATTTTCCGAGAATTTTCCGAGAATTTATTGAGAATTTTCCGAGAATTTTCCGAGAATTTTCCGAGAATTTTCCGAGAATTTTCCGAGAAATTTCTGAGAATTTTCCGAGAATTTTCCGAGAATTTTCCGAGATTTTTCCAAGAATTTTCCGAGAATTTTCCGAGAATTTTCCGAGAATTTTCCGAGAATTTTCCGAGAATTTTCCGAGAATTTTCCGAGAATTTTCCGAGAATTTTCCGAGAATTTTCCGAGAATTTCCCGAGAATTTTCTGGGAATTTTCCGAGAATTTTCTGAGAATTTTCCGAGAATTTTCCGAGAATTTTCCGAGCATTTTCCGAGAATTTTCCGAGAATTTTCCAAGAATTTTCCGAGAATTTTCCGAGAATTTTCCGAGAATTTTCTGAGAATTTTCCGAGAATTTTCCGAGAATTTTCTGAGATTTTTCCGAGAATTTTCCGAGAATTTTCCGAGAATTTTCCGAGAATTTTCCGTCAATTTTCCGAGAATTTTCCGAGAATTTTCCGAGATTTTTCCGAGAATTTTCCGAGAATTTTCCGAGAATTTTCCGACGATTTTCTGAGAATTTTCCGAGAATTTTCCGAGAATTTTCCGAGAATTTTCCGAGAATTTTCCGAGAATTTTCCGAGAATTTATTGAGAATTTTCCGAGAATTTTCCGAGAATTTTCCGAGAATTTTCCGAGAATTTCCGAGAATTTTCCGAGAAATTTCTGAGAATTTTCCGAGAATTTTCCGAGAATTTTCCGAGATTTTTCCAAGAATTTTCCGAGAATTTTCCGAGAATTTTCCGAGAATTTTCCGAGAATTTTCCGAGAATTTTCCGAGAATTTTCCGAGAATTTTCCGGGAATTTTCCGAGAATTTTCCGAGAATTTTCCGAGAATTTTCCGAGAATTTACCGAGAATTCTCCGAGAATTTTCCGAGAATTTTCCGAGAATTTTCCGAGAATTTTCCGAGAATTTTCCGAGAATTTTCTGAGAATTTTCCGAGTATTTTCCGAGAATTTTCTGAGAATTTTCCGAGACTTTTCCGAGAATTTTCCGAGAATTTCCCGAGAATTTTCCGATAATTTTACGAGAATTTTCCGAGAATTTTCCGAGAATTTTCGGAGAATTTTCCGAGAATTTTCCGAGTATTTTCCGAGAATTTTCCGAGAATTTTCCGAGAATTTTCCGAGAATTTTCCGAGAATTTTCCGTCAATTTTCCGAGAATTTTCCGAGAATTTTCCGAGAATTTTCCGAGAATTTTCCGAGAATTTTCCGAGAATTTTCCGAGAATTTTGCGAGTTTTCCCGAGAATTTTCCGAGATTTTCCCGAGAATTTTCCGAGAATTTTCCGAGAATTTTCCGAGAATTTTCCGAGAATTTTCTGGGAATTTTCCGAGAATTTTCCGAGAATTTTCCGAGAATTTTCCGAGAATTTTCCGAGAATTTTCCGAGAATTTTCCGAGAATTTTCCGAGAATTTTCGGAGAATTTTCCGAGAATTTTCCGAGAATTTTCCGAGAATTTTCCGTCAATTTTCCGAGAATTTTCGGAGAATTTTCCGAGATCTTTCCGTGAATTTTCTGAGAATTTTCCGAGAATTTTCCGAGAATTTTCCGAGAATTTTCCGAGAATTTTCGGAGAATTTTCCGAGAATTTTCCGAGAATTTTCCGAGAATTTTCTGAGAATTTTCCGAGAATTTTCCGAGATTTTCCGAGAATTTTCCGAGAATTTTCCGAGAATTTTCCGAGAATTTTCTGGGAATTTTCCGAGAATTTTCCGAGAATTTTCCGAGAATTTTCCGAGAATTTTCCGAGAATTTTCCGAGAATTTTCCGAGAATTTTCTGAGATTTTTCCGAGAATTTTCCGAGAATTTTCCGAGAATTTTCCGAGAATTTTCCGTCAATTTTCCGAGAATTTTCCGAGAATTTTCCGAGATTTTTCCGAGAATTTTCCGAGAATTTTCCGAGAATTTTCCGACGATTTTCTGAGAATTTTCCGAGAATTTTCCGAGAATTTTCCGAGAATTTTCCGAGAATTTTCCGAGAATTTTCCGAGAATTTATTGAGAATTTTCCGAGAATTTTCCGAGAATTTTCCGAGAATTTTCCGAGAATTTCCGAGAATTTTCCGAGAAATTTCTGAGAATTTTCCGAGAATTTTCCGAGAATTTTCCGAGATTTTTCCAAGAATTTTCCGAGAATTTTCCGAGAATTTTCCGAGAATTTTCCGAGAATTTTCCGAGAATTTTCCGAGAATTTTCCGAGAATTTTCCGAGAATTTTCCGAGAATTTTCCGAGAATTTCCCGAGAATTTTCTGGGAATTTTCCGAGAATTTTCTGAGAATTTTCCGAGAATTTTCCGAGAATTTTCCGAGCATTTTCCGAGAATTTTCCGAGAATTTTCCAAGAATTTTCCGAGAATTTTCCGAGAATTTTCCGAGAATTTTCTGAGAATTTTCCGAGAATTTTCCGAGAATTTTCTGAGATTTTTCCGAGAATTTTCCGAGAATTTTCCGAGAATTTTCCGAGAATTTTCCGTCAATTTTCCGAGAATTTTCCGAGAATTTTCCGAGATTTTTCCGAGAATTTTCCGAGAATTTTCCGAGAATTTTCCGACGATTTTCTGAGAATTTTCCGAGAATTTTCCGAGAATTTTCCGAGAATTTTCCGAGAATTTTCCGAGAATTTTCCGAGAATTTTCCGAGAATTTTCCGAGAATTTTCCGAGAATTTTCCGAGAATTTTCCGAGAATTTTCCGAGAATTTCCGAGAATTTTCCGAGAAATTTCTGAGAATTTTCCGAGAATTTTCCGAGAATTTTCCGAGATTTTTCCAAGAATTTTCCGAGAATTTTCCGAGAATTTTCCGAGAATTTTCCGAGAATTTTCCGAGAATTTTCCGAGAATTTTCCGAGAATTTTCCGGGAATTTTCCGAGAATTTTCCGAGAATTTTCCGAGAATTTTCCGAGAATTTACCGAGAATTCTCCGAGAATTTTCCGAGAATTTTCCGAGAATTTTCCGAGAATTTTCCGAGAATTTTCCGAGAATTTTCTGAGAATTTTCCGAGTATTTTCCGAGAATTTTCTGAGAATTTTCCGAGACTTTTCCGAGAATTTTCCGAGAATTTCCCGAGAATTTTCCGATAATTTTACGAGAATTTTCCGAGAATTTTCCGAGAATTTTCCGAGAATTTTCCGAGAATTTTCCGAGTATTTTCCGAGAATTTTCCGAGAATTTTCCGAGAATTTTCCGAGAATTTTCCGAGAATTTTCCGTCAATTTTCCGAGAATTTTCCGAGAATTTTCCGAGAATTTTCCGAGAATTTTCCGAGAATTTTCCGAGAATTTTCCGAGTTTTCCCGAGAATTTTCCGAGATTTTCCCGAGAATTTTCCGAGAATTTTCCGAGAATTTTCCGAGAATTTTCCGAGAATTTTCTGGGAATTTTCCGAGAATTTTCCGAGAATTTTCCGAGAATTTTCCGAGAATTTTCCGAGAATTTTCCGAGAATTTTCCGAGAATTTTCCGAGAATTTTCGGAGAATTTTCCGAGAATTTTCCGAGAATTTTCCGAGAATTTTCCGTCAATTTTCCGAGAATTTTCGGAGAATTTTCCGAGATCTTTCCGTGAATTTTCTGAGAATTTTCCGAGAATTTTCCGAGAATTTTCCGAGAATTTTCCGAGAATTTTCGGAGAATTTTCCGAGAATTTTCCGAGAATTTTCCGAGAATTTTCTGAGAATTTTCCGAGAATTTTCCGAGATTTTCCGAGAATTTTCCGAGAATTTTCCGAGAATTTTCCGAGAATTTTCTGGGAATTTTCCGAGAATTTTCCGAGAATTTTCCGAGAATTTTCCGAGAATTTTCCGAGAATTTTCCGAGAATTTTCCGAGAATTTTCCGAGAATTTTCTGAGATTTTTCCGAGAATTTTCCGAGAATTTTCCGAGAATTTTCCGAGAATTTTCCGAGAATTTTCCGAGAATTTTCCGAGATTTTTCCGAGAATTTTCCGAGAATTTTCCGAGAATTTTCCGACGATTTTCTGAGAATTTTCCGAGAATTTTCCGAGAATTTTCCGAGAATTTTCCGAGAATTTTCCGAGAATTTTCCGAGAATTTATTGAGAATTTTCCGAGAATTTTCCGAGAATTTTCCGAGAATTTTCCGAGAATTTCCGAGAATTTTCCGAGAAATTTCTGAGAATTTTCCGAGAATTTTCCGAGAATTTTCCGAGATTTTTCCAAGAATTTTCCGAGAATTTTCCGAGAATTTTCCGAGAATTTTCCGAGAATTTTCCGAGAATTTTCCGAGAATTTTCCGAGAATTTTCCGAGAATTTTCCGAGAATTTTCCGAGAATTTCCCGAGAATTTTCTGGGAATTTTCCGAGAATTTTCTGAGAATTTTCCGAGAATTTTCCGAGAATTTTCCGAGCATTTTCCGAGAATTTTCCGAGAATTTTCCAAGAATTTTCCGAGAATTTTCCGAGAATTTTCCGAGAATTTTCTGAGAATTTTCCGAGAATTTTCCGAGAATTTTCTGAGATTTTTCCGAGAATTTTCCGAGAATTTTCCGAGAATTTTCCGAGAATTTTCCGTCAATTTTCCGAGAATTTTCCGAGAATTTTCCGAGATTTTTCCGAGAATTTTCCGAGAATTTTCCGAGAATTTTCCGACGATTTTCTGAGAATTTTCCGAGAATTTTCCGAGAATTTTCCGAGAATTTTCCGAGAATTTTCCGAGAATTTTCCGAGAATTTATTGAGAATTTTCCGAGAATTTTCCGAGAATTTTCCGAGAATTTTCCGAGAATTTCCGAGAATTTTCCGAGAAATTTCTGAGAATTTTCCGAGAATTTTCCGAGAATTTTCCGAGAATTTTCCGAGAATTTACCGAGAATTCTCCGAGAATTTTCCGAGAATTTTCCGAGAATTTTCCGAGAATTTTCCGAGAATTTTCCGAGAATTTTCTGAGAATTTTCCGAGTATTTTCCGAGAATTTTCTGAGAATTTTCCGAGACTTTTCCGAGAATTATCCGAGAATTTCCCGAGAATTTTCCGAGAATTTTCCGAGAATTTTCCGAGAATTTTCCGAGAATTTTCGGAGAATTTTCCGAGAATTTTCCGAGTATTTTCCGAGAATTTTCCGAGAATTTTCCGAGAATTTTCCGAGAATTTTCCGAGAATTTTCCGTCAATTTTCCGAGAATTTTCCGAGAATTTTCCGAGAATTTTCCGAGAATTTTCCGAGAATTTTCCGAGAATTTTCCGAGAATTTTCCGAGAATTTTCCGAGTTTTCCCGAGAATTTTCCGAGATTTTCCCGAGAATTTTCCGAGAATTTTCCGAGAATTTTCCGAGAATTTTCCGAGAATTTTCTGGGAATTTTCCGAGAATTTTCCGAGAATTTTCCGAGAATTTTCCGAGAATTTTCCGAGAATTTTCCGAGAATTTTCCGAGAATTTTCGGAGAATTTTCCGAGAATTTTCCGAGAATTTTCCGACAATTTTCCGAGAATTTTCCGTCAATTTTCCGAGAATTTTCGGAGAATTTTCCGAGATCTTTCCGTGAATTTTCTGAGAATTTTCCGAGAATTTTCCGAGAATTTTCCGAGAATTTTCCGAGAATTTTCGGAGAATTTTCCGAGAATTTTCCGAGAATTTTCCGAGAATTTTCTGAGAATTTTCCGAGAATTTTCCGAGATTTTCCGAGAATTTTCCGAGATTTTCCCGAGAATTTTCCGAGAATTTTCCGAGAATTTTCCGAGAATTTTCCGAGAATTTTCTGGCAATTTTCCGAGAATTTTCCGAGAATTTTCCGAGAATTTTCCGAGAATTTTCCGAGAATTTTCCGAGAATTTTCCGAGAATTTTCGGAGAATTTTCCGAGAATTTTCCGAGAATTTTCCGAGAATTTTCCGAGAATTTTCCGAGAATTTTCCGTCAATTTTCCGAGAATTTTCCGAGAATTTTCCGAGATCTTTCCGTGAATTTTCTGAGAATTTTCCGAGAATTTTCCGAGAATTTTCCGAGAATTTTCCGAGAATTTTCGGAGAATTTTCCGAGAATTTTCCGAGAATTTTCCGAGAATTTTCCGTCTCGGAAAATTCTCGGAAAATTCTCGGAAAATTCTCAGAAAATTCTCGGAAAATTCCCAGAAAATTCTCGGAAAATTCTCCGAAAATTCTCGGAAAATTCTCGGAAAATTCTCGGAAAATTCTCGGAAAATTCTCGGAAAGTTCTCGGAAAATTCTCGGAAAATTCTCGGAAAATTCTCGGAAAATTCTCGGAAAATTCTCGGAAAATTCTCGGAAAATTCTCGGAAAAATCTCGGAAAATTCTCGGAAAATTCTCGGAAACTTCTCGGAAAATTCTCGGAAAATTCTCGGAAAATTCTCGGAAAATTCTCGGGGAATTCTCCGAAAATTCTCGGAAAATTCTCGGAAAATTCTCGGAAAATTCTCAGAAAATTCTCGGAAAATTCTCGGAAAATTCTCGGAAAATCTCGGAAAATTCTCGGAAAATTCTCGGAAAATTCTCGGAAAATTCTCGGAAAGTTCTCGGAAAATTGACGGAAAACTCTCGGAAAATTCTCGGAAAATTTTCGGAAAATTCTCGGAAAATTCTCGGAAAAATCTCGGAAAATTCTTGGAAAATTCTCGGAAAATTCTCGGAAAATTTTCGGAAAATTCTCGGAAAATTCTCGGAAAATTCTCGGAAAATTCTCGGAAAATTCTCGGAAACTTCTCGGAAAATTCCCGGAAAATTCACGGAAAAATCTCGGAAAATTCTCGGAAAATTCTCGGAAAATTCTCAGAAAATTCTCGGAAAATTCTCGGAAAATTCTAGGAAAATTCTCGGAAAATTCTCGGAAAATTCTCGGAAAATTCTCGGAAAAATATCGGAAAATTCTTGGAAAATTCTCAGAAAATTCTCGGAAAATTCTCGGAAAATTCTCGGAAAATTCCCGGAAAATTCTCGGAAAATTCTCGGAAAATTCCCGGAAAATTCTCGGAAAATTCTGGGAAAATTCTCGGAAAATTCTCGGAAAATTCTCGGAAAATTCTCGGAAAATTCTCGGAAAATTCTCGGAAAATTCTCGGAAAATTCTCGGAAAATTCTCGGAAAATTTTCGGAAAATTCTCGGAAAATTCTCGGAAAATTCTCGGAAAATTCTCGGAAAATTCTCGGAAAATTCTCGGAAAAATCTCGGAAAATTCTCGGAAAATTCTCGGAAACTTCTCGGAAAATTCTCGGAAAATTCTCGGAAAATTCTCGGAAAATTCTCGGGGAATTCTCCGAAAATTCTCGGAAAATTCTCGGAAAATTCTCGGAAAATTCTCAGAAAATTCTCGGAAAATTCTCGGAAAATTCTCGGAAAATCTCGGAAAATTCTCGGAAAATTCTCGGAAAATTCTCGGAAAATTCTCGGAAAGTTCTCGGAAAATTGACGGAAAACTCTCGGAAAATTCTCGGAAAATTTTCGGAAAATTCTCGGAAAATTCTCGGAAAAATCTCGGAAAATTCTTGGAAAATTCTCGGAAAATTCTCGGAAAATTTTCGGAAAATTCTCGGAAAATTCTCGGAAAATTCTCGGAAAATTCTCGGAAAATTCTCGGAAACTTCTCGGAAAATTCCCGGAAAATTCACGGAAAAATCTCGGAAAATTCTCGGAAAATTCTCGGAAAATTCTCAGAAAATTCTCGGAAAATTCTCGGAAAATTCTAGGAAAATTCTCGGAAAATTCTCGGAAAATTCTCGGAAAATTCTCGGAAAATTCTCGGAAAAATATCGGAAAATTCTTGGAAAATTCTCAGAAAATTCTCGGAAAATTCTCGGAAAATTCTCGGAAAATTCCCGGAAAATTCTCGGAAAATTCTCGGAAAATTCTCGGAAAATTCCCGGAAAATTCTCGGAAAATTCTGGGAAAATTCTCGGAAAATTCTCGGAAAATTCTCGGAAAATTCTCGGAAAATTCTCGGAAAATTCTCGGAAAATTCTCGGAAAATTCTCGGAAAATTTTCGGAAAATTGACGGAAAATTCTCGGAAAATTCTCGGAAATTTCTCGGAAAATTCTCGGAAAATTCTCAGAAAATTCTCAGAAAATTCTCGGAAAATTCTCGGAAAATTCTCGGAAAATTCTCGGAAAATTGACGGAAAATTCTCGGAAAATTCTCGGAAAATTCTCGGAAAATTCTCGGAAAATTCTCGGAAAATTCTCGGAAAATTCTCGGAAAATTGACGGCAAACTCTCGGAAAATTCTCGGAAAATTCTCGGAAAATTCTCGGAAAATTCTCGGAAAATTCTCGGAAAATTCTCGGAAAATTCTCGGGAAATTCTCGGAAGATTCTCGGAAAATTCACGGAAAACTCTCGGAAAATTCATCGGAAAATTCTCGGAAAATTCTCGGAAAATTCTCGGAAAATTCTCGGAAAATTCTCGGAAAATTCTCCGAAAATTCTCGGAAAATTCTCGGAAAATTCTCGGAAAATTCTCGGAAAATTCTCGGAAAATTCTCGGAAAATTCTCGGAAAATTCCCAGAAAATTCTCGGAAAATTCTCGGAAAATTCTCGGAAAATTCTCGGAAAATTCTCGGAAAATTCTCGGAAAATTCTCGGAAAATTCTCGGAAAATTCTCGGAAAATTCTCGGAAAATTCTCAGAAAATTCTCGGAAAATTCTCGGAAAATTCTCAGAAAATTCTCGGAAAATTCTCGGAAAATTCTCAGAAAATTCTCGGAAAATTCTCGGAAAATTCTCAGATAATTCTCGGAAAATTCTCGGAAAATTCTCGGAAAATTGACGGAAAATTCTCGGAAAATTCTCGGAAAATTCTCGGAAAATTCTCGGAAAATTCTCGGAAAATTCTCGGAAAATTCTCCGAAAATTCTCCGAAAATTCTCGGAAAATTCTCCGAAAATTCTCCGAAAATTCTCCGAAAATTCTCGGAAAATTCTCGGAAAATTCTCGGAAAATTCTCGGGAAATTCTCGGAAAATTCTCGGAAAATTCTCGGAAAATTCTCGGAAAATTCTCCGAAAATTCTCCGAAAATTCTCGGAAAATTCTCGGAAAATTCTCGGAAAATTCTCGGAAAATTCTCGGGAAATTCTCGGAAAATTCTCGGAAAATTCTCGGAAAATTCTCGGAAAATTCTCGGAAAATTCTCGGAAAATTCTCAGAAAATTCTCGGAAAATTCTCGGAAAATTCGCGGAAAATTCTCGGAAAATTCTCGGAAAATTCTCGGAGAATTCTCGGAAAATTCTCGGAAAAATTCTCTGAAAATTCTCGGAAAATTCCCGGAAAATTCTCGGAAAATTCTCCGAAAATTCTCGGAAAATTCTCGGAAAATTCTCCGAAAATTCTCGGAAAATTCTCGGAAAATTCTCAGAAATTTCTCGGAAAATTCTCGGAAATTCTCGGAAAATTCTCGGAAAATTCTCGGAAAATTCCCGGAAAATTCTCAATAAATTCTCGGAAAATTCTCGGAAAATTCTCGGAAAATTCTCGGAAAATTCTCAGAAAATCGTCGGAAAATTCTCGGAAAATTCTCGGAAAATTCTCGGAAAAATCTCGGAAAATTCTCGGAAAATTCTCGGAAAATTGACGGAAAATTCTCGGAAAATTCTCGGAAAATTCTCGGAAAATTCTCGGAAAAATCTCAGAAAATTCTCGGAAAATTCTCGGAAAATTCTCAGAAAATTCTCGGAAAATTCTCGGAAAATTCTCGGAAAATTCTTGGAAAATTCTCGGAAAATTCTCGGAAAATGCTCGGAAAATTCTCGGAAAATTCTCGGAAAATTCTCAGAAAATTCTCGGAAAATTCCCAGAAAATTCTCGGGAAATTCTCGGAAAATTCTCGGAAAATTCTCGGAAAATTCTCGGAAAATTCTCGGAAAATTCTCGGAAAATTCTCGGAAAATTCTCGGAAAAATCTCGGAAAATTCTCGGAAAATTCTCGGAAAATTCTCAGAAAATTCTCGGAAAATTCTCGGAAAATTCTCGGAAAATTCTCAGAAAATTCTCAATAAATTCTCGGAAAATTCTCGGAAAATTCTCGGAAAATTCTCGGGAAATTCTCGGAAAATTCTCAGAAAATTCTCAATAAATTCTCGGGAAATTCTCGGAAAATTCTCGGAAAATTCTCGGAAAATTCTCGGAAAATTCTCCGAAAATTCTCCGAAAATTCTCGGAAAATTCTCGGAAAATTCTCGGAAAATTCTCGGAAAATTCTCGGGAAATTCTCGGAAAATTCTCGGAAAATTCTCGGAAAATTCTCAGAAAATTCTCGGAAAATTCTCGGAAAATTCACGGAAAATTCTCGGAAAAATTCTCTGAAAATTCTCGGAAAATTCCCGGAAAATTCTCGGAAAATTCTCCGAAAATTCTCGGAAAATTCTCGGAAAATTCTCCGAAAATTCTCGGAAAATTCTCGGAAAATTCTCAGAAATTTCTCGGAAAATTCTCGGAAATTCTCGGAAAATTCTCGGAAAATTCTCGGAAAATTCCCGGAAAATTCTCAATAAATTCTCGGAAAATTCTCGGAAAATTCTCGGAAAATTCTCGGAAAATTCTCAGAAAATCGTCGGAAAATTCTCGGAAAATTCTCGGAAAATTCTCGGAAAAATCTCGGAAAATTCTCGGAAAATTCTCGGAAAATTGACGGAAAATTCTCGGAAAATTCTCGGAAAATTCTCGGAAAATTCTCGGAAAAATCTCAGAAAATTCTCGGAAAATTCTCGGAAAATTCTCAGAAAATTCTCGGAAAATTCTCGGAAAATTCTCGGAAAATTCTTGGAAAATTCTCGGAAAATTCTCGGAAAATGCTCGGAAAATTCTCGGAAAATTCTCGGAAAATTCTCAGAAAATTCTCGGAAAATTCCCAGAAAATTCTCGGGAAATTCTCGGAAAATTCTCGGAAAATTCTCGGAAAATTCTCGGAAAATTCTCGGAAAATTCTCGGAAAATTCTCGGAAAATTCTCGGAAAATTCTCGGAAAAATCTCGGAAAATTCTCGGAAAATTCTCGGAAAATTCTCAGAAAATTCTCGGAAAATTCTCGGAAAATTCTCGGAAAATTCTCGGAAAATTCTCAGAAAATTCTCAATAAATTCTCGGAAAATTCTCGGAAAATCTCGGAAAATTCTCGGGAAATTCTCGGAAAATTCTCAGAAAATTCTCAATAAATTCTCGGAAAATTCTCGGAAAATTCTCGGAAAATTCACGGAAAATTCTCGGAAAATTCTCGGAAAATTCTCAGAAAATCGTAGGAAAATTCTCGGAAAATTCAGAATTTTCTGAGAATTTTCCGAGAATTTTCCGAGAAATTTCCGAGAATTTTCTGAGAATTTTCCGTCAATTTTCCGAAAATTTTCCGAGAAATTTCCGAGAATTTTCCGAGAATTTTCCGTCAATTTTCCGAGAATTTTCGGAGAATTTTCCGAGAATTTTCCGAGAATTTTCCGAGAATTTTCCAAGAATTTTCCGCGAATTTTCCGAGAATTTTCCGAGAATTTTCCGAGAATTTTCCGAGAATTTTCCGAGAATTTTCCGGGAATTTTCCGAGAATTTTCCGAGAATTTTCTGAGAATTTTCCAAGAATTTTCCGCGATTTTTCCGAGAATTTTCCGAGAATTTTCCGAGAATTTTCCGAGAATTTTCCGAGAATTTTCCGTGAATTTTCCGAGAATTTTCCGAGAATTTTCCGAGAATTTTCCGAGAATTTTCCGAGAATTTTCCGAGAATTTTCCGAGAATTTTCCGAGAATTTTCCGAGAATTTTCCGAGAATTTTCCGAGAATTTTCCGTCAATTTTCCGAGAATTTTCCGAGAATTTTCCGAGAATTTTCCGTCAATTTTCCGAGAATTTTCCGAGAATTTTCCGAGAATTTTCCGAGAATTTTCCGAGAATTTTCCGAGAATTTTCCGAGAATTTTCCGAGAATTTTCTGAGAATTTTCTGAGAATTTTCCGAGAATTTTCCGAGAATTTTCCGAGAATTTTCCGGGAATTTTCTGAGAATTTTCCGAGAATTTTCCGAGAATTTTCCGAGAATTTTCCGAGAATTTTCCGGGAATTTTCCGAGAATTTTCCGAGAATTTTCCGAGAATTTTCTGAGAATTTTCCAGGAATTTTCCGAGATTTTTCCGAGAATTTTCCGAGAATTTTCCCAGAATTTTCCGAGAATTTTCCGGGAATTTTCCGAGAATTTTCCGAGAATTTTCCGAGAATTTTCCGAGAATATTCCGAGAATTTTCCGAGAATTTTCCGAGAATTTTCTGAGAATCTTCCAAGAATTTTCCGAGATTTTTCCGAGAATTTTCCGAGAATTTTCCGAGCATTTTCCGAGAATTTTCCGAGAATTTTCCGAGAATTTTCCTAGAATTTTCCGAGAATTTTCCGAGAATTTTCTGAGAATTTTCCGAGAATTTTCCGAGAATTTTCCGAGAATTTTCCGAAATTTTCAGGGAATTTTCCGAGAAGTCTCCGAGAATTTTCCGAGAATTTTCCGAGAATTTTCCGAGAATTTTCCGAGAATTTTCCGAAAATTTTCCGAGAATTTTCCGAGAATTTTCCAAGAATTTTCCGAGATTTTTCCGAGAATTTTCCGAGAATTTTCCGAGAATTTTCCGAGAATTTTCCGAGAGTTTTCCGTCAATTTTCCGAGAATTTTCCGAGAATTTTCCGAGAATTTTCCAAGAATTTTCCGAGAATTTTCCGAGAATTTTCCGAGAATTTTCCGAGAATTTTCCGAGAATTTTCCGAGAATTTTCCGAGAATTTTCTGAGAATTTTCCGAGAATTTTCCGAGAATTTTCCGAGAGCTTTCCGTCAAATTTCCGAGAATTTTCCGAGAATTTTCCGAGAATTTTCCGAGAATTTTCCAAGAATTTTCCGAGAATTTTCCGAGAATTTTCGGAGAATTCTCCGAGAATTTTCCGAGAATTTTCCGAGAATTTTCCGAGAATTTTCCGAGAATTTTCCGAGAATTTTCCGAGAATTTTCCGAGAATTTTCCGAGAATTTTCCGAGAGCTTTCCGTCAAATTTCCGAGAATTTTCCGAGAATTTTCCGAGAATTTTCCGAGAATTTTCCGAGAATTCCCCGAGAATTTTCCGAGAATTTTCCGAGAATTTTCCGAGAATTTTCCGAGAATTTTCCGAGAGTTTTCCGTCAATTTTCCGAGAATTTTCCGAGAATTTTCCGAGAATTTTCTGAGAATTTTCTGAGAATTTTCCGAGAATTTTCCGAGAATTTCCGAGAATTTTCCGAGAATTTTCGGTCAATTTTCCGAGAATTTTCTGAGAATTTTCCGAGAATTTTCCGAGAATTTTCCGAGAATTTTCCGAGAATTTTCCGAAATTTTCCGGGAATTTTCCGAGAAGTTTCCGAGAATTTTCCGAGAATTTTCCGAGAATTTTCCGAGAATTTTCCGAGAATTTTCCGAAAATTTTCCGAGAATTTTCCGAGAATTTTCCAAGAATTTTCCGAGATTTTTCCGAGAATTTTCCGAGAATTTTCCGAGAATTTTCCGAGAATTTTCCGAGAGTTTTCCGTCAATTTTCCGAGAACTTTCCGAGAATTTTCCGAGAATTTTCCGAGAATTTTCCGAGAATTTTCCGAGAATTTTCCGAGAATTTTCCGAGAATTTTCCGAGAATTTTCCGAGAATTTTCTGAGAATTTTCCGAGAATTTTCCGAGAATTTTCCGAGAATTTTCGGAGAATTCTCCGAGAATTTCCCGAGAATTTTCCGAGAATTTTCCGAAAATTTTCCGAGAATTTTCCGAGAATTTTCCGAGAATTTTCCGAGAATTTTCCGAGAATTTTCCGAGAATTTTCCGAGAGCTTTCCGTCAAATTTCCGAGAATTTTCCGAGAATTTTCCGAGAATTTTCCGAGAATTTTCCGAGAATTCCCCGAGAATTTTCCGAGAATTTTCCGAGAATTTTCCGAGATTTTTCCGAGAATTTTCCGAGAGTTTTCCGTCAATTTTCCGAGAATTTTCCGAGAATTTTCCGAGAATTTTCTGAGAATTTTCTGAGAATTTTCCGAGAATTTTCCGAGAATTTCCGAGAATTTTCCGAGAATTTTCGGTCAATTTTCCGAGAATTTTCTGAGAATTTTCCGAGAATTTTCCGAGAATTTTCCGAGAATTTTCCGAGACGGAAAATTCTCGGAAAATTCTCGGAAAATTCTCGGAAAATTCTCCGAAAATTCTCGGAAAATTCTCGGAAAATTCTCAGAAAATTCACGGAAAGATCTCGGAAAATTCTCGGAAAATTCTCGGAAAATTGACGGAAAATTCTCGGAAAATTCTCGGAAAATTCTCGGAAAATTCTCGGAAAATTCTCCGAAAATTCTCCGAAAATTCTCGGAAAATTCTCGGAAAATTCTCGGAAAATTCTCGGAAAATTCTCGGAAAATTCTCGGAAAATTCTCGGAAAATTCTCGGAAAATTCCCAGAAAATTCTCGGAAAATTCTCGGAAAATTCTCGGAAAATTCTCGGGAAAATCTCGGAAAATTCTCGGAAAATTCTCGGAAAATTCTCGGAAAATTCTCGGAAAATTCTCCGAAAATTCTCGGAAAATTCTTGGAAAATTCTCGCAAAATTCTCGGAAAATTCTCAGAAAATTCGGGGAAAGATCTCGGAAAATTCTCGGAAAATTCTCGGAAAATTGACGGAAAATTCTCGGAAAATTCTCGGAAAATTCTCGGAAAATTCTCGGAAAATTCTCGGAAAATTCTCCGAAAATTCTCCGAAAATTCTCGGAAAATTCTCGGAAAATTCTCGGAAAATTCTCGGAAAATTCTCGGAAAATTCTCGGAAAATTCTCGGGAAAATCTCGGAAAATTCTCGGGAAAACTCGGAAAATTGTCGGAAAATTCTCGGAAAATTCTCCGAAAATTCTCGGAAAATTCTCGGAAAATTCTCGGAAAATTCTCGGAAAATTCTCGGAAAATTCTCGGAAAATTGACGGAAAATTCTCGGAAAATTCCCGGAAAATTCTCGGAAAATTCTCGGAAAATTCTCGGAAAATTCTCAGAAAATTCTCGGAAAATTCTCCGAAAATTCTCGGAAAATTCTCGGAAAATTCTCGGAAAATTCTCGGGAAATTCTCGGAAAATTCTCAGAAAATTCTCGGAAAATTCTCGGAAAATTCTCAGAAAATTCTCGGAAAATTCTCGGAAAATTCTCGGAAAATTCTCGGAAAATTCTCGGAAAATTCTCGGAGAATTCTCGGTAAATTCTCGGAAAATTCTCGGAAAATTCTCGGAAAATTCTCGGAAAATTCCCGGAAAATTCTCGGAAAATTCTCGGAAAATTCTCGGAAATTTCTCGGAAAATTCTCGGAAAATTCTCGGAAAATTCTTGGAAAAATCTCGGAAAATTCTCGGAAAATTCTCGGAAAATTCTCAGAAATTTCTCGGAAAATTCTCGGAAATTCTCGGAAAATTCTCGGAAAATTCTCGGAAAATTCTCGGAAAATTCTCAATAAATTCTCGGAAAATTCTCGGAAAATTCTCGGAAAATTCTCGGAAAATTCTCGGAAAATTCTCGGAAAATTCTCAGAAAATCGTCGGAAAATTCTCGGAAAATTCTCGGAAAATTCTCGGAAAAATCTCGGAAAATTCTCGGAAAATTGACGGAAAATTCTCGGAAAATTCTCGGAAAATTCTCGGAAAATTCTCGGCAAAATCTCGGAAAATTCTCGGGAAAACTCGGAAAATTCTCGGAAAATTCTCGGAAAATTCTCGGAAAATTCTCGGAAAATTCTCGGAAAATTCTCGGAAAATTCTCGGAAAATTCTCGGAAAATTCTCGGAAAATTCTCGGAAAATTCTCGGAAAATTCTCGGAAAATTCTCGGAAAATTCTCAAAAAGTTCTCGGAAAATTGACGGCAAACTCTCGGAAAATTCTCGGAAAATTCTCGGAAAATTCTCGGAAAATTCTCGGAAAATTCTCGGAAAATTCTCGGAAAATTCTCGGGAAATTCTCGGAAGATTCTCGGAAAATTCACGGAAAACTCTCGGAAAATTCATCGGAAAATTCTCGGAAAATTCTCGGAAAATTCTCGGAAAATTCTCGGAAAATTCTCGGAAAATTCTCGGAAAATTCTCCGAAAATTCTCGGAAAATTCTCGGAAAATTCTCGGAAAATTCTCGGAAAATTCTCGGAAAATTCTCGGAAAATTCTCGGAAAATTCTCGGAAAATTCCCAGAAAATTCTCGGAAAATTCTCGGAAAATTCTCGGAAAATTCTCGGAAAATTCTCGGAAAATTCTCGGAAAATTCTCGGAAAATTCTCGGAAAATTCTCGGAAAATTCTCGGAAAATTCTCAGAAAATTCTCGGAAAATTCTCGGAAAATTCTCAGAAAATTCTCGGAAAATTCTCGGAAAATTCTCAGAAAATTCTCGGAAAATTCTCGGAAAATTCTCAGAAAATTCTCGGAAAATTCTCGGAAAATTGACGGAAAATTCTCGGAAAATTCTCGGAAAATTCTCGGAAAATTCTCGGAAAATTCTCGGAAAATTCTCGGAAAATTCTCGGAAAATTCTCGGAAAATTCTCCGAAAATTCTCCGAAAATTCTCGGAAAATTCTCCGAAAATTCTCCGAAAATTCTCGGAAAATTCTCGGAAAATTCTCGGAAAATTCTCGGAAAATTCTCGGGAAATTCTCGGAAAATTCTCGGAAAATTCTCGGAAAATTCTCGGAAAATTCTCCGAAAATTCTCCGAAAATTCTCGGAAAATTCTCGGAAAATTCTCGGAAAATTCTCGGAAAATTCTCGGGAAATTCTCGGAAAATTCTCGGAAAATTCTCGGAAAATTCTCAGAAAATTCTCGGAAAATTCTCGGAAAATTCTCAGAAAATTCTCGGAAAATTCTCGGAAAATTCGCGGAAAATTCTCGGAAAATTCTCGGAAAATTCTCGGAGAATTCTCGGAAAATTCACGGAAAATTCTCGGAAAAATTCTCGGAAAATTCTCGGAAAATTCCCGGAAAATTCTCGGAAAATTCTCCGAAAATTCTCGGAAAATTCTCGGAAAATTCTCCGAAAATTCTCGGAAAATTCTCGGAAAATTCTCAGAAATTTCTCGGAAAATTCTCGGAAATTCTCGGAAAATTCTCGGAAAATTCTCGGAAAATTCCCGGAAAATTCTCAATAAATTCTCGGAAAATTCTCGGAAAATTCTCGGAAAATTCTCAGAAAATCGTCGGAAAATTCTCGGAAAATTCTCGGAAAATTCTCGGAAAAATCTCGGAAAATTCTCGGAAAATTCTCGGAAAATTGACGGAAAATTCTCGGAAAATTCTCGGAAAATTCTCGGAAAATTCTCGGAAAAATCTCAGAAAATTCTCGGAAAATTCTCGGAAAATTCTCAGAAAATTCTCGGAAAATTCTCGGAAAATTCTCGGAAAATTCTTGGAAAATTCTCGGAAAATTCTCGGAAAATGCTCGGAAAATTCTCGGAAAATTCTCGGAAAATTCTCAGAAAATCCTCGGAAAATTCCCAGAAAATTCTCGGGAAATTCTCGGAAAATTCTCGGAAAATTCTCGGAAAATTCTCGGAAAATTCTCGGAAAATTCTCGGAAAATTCTCGGAAAATTCTCGGAAAATTCTCGGAAAATTCTCGGAAAATTCTCGGAAAAATCTCGGAAAATTCTCGGAAAATTCTCGGAAAATTCTCAGAAAATTCTCGGAAAATTCTCGGAAAATTCTCGGAAAATTCTCGGAAAATTCTCGGAAAATTCTCAGAAAATTCTCAATAAATTCTCGGAAAATTCTCGGAAAATTCTCGGAAAATTCTCGGAAAATTCTCGGAAAATTCTCAGAAAATTCTCAATAAATTCTCGGAAAATTCTCGGAAAATTCTCGGAAAATTCACGGAAAATTCTCGGAAAATTCTCGGAAAATTCTCAGAAAATCGTAGGAAAATTCTCGGAAAATTCAGAATTTTCTGAGAATTTTCCGAGAATTTTCCGAGAAATTTCCGAGAATTTTCTGAGAATTTTCCGTCAATTTTCCGAAAATTTTCCGAGAAATTTCCGAGAATTTTCCGAGAATTTTCCGTCAATTTTCCGAGAATTTTCGGAGAATTTTCCGAGAATTTTCCGAGAATTTTCCGAGAATTTTCCAAGAATTTTCCGCGAATTTTCCGAGAATTTTCCGAGAATTTTCCGAGAATTTTCCGAGAATTTTCCGAGAATTTTCCGGGAATTTTCCGAGAATTTTCCGAGAATTTTCCGAGAATTTTCCGAGAAGTTTCCGAGAATTTTCTGAGAATTTTCCAAGAATTTTCCGCGATTTTTCCGAGAATTTTCCGAGAATTTTCCGAGAATTTTCCGAGAATTTTCCGAGAATTTTCCGAGAATTTTCCGAGAATTTTCCGAGAATTCTCCGAGAATTTTCCGAGAATTTTCCGAGAATTTTCCGAGAATTTTCCGAGAATTTTCCGAGAATTTTCCGAGAATTTTCCGAGAATTTTCCGAGAATTTTCCGTCAATTTTCCGAGAATTTTCCGAGAATTTTCCGAGAATTTTCCGTCAATTTTCCGAGAATTTTCCGAGAATTTTCCGAGAATTTTCCGAGAATTTTCCGAGAATTTTACGAGAATTTTCCGAGAATTTTCCGAGAATTTTCTGAGAATTTTCCGAGAATTTTCCGAGAATTTTCCGAGAATTTTCCGAGAATTTTCCGGGAATTTTCTGAGAATTTTCCGGAAATTTTCCGAGAATTTTCCGAGAATTTTCCGAGAATTTTCCGGGAATTTTCCGAGAATTTTCCGAGAATTTTCCGAGAATTTTCCGAGAATTTTCCGAGAATTTTCTGAGAATTTTCCAGGAATTTTCCGAGATTTTTCCGAGAATTTTCCGAGAATTTTCCCAGAATTTTCCGAGAATTTTCCGGGAATTTTCCGAGAATTTTCCGAGAATTTTCCGAGAATTTTCCGAGAATATTCCGAGAATTTTCCGAGAATTTTCCGAGAATTTTCTGAGAATCTTCCAAGAATTTTCCGAGATTTTTCCGAGAATTTTCCGAAATTTTCCGGGAATTTTCCGAGAAGTTTCCGAGAATTTTCCGAGAATTTTCCGAGAATTTTCCGAGAATTTTCCGAGAATTTTCCGAAAATTTTCCGAGAATTTTCCGAGAATTTTCCAAGAATTTTCCGAGATTTTTCCGAGAATTTTCCGAGAATTTTCCGAGAATTTTCCGAGAATTTTCCGAGAGTTTTCCGTCAATTTTCCGAGAACTTTCCGAGAATTTTCCGAGAATTTTCCGAGAATTTTCCGAGAATTTTCCGAGAATTTTCCGAGAATTTTCCGAGAATTTTCCGAGAATTTTCCGAGAATTTTCTGAGAATTTTCCGAGAATTTTCCGAGAATTTTCCGAGAATTTTCGGAGAATTCTCCGAGAATTTTCCGAGAATTTTCCGAGAATTTTCCGAGAATTTTCCGAGAATTTTCCGAGAATTTTCCGAGAATTTTCCGAGAATTTTCCGAGAATTTTCCGAGAGCTTTCCGTCAAATTTCCGAGAATTTTCCGAGAATTTTCCGAGAATTTTCCGAGAATTTTCCGAGAATTCCCCGAGAATTTTCCGAGAATTTTCCGAGAATTTTCCGAGAATTTTCCGAGAATTTTCCGAGAGTTTTCCGTCAATTTTCCGAGAATTTTCCGAGAATTTTCCGAGAATTTTCTGAGAATTTTCTGAGAATTTTCGGTCAATTTTCCGAGAATTTTCTGAGAATTTTCCGAGAATTTTCCGAGAATTTTCCGAGAATTTTCCGAGAATTTTCCGAAATTTTCCGGGAATTTTCCGAGAAGTTTCCGAGAATTTTCCGAGAATTTTCCGAGAATTTTCCGAGAATTTTCCGAGAATTTTCCGAAAATTTTCCGAGAATTTTCCGAGAATTTTCCAAGAATTTTCCGAGATTTTTCCGAGAATTTTCCGAGAATTTTCCGAGAATTTTCCGAGAATTTTCCGAGAGTTTTCCGTCAATTTTCCGAGAACTTTCCGAGAATTTTCCGAGAATTTTCCGAGAATTTTCCGAGAATTTTCCGAGAATTTTCCGAGAATTTTCCGAGAATTTTCCGAGAATTTTCTGAGAATTTTCCGAGAATTTTCCGAGAATTTTCCGAGAATTTTCGGAGAATTCTCCGAGAATTTTCCGAGAATTTTCCGAGAATTTTCCGAAAATTTTCCGAGAATTTTCCGAGAATTTTCCGAGAATTTTCCGAGAATTTTCCGAGAATTTTCCGAGAATTTTCCGAGAGCTTTCCGTCAAATTTCCGAGAATTTTCCGAGAATTTTCCGAGAATTTTCCGAGAATTTTCCGAGAATTCCCCGAGAATTTTCCGAGAATTTTCCGAGAATTTTCCGAGAATTTTCCGAGAATTTTCCGAGAGTTTTCCGTCAATTTTCCGAGAATTTTCCGAGAATTTTCCGAGAATTTTCTGAGAATTTTCTGAGAATTTTCCGAGAATTTTCCGAGAATTTCCGAGAATTTTCCGAGAATTTTCGGTCAATTTTCCGAGAATTTTCTGAGAATTTTCCGAGAATTTTCCGAGAATTTTCCGAGAATTTTCCGAGACGGAAAATTCTCGGAAAATTCTCGGAAAATTCTCGGAAAATTCTCCGAAAATTCTCGGAAAATTCTCGGAAAATTCTCAGAAAATTCACGGAAAGATCTCGGAAAATTCTCGGAAAATTCTCGGAAAATTGACGGAAAATTCTCGGAAAATTCTCGGAAAATTCTCGGAAAATTCTCGGAAAATTCTCCGAAAATTCTCCGAAAATTCTCGGAAAATTCTCGGAAAATTCTCGGAAAATTCTCGGAAAATTCTCGGAAAATTCTCGGAAAATTCTCGGAAAATTCTCGGAAAATTCCCAGAAAATTCTCGGAAAATTCTCGGAAAATTCTCGGAAAATTCTCGGAAAATTCTCGGGAAAATCTCGGAAAATTCTCGGAAAATTCTCGGAAAATTCTCGGAAAATTCTCGGAAAATTCTCGGAAAATTCTCCGAAAATTCTCCGAAAATTCTCGGAAAATTCTCCGAAAATTCTCCGAAAATTCTCGGAAAATTCTCGGAAAATTCTCGGAAAATTCTCGGAAAATTCTCGGGAAATTCTCGGAAAATTCTCGGAAAATTCTCGGAAAATTCTCGGAAAATTCTCCGAAAATTCTCCGAAAATTCTCGGAAAATTCTCGGAAAATTCTCGGAAAATTCTCGGAAAATTCTCGGGAAATTCTCGGAAAATTCTCGGAAAATTCTCGGAAAATTCTCAGAAAATTCTCGGAAAATTCTCGGAAAATTCTCAGAAAATTCTCGGAAAATTCTCGGAAAATTCGCGGAAAATTCTCGGAAAATTCTCGGAAAATTCTCGGAGAATTCTCGGAAAATTCACGGAAAATTCTCGGAAAAATTCTCGGAAAATTCTCGGAAAATTCCCGGAAAATTCTCGGAAAATTCTCCGAAAATTCTCGGAAAATTCTCGGAAAATTCTCCGAAAATTCTCGGAAAATTCTCGGAAAATTCTCAGAAATTTCTCGGAAAATTCTCGGAAATTCTCGGAAAATTCTCGGAAAATTCTCGGAAAATTCCCGGAAAATTCTCAATAAATTCTCGGAAAATTCTCGGAAAATTCTCGGAAAATTCTCAGAAAATCGTCGGAAAATTCTCGGAAAATTCTCGGAAAATTCTCGGAAAAATCTCGGAAAATTCTCGGAAAATTCTCGGAAAATTGACGGAAAATTCTCGGAAAATTCTCGGAAAATTCTCAGAAAATTCTCGGAAAAATCTCAGAAAATTCTCGGAAAATTCTCGGAAAATTCTCAGAAAATTCTCGGAAAATTCTCGGAAAATTCTCGGAAAATTCTTGGAAAATTCTCGGAAAATTCTCGGAAAATGCTCGGAAAATTCTCGGAAAATTCTCGGAAAATTCTCAGAAAATCCTCGGAAAATTCCCAGAAAATTCTCGGGAAATTCTCGGAAAATTCTCGGAAAATTCTCGGAAAATTCTCGGAAAATTCTCGGAAAATTCTCGGAAAATTCTCGGAAAATTCTCGGAAAATTCTCGGAAAATTCTCGGAAAAATCTCGGAAAATTCTCGGAAAATTCTCGGAAAATTCTCAGAAAATTCTCGGAAAATTCTCGGAAAATTCTCGGAAAATTCTCGGAAAATTCTCGGAAAATTCTCAGAAAATTCTCAATAAATTCTCGGAAAATTCTCGGAAAATTCTCGGAAAATTCTCGGAAAATTCTCAGAAAATTCTCAATAAATTCTCAATAAATTCTCGGAAAATTCTCGGAAAATTCTCGGAAAATTCACGGAAAATTCTCGGAAAATTCTCGGAAAATTCTCAGAAAATCGTAGGAAAATTCTCGGAAAATTCAGAATTTTCTGAGAATTTTCCGAGAATTTTCCGAGAAATTTCCGAGAATTTTCTGAGAATTTTCCGTCAATTTTCCGAAAATTTTCCGAGAAATTTCCGAGAATTTTCCGAGAATTTTCCGTCAATTTTCCGAGAATTTTCGGAGAATTTTCCGAGAATTTTCCGAGAATTTTCCGAGAATTTTCCAAGAATTTTCCGCGAATTTTCCGAGAATTTTCCGAGAATTTTCCGAGAATTTTCCGAGAATTTTCCGAGAATTTTCCGGGAATTTTCCGAGAATTTTCCGAGAATTTTCCGAGAATTTTCCGAGAAGTTTCCGAGAATTTTCTGAGAATTTTCCAAGAATTTTCCGCGATTTTTCCGAGAATTTTCCGAGAATTTTCCGAGAATTTTCCGAGAATTTTCCGAGAATTTTCCGAGAATTTTCCGAGAATTTTCCGAGAATTCTCCGAGAATTTTCCGAGAATTTTCCGAGAATTTTCCGAGAATTTTCCGAGAATTTTCCGAGAATTTTCCGAGAATTTTCCGAGAATTTTCCGAGAATTTTCCGTCAATTTTCCGAGAATTTTCCGAGAATTTTCCGAGAATTTTCCGTCAATTTTCCGAGAATTTTCCGAGAATTTTCCGAGAATTTTCCGAGAATTTTCCGAGAATTTTACGAGAATTTTCCGAGAATTTTCCGAGAATTTTCTGAGAATTTTCCGAGAATTTTCCGAGAATTTTCCGAGAATTTTCCGAGAATTTTCCGGGAATTTTCTGAGAATTTTCCGGAAATTTTCCGAGAATTTTCCGAGAATTTTCCGAGAATTTTCCGGGAATTTTCCGAGAATTTTCCGAGAATTTTCCGAGAATTTTCCGAGAATTTTCCGAGAATTTTCTGAGAATTTTCCAGGAATTTTCCGAGATTTTTCCGAGAATTTTCCGAGAATTTTCCCAGAATTTTCCGAGAATTTTCCGGGAATTTTCCGAGAATTTTCCGAGAATTTTCCGAGAATTTTCCGAGAATATTCCGAGAATTTTCCGAGAATTTTCCGAGAATTTTCTGAGAATCTTCCAAGAATTTTCCGAGATTTTTCCGAGAATTTTCCGAAATTTTCCGGGAATTTTCCGAGAAGTTTCCGAGAATTTTCCGAGAATTTTCCGAGAATTTTCCGAGAATTTTCCGAGAATTTTCCGAAAATTTTCCGAGAATTTTCCGAGAATTTTCCAAGAATTTTCCGAGATTTTTCCGAGAATTTTCCGAGAATTTTCCGAGAATTTTCCGAGAGTTTTCCGTCAATTTTCCGAGAACTTTCCGAGAATTTTCCGAGAATTTTCCGAGAATTTTCCGAGAATTTTCCGAGAATTTTCCGAGAATTTTCCGAGAATTTTCCGAGAATTTTCCGAGAATTTTCCGAGAATTTTCTGAGAATTTTCCGAGAATTTTCCGAGAATTTTCCGAGAATTTTCGGAGAATTCTCCGAGAATTTTCCGAGAATTTTCCGAGAATTTTCCGAGAATTTTCCGAGAATTTTCCGAGAATTTTCCGAGAATTTTCCGAGAATTTTCCGAGAATTTTCCGAGAGCTTTCCGTCAAATTTCCGAGAATTTTCCGAGAATTTTCCGAGAATTTTCCGAGAATTTTCCGAGAATTCCCCGAGAATTTTCCGAGAATTTTCCGAGAATTTTCCGAGAATTTTCCGAGAATTTTCCGAGAGTTTTCCGTCAATTTTCCGAGAATTTTCCGAGAATTTTCCGAGAATTTTCTGAGAATTTTCTGAGAATTTTCGGTCAATTTTCCGAGAATTTTCTGAGAATTTTCCGAGAATTTTCCGAGAATTTTCCGAGAATTTTCCGAGAATTTTCCGAAATTTTCCGGGAATTTTCCGAGAAGTTTCCGAGAATTTTCCGAGAATTTTCCGAGAATTTTCCGAGAATTTTCCGAGAATTTTCCGAAAATTTTCCGAGAATTTTCCGAGAATTTTCCAAGAATTTTCCGAGATTTTTCCGAGAATTTTCCGAGAATTTTCCGAGAATTTTCCGAGAATTTTCCGAGAGTTTTCCGTCAATTTTCCGAGAACTTTCCGAGAATTTTCCGAGAATTTTCCGAGAATTTTCCGAGAATTTTCCGAGAATTTTCCGAGAATTTTCCGAGAATTTTCCGAGAATTTTCTGAGAATTTTCCGAGAATTTTCCGAGAATTTTCCGAGAATTTTCGGAGAATTCTCCGAGAATTTTCCGAGAATTTTCCGAGAATTTTCCGAAAATTTTCCGAGAATTTTCCGAGAATTTTCCGAGAATTTTCCGAGAATTTTCCGAGAATTTTCCGAGAATTTTCCGAGAGCTTTCCGTCAAATTTCCGAGAATTTTCCGAGAATTTTCCGAGAATTTTCCGAGAATTTTCCGAGAATTCCCCGAGAATTTTCCGAGAATTTTCCGAGAATTTTCCGAGAATTTTCCGAGAATTTTCCGAGAGTTTTCCGTCAATTTTCCGAGAATTTTCCGAGAATTTTCCGAGAATTTTCTGAGAATTTTCTGAGAATTTTCCGAGAATTTTCCGAGAATTTCCGAGAATTTTCCGAGAATTTTCGGTCAATTTTCCGAGAATTTTCTGAGAATTTTCCGAGAATTTTCCGAGAATTTT
This sequence comes from Eutreptiella sp. 'Long Island Sound 2002', assembly GCA_964036045.1. Taxonomy (NCBI): domain Eukaryota; phylum Euglenozoa; class Euglenophyceae; order Eutreptiales; family Eutreptiaceae; genus Eutreptiella; species Eutreptiella sp. 'Long Island Sound 2002'. The sequence continues at coordinate 427,478 of CAXIWF010000377.1, read as the reverse complement.
CCGAGAATTTTCCGAGACGGAAAATTCTCGGAAAATTCTCGGAAAATTCTCGGAAAATTCTCCGAAAATTCTCGGAAAATTCTCGGAAAATTCTCAGAAAATTCACGGAAAGATCTCGGAAAATTCTCGGAAAATTCTCGGAAAATTGACGGAAAATTCTCGGAAAATTCTCGGAAAATTCTCGGAAAATTCTCGGAAAATTCTCCGAAAATTCTCCGAAAATTCTCGGAAAATTCTCGGAAAATTCTCGGAAAATTCTCGGAAAATTCTCGGAAAATTCTCGGAAAATTCTCGGAAAATTCTCGGAAAATTCCCAGAAAATTCTCGGAAAATTCTCGGAAAATTCTCGGAAAATTCTCGGAAAATTCTCGGGAAAATCTCGGAAAATTCTCGGAAAATTCTCGGAAAATTCTCGGAAAATTCTCGGAAAATTCTCGGAAAACTCTCCGAAAATTCTCGGAAAATTCTCGGAAAATTCTCGGAAAATTCTCGGAAAATTCTCAGAAAATTCGGGGAAAGATCTCGGAAAATTCTCGGAAAATTCTCGGAAAATTGACGGAAAATTCTCGGAAAATTCTCGGAAAATTCTCGGAAAATTCTCGGAAAATTCTCGGAAAATTCTCCGAAAATTCTCCGAAAATTCCCGGAAAATTCTCGGAAAATTCTCGGAAAATTCTCGGAAAATTCTCGGAAAATTCTCGGAAAATTCCCAGAAAATTCTCGGAAAATTCTCGGAAAATTCTCGGAAAATTCTCGGAAAATTCTCGGGAAAATCTCGGAAAATTCTCGGAAAATTCTCGGAAAATTCTCGGAAAATTCTCGGAAAATTCTCGGAAAATTCTCCGAAAATTCTCGGAAAATTCTCGGAAAATTCTCGGAAAATTCTCGGAAAATTCTCAGAAAATTCGGGGAAAGATCTCGGAAAATTCTCGGAAAATTCTCGGAAAATTGACGGAAAATTCTCGGAAAATTCTCGGAAAATTCTCGGAAAATTCTCGGAAAATTCTCGGAAAATTCTCCGAAAATTCTCCGAAAATTCCCGGAAAATTCTCGGAAAATTCTCGGAAAATTCTCGGAAAATTCTCGGAAAATTCTCGGAAAATTCCCAGAAAATTCTCGGAAAATTCTCGGAAAATTCTCGGAAAATTCTCGGAAAATTCTCGGGAAAATCTCGGAAAATTCTCGGGAAAACTCGGAAAATTGTCGGAAAATTCTCGGAAAATTCTCCGAAAATTCTCGGAAAATTCTCGGAAAATTCTCGGAAAATTCTCGGAAAATTCTCGGAAAATTCTCAGAAAATTGACGGAAAATTCTCGGAAAATTCTCGGAAAATTCTCGGAAAATTCTCGGAAAATTCTCGGAAAATTCTCAGAAAATTCTCGGAAAATTCTCCGAAAATTCTCGGAAAATTCTCGGAAAATTCTCGGAAAATTCTCGGAAAATTCTCGGGAAATTCTCGGAAAATTCTCGGAAAATTCTCGGAAAATTCTCAGAAAATTCTCGGAAAATTCTCGGAAAATTCTCAGAAAATTCTCGGAAAATTCTCGGAAAATTCTCGGAAAATTCTCGGAAAATTCTCGGAAAATTCTCGGAGAATTCTCGGTAAATTCTCGGAAAATTCTCGGAAAATTCTCGGAAAATTCTCGGAAAATTCCCGGAAAATTCTCGGAAAATTCTCGGAAAATTCTCGGAAATTTCTCGGAAAATTCTCGGAAAATTCTCGGAAAATTCTTGGAAAAATCTCGGAAAATTCTCGGAAAATTCTCGGAAAATTCTCAGAAATTTCTCGGAAAATTCTCGGAAATTCTCGGAAAATTCTCGGAAAATTCTCGGAAAATTCTCAATAAATTCTCGGAAAATTCTCGGAAAATTCTCGGAAAATTCTCGGAAAATTCTCGGAAAATTCTCGGAAAATTCTCAGAAAATCGTCGGAAAATTCTCGGAAAATTCTCGGAAAATTCTCGGAAAAATCTCGGAAAATTCTCGGAAAATTGACGGAAAATTCTCGGAAAATTCTCGGAAAATTCTCGGGAAAATCTCGGAAAATTCTCGGGAAAACTCGGAAAATTCTCGGAAAATTCTCGGAAAATTCTCGGAAAATTCTCGGAAAATTCTCGGAAAATTCTCGGAAAATTCTCGGAAAATTCTCGGAAAATTCTCGGAAAATTGACGGAAAATTCTCGGAAAATTCTCGGAAAATTCTCGGAAAATTCTCGGAAAATTCTCGGAAAATTCTCGGAAAATTCTCGGAAAATTCTCCGAAAATTCTCGGAAAATTCTCGGAAAATTCTCGGAAAATTCTCGGAAAATTCTCGGGAAATTCTCGGAAAATTCTCGGAAAATTCTCGGAAAATTCTCAGAAAATTCTCGGAAAATTCTCGGAAAATTCTCAGAAAATTCTCGGAAAATTCTCGGAAAATTCTCGGAAAATTCTCGGAAAATTCTCGGAAAATTCTCGGAGAATTCTCGGTAAATTCTCGGAAAATTCTCGGAAAATTCTCGGAAAATTCTCGGAAAATTCCCGGAAAATTCTCGGAAAATTCTCGGAAAATTCTCGGAAAATTCTCGGAAAATTCTCGGAAAATTCTCGGAAAATTCTCGGAAAATTCTTGGAAAAATCTCGGAAAATTCTCGGAAAATTCTCGGAAAATTCTCAGAAATTTCTCGGAAAATTCTCGGAAATTCTCGGAAAATTCTCGGAAAATTCTCGGAAAATTCTCAATAAATTCTCGGAAAATTCTCGGAAATTCTCGGAAAATTCTCGGAAAATTCTCAGAAAATCGTCGGAAAATTCTCGGAAAATTCTCGGAAAATTCTCGGAAAATTCTCGGAAAATTCTCGGAAAATTGACGGAAAATTCTCGGAAAATTCTCGGAAAATTCTCGGAAAATTCTCGGAAAAATCTCAGAAAATTCTCGGAAAATTCTCGGAAAATTCTCAGAAAATTCTCGGAAAATTCTCGGAAAATTCTCGGAAAATTCTTGGAAAATTCTCGGAAAATTCTCGGAAAATGCTCGGAAAATTCTCGGAAAATTCTCGGAAAATTCTCAGAAAATTCTCGGAAAATTCCCAGAAAATTCTCGGGAAATTCTCGGAAAATTCTCGGAAAATTCTCGGAAAATTCTCGGAAAATTCTCGGAAAATTCTCGGAAAATTCTCGGAAAATTCTCGGAAAATTCTCCGAAAATTCTCGGAAAATTCTCGGAAAATTCTCGGAAAATTCTCGGAAAATTCTCGGGAAATTCTCGGAAAATTCTCGGAAAATTCTCGGAAAATTCTCAGAAAATTCTCGGAAAATTCTCGGAAAATTCTCAGAAAATTCTCGGAAAATTCTCGGAAAATTCTCGGAAAATTCTCGGAAAATTCTCGGAAAATTCTCGGCGAATTCTCGGAAAATTCTCGGAAAATTCTCGGAAAATTCTCGGAAAATTCCCGGAAAATTCTCGGAAAATTCTCGGAAAATTCTCGGAAAATTCTCGGAAAATTCTCGGAAAATTCTTGGAAAAATCTCGGAAAATTCTCGGAAAATTCTCGGAAAATTCTCAGAAATTTCTCGGAAAATTCTCGGAAATTCTCGGAAAATTCTCGGAAAATTCTCAGAAAATTCCCGGAAAATTCTCAATAAATTCTCGGAAAATTCTCGGAAAATTCTCGGAAAATTCTCGGAAAATTCTCGGAAAATTCTCAGAAAATCGTCGGAAAATTCTCGGAAAATTCTCGGAAAATTCTCGGAAAAATCTCGGAAAATTCTCGGAAAATTCTCGGAAAATTGACGGAAAATTCTCGGAAAATTCTCGGAAAATTCTCGGAAAATTCTCGGAAAAATCTCAGAAAATTCTCGGAAAATTCTCGGAAAATTCTCAGAAAATTCTCGGAAAATTCTCGGAAAATTCTTGGAAAATTCTGGGAAAATTCTCGGAAAATGCTCGGAAAATTCTCGGAAAATTCTCGGAAAATTCTCAGAAAATTCTCGGAAAATTCCCAGAAAATTCTCGGGAAATTCTCGGAAAATTCTCGGAAAATTCTCAGAAAATTCTCGGAAAATTCTCGGAAAATTCTCGGAAAATTCTCGGAAAATTCTCGGAAAATTCTCAGAAAATTCTCGGAAAATTCTCGGAAAATTCTCGGAAAATTCTCGGAAAATTCTCAATAAATTCTCGGAAAATTCTCGGAAAATTCTCGGAAAATTCTCGGAAAATTCTCGGAAAATTCTCAGAAAATTCTCAATAAATTCTCGGAAAATTCTCGGAAAATTCTCGGAAAAACACGGAAAATTCTCGGAAAATTCTCGGAAAATTCTCAGAAAATCGTCGGAAAATTCTCGGAAAATTCAGAATTTTCTGAGAATTTTCCGAGAATTTTCCGAGAAATTTCCGAGAATTTTCTGAGAATTTTCCGTCAATTTTCCGAAAATTTTCCGAGAAATTTCCGAGAATTTTCCGAGAATTTTCCGTCACTTTTCCGAGAATTTTCGGAGAATTTTCCGAGAAATTTCCGAGAATTTTCCCAGAATTTTCCGAGAATTTTCCGCGAATTTTCCGAGAATTTTCCGAGAATTTTCCGAGAATTTTCCGAGAATTTTCCGAGAATTTTCCGGGAATTTTCCGAGAATTTTCCGAGAATTTTCCGAGAATTTTCCGAGAATTTTCCGAGAATTTTCCGAGAATTTTCCGAGAATTTTCCGAGAATTTTCCGAGAATTTTCCGAGAATTTTCCGAGAAATTTCCGAGAATTTTCTGAGAATTTTCCAAGAATTTTCCGAGATTTTTCCGAGAATTTTCCGAGAATTTTCCGAGAATTTTCCGAGAATTTTCCGAGAATTTTCCGAGAATTTTCCGTGAATTTTCCGAGAATTTTCCGAGAATTTTCCGAGAATTTTCCGAGAATTTTCCGAGAATTTTCCGAGAATTTTCCGAGAATTTTCCGAGAATTTTCCGAGAATTTTCCGAGAATTTTCCGAGAATTTTCTGAGAATTTTCCGAGAATTTTCCGAGAATTTTCCGTCAATTTTCCGAGAATTTTCCGAGAATTTTCCGAGAATTTTCCGTCAATTTTCCGAGAATTTTCCGAGAATTTTCCGAGAATTTTCCGAGAATTTTCCGAGAATTTTCCGAGAATTTTCCGAGAATTTTCCGAGAATTTTCCGAGAATTTTCCGGGAATTTTCCGAGAATTTTCCGAGAATTTTCCGAGAATTTTCCGAGAATTTTCCGAGAATTTTCTGAGAATTTTCCAGGAATTTTCCGAGATTTTTCCGAGAATTTTCCGAGAATTTTCCGAGAATTTTCCGAGAATTTTCCGAGAATTTTCCGAGAATTTTCCGAGAATTTTCCGAGAGTTTTCCGTCAATTTTCCGAGAATCTTCCGAGAATTTTCCGAGAATTTTGCGAGAATTTTCCGAGAATTTTCCGAGAATTTTCCGAGAATTTTCCGAGAATTTTCCGAGAATTTTCCGAGCATTTTCCGAGAGTTTTCCGTCAATTTTCCGAGAATTTTCCGAGAATTTTCCGAGAATTTTCCGAGAATTTTCCGAGAATTTTCCGAGAATTTTCCGAGAATTTTCCGTCAATTTTCCGAGAATTTTCCGAGAATTTTCCGAGAATTTTCCGAGAATTTTCTGAGAATTTTCTGAGAATTTTCCGAGAATTTTCCGAGAAATTTCCGAGAATTTTCCGAGAATTTTCCGTCAATTTTCCGAAAATTTTCCGAGAATTTTCTGAGAATTTTCTGAGAATTTTCCGAGAATTTTCCGAGAATTTTCCGAGAATTTTCCGAGAATTTCCGAGAATTTTCCGAGAATTTTCCCAGAATTTTCCGAGAATTTTTCGGGAATTTTCCGAGAATTTTCCGAGAATTTTCCGAGAATTTTCCGAGAATTTTCCGAGAATTTTCCGAGAATTTTCCGAGAATTTTCCAAGAATTTTCTGAGAATTTTCCAAGAATTTTCCGAGATTTTTCCGAGAATTTTCCGAGAATTTTCCGAGAATTTTCCGAGAATTTTCCGAGAATTTTCCGAGAATCTTCCTAGAATTTTCCGAGAATTTTCCGAGAATTTTCTGAGAATTTTCCGAGAATTTTCCGAGAATTTTCCGAGAATTTTCCGAAATTTTCCGAGAATTTTCCGAGAATTTTCCGAGAATTTTCCGAGAATTTTCCGAGAATTTTCCGAGAATTTTCCGAGAGCTTTCCGTCAAATTTCCGAGAATTTTCCGAGAATTTTCCGAGAATTTTCCGAGAATTTTCCGAGAATTTTCCGAGAATTCCCCGAGAATTTTCCGAGAATTTTCCGAGAATTTTCCGAGAATTTTCCGAGAATTTTCCGAGAGTTTTCCGAGAGTTTTCCGTCAATTTTCCGAGAATTTTCCGGGAATTTTCCGAGATTTTTCCGAGAATTTTCCGAGAGTTTTCCGAGAATTTTCCGAGAATTTTCCGAGAGTTTTCCGTCAATTTTCCGAGAATTTTCCGAGAATTTTCCGAGAATTTTCCGAGAATTTTCCGAGAATTTTCCGAGAATTTTCCGAGAATTTTCTGAGGATTTTTCCGAGAATTATCCCAGAATTTTCCGAGAATTTTCGGAGAATTCTCCGAGAATTTTCCGAGAATTTTCCGAGAATTTTCCGAGAATTTTCCGAGAATTTTCCGAGAATTTTCCGAGAATTTTCCGAGAATTTTCCGAGAATTTTCCGAGAGCTTTCCGTCAAATTTCCGAGAATTTTCCGAGAATTTTCCGAGAATTTTCCGAGAATTTTCCGAGAATTCCCCGAGAATTTTCCGAGAATTTTCCGAGAATTTTCCGAGAATTTTCCGAGAATTTTCCGAGAGTTTTCCGTCAATTTTCCGAGAATTTTCCGAGAATTTTCCGAGAATTTTCTGAGAATTTTCTGAGAATTTTCCGAGAATTTTCCGAGAATTTCCGAGAATTTTCCGAGAATTTTCGGTCAATTTTCCGACAATTTTCTGAGAATTTTCCGAGAATTTTCCGAGAATTTTCCAAGAATTTTCCGAGACGGAAAATTCTCGGAAAATTCTCGGAAAATGCTCGGAAAATTCTCGGAAAATTCTCCGAAAATTCTCGGAAAATTCTCGTAAAATTGTCGGAAAATTCTCGGAAAATTCTCAGAAAATTCACGGAAAGATCTCGGAAAATTCTCGGAAAATTCTCAGAAAATTGACAGAAAATTCTCGGAAAATTCTCGGAAAATTCTCGGAAAATTCTCGGAAAATTCTCCGAAAATTCTCGGAAAATTCTCGGAAAATTCTCGGAAAATTCTCGGAAAATTCTCGGAAAATTCTCGGAAAATTCCCAGAAAATTCTCGGAAAATTCGCGGAAAATTCTCGGAAAATTCTCGGAAAATTCTCGGGAAAATCTCGGAAAATTCTCGGAAAATCTCGGAAAATTCTCGGAAAATTCTCGGAAAATTCTCGGAAAATTCTCCGAAAATTCTCGGAAAATTCTCGGAAACTTCTCGGAAAATTCTCGGAAAATTCTCAGAAAATTCACGGAAAGATCTCGGAAAATTCTCGGAAAATTCTCGGAAAATTGACGGAAAATTCTCGGAAAATTCTCGGAAAATTCTCGGAAAATTCTCGGAAAATTCTCGGAAAATTCTCCGAAAATTCTCGGAAAATTCTCGGAAAATTCTCGGAAAATTCTCGGAAAATTCTCGGAAAATTCTCGGAAAATTCTCGGAAAATTCTCGGAAAATTCCCAGAAAATTCTCGGAAAATTCTCGGAAAATTCTCGGAAAATTCTCGGGAAAATCTCGGAAAATTCTCGGGAAAACTCGGAAAATTCTCCGAAAATTCTCCGAAAATTCTCGGAAAATTCTCGGAAAATTCTCGGAAAATTCTCGGAAAATGCTCGGAAAATTCTCGGAAAATTCTCGGAAAATTGACGGAAAATTCTCCGAAAATTCTGGGAAAATTCTCGGAAAATTCTCGGAAAATTCTCGGAAAATTCTCGGGAAATTCTCGGGAAATTCTCGGAAAATTCTCGGAAAATTCTCAGAAAATTCTCGGAAAATTCTCGGAAAATTCTCAGAAAATTCTCGGAAAATTCTCGGAAAATTCTCGGAAAATTCTCGGAAAATTCTCGGAAAATTCTCGGAGAATTCTCGGTAAATTCTCGGAAAATTCTCGGAAAATTCTCGGAAAATTCTCGGAAAATTCCCGGAAAATTCTCGGAAAATTCTCGGAAAATTCTCGGAAGATTCTCGGAAAATTCTCGGAAAAATTCTCGGAAAATTCTCGGAAAATTCTTGGAAAAATCTCGGAAAATTCTCGGAAAATTCTCGGAAAATTCTCAAAAATTTCTCGGAAAATTCTCGGAAATTCTCGGAAAATTCTCGGAAAATTCTCGGAAAATTCTCGGAAAATTCTCAATAAATTCTCGGAAAATTCTCGGAAAATTCTCGGAAAATTCTCGGAAAATTCTCGGAAAATTCTCGGAAAATTCTCAGAAAATCGTCGGAAAATTCTCGGAAAATTCTCGGAAAATTCTCGGAAAAATCTCGGAAAATTCTCGGAAAATTCTCGGAAAATTGACGGAAAATTCTCGGAAAATTCTCGGAAAATTCTCCGAAAATTCTCGGAAAATTCTCGGAAAATTCTCGGAAAATTCTCGGAAAATTCTCGGAAAATTCTCGGAAAATTCTCGGAGAATTCTCGGTAAATTCTCGGAAAATTCTCGGAAAATTCTCGGAAAATTCTCGGAAAATTCCCGGAAAATTCTCGGAAAATTCTCGGAAAATTCTCGGAAAATTCTCGGAAAATTCTCGGAAAATTCTCGGAAAATTCTCGGAAAATTCTTGGAAAAATCTCGGAAAATTCTCGGAAAATTCTCGGAAAATTCTCAAAAATTTCTCGGAAAATTCTCGGAAATTCTCGGAAAATTCTCGGAAAATTCTCGGAAAATTCTCGGAAAATTCTCAATAAATTCTCGGAAAATTCTCGGAAAATTCTCGGAAAATTCTCGGAAAATTCTCGGAAAATTCTCGGAAAATTCTCAGAAAATCGTCGGAAAATTCTCGGAAAATTCTCGGAAAATTCTCGGAAAAATCTCGGAAAATTCTCGGAAAATTCTCGGAAAATTGACGGAAAATTCTCGGAAAATTCTCGGAAAATTCTTGGAAAAATCTCAGAAAATTCTCGGAAAATTCTCGGAAAATTTTCAGAAAATTCTCGGAAAATTCTTGGAAAATTCTCGGAAAATGCTCGGAAAATTCTCGGAAAATTCTCGGAAAATTCTCAGAAAATTCTCGGAAAATTCCCAGAAAATTCTCGGGAAATTCTCGGAAAATTCTCGGAAAATTCTCGGAAAATTCTCGGAAAATTCTCGGAAAATTCTCGGAAAATTCTCGGAAAATTGACGGAAAATGCTCGGAAAATTCTCGGAAAATTCTCGGAAAATTCTCGGAAAATTCTCGGAAAATTCTCGGAAAATTCTCGGAAAATTCTGGGAAAATTCTCGGAAAATTCTCGGAAAATTCTCGGAAAATTCTCGGGAAATTCTCGGAAAATTCTCGGAAAATTCTCGGAAAATTCTCAGAAAATTCTCGGAAAATTCTCGGAAAATTCTCAGAAAATTCTCGGAAAATTCTCGGAAAATTCTCGGAAAATTCTCGGAAAATTCTCGGTAAATTCTCGGAAAATTCTCGGAAAATTCTCGGAAAATTCTCGGAAAATTCCCGGAAAATTCTCGGAAAATTCTCGGAAAATTCTCGGAAAATTCTCGGAAAATTCTCGGAAAATTCTCGGAAAATTCTTGGAAAAATCTCGGAAAATTCTCGGAAAATTCTCGGAAAATTCTCAGAAATTTCTCGGAAAATTCTCGGAAATTCTCGGAAAATTCTCGGAAAATTCTCGGAAAATTCTCAATAAATTCTCAGAAAATTCTCGGAAAATTCTCGGAAAATTCTCGGAAAATTCTCAGAAAATCGTCGGAAAATTCTCGGAAAATTCTCGGAAAATTCTCGGAAAAATCTCGGAAAATTCTCGGAAAATTCTCTGAAAATTGACGGAAAATTCTCGGAAAATTCTCGGAAAATTCTCGGAAAATTCTTGGAAAAATCTCAGAAAATTCTCGGAAAATTCTCGGAAAATTCTCAGAAAATTCTCGGAAAATTCTCTGAAAATTCTTGGAAAATTCTCGGAAAATTCTCGGAAAATGCTCGGAAAATTCTCGGAAAATTCTCGGAAAATTCTCAGAAAATTCTCGGAAAATTCCCAGAAAATTCTCGGGAAATTCTCGGAAAATTCTCGGAAAATTCTCGGAAAATTCTCGGTAAATTCTCGGAAAATTCTCGGAAAATTCTCGGAAAATTCTCGGAAAATTCCCGGAAAATTCTCGGAAAATTCTCGGAAAATTCTCGGAAAATTCTCGGAAAATTCTCGGAAAATTCTCGGAAAATTCTCGGAAAATTCTTGGAAAAATCTCGGAAAATTCTCGGAAAATTCTCGGAAAATTCTCAGAAATTTCTCGGAAAATTCTCGGAAATTCTCGGAAAATTCTCGGAAAATTCTCGGAAAATTCTCAATAAATTCTCAGAAAATTCTCGGAAAATTCTCGGAAAATTCTCGGAAAATTCTCAGAAAATCGTCGGAAAATTCTCGGAAAATTCTCGGAAAATTCTCGGAAAAATCTCGGAAAATTCTCTGAAAATTGACGGAAAATTCTCGGAAAATTCTCGGAAAATTCTCGGAAAATTCTTGGAAAAATCTCAGAAAATTCTCGGAAAATTCTCGGAAAATTCTCAGAAAATTCTCGGAAAATTCTCTGAAAATTCTTGGAAAATTCTCGGAAAATTCTCGGAAAATGCTCGGAAAATTCTCGGAAAATTCTCGGAAAATTCTCAGAAAATTCTCGGAAAATTCCCAGAAAATTCTCGGGAAATTCTCGGAAAATTCTCGGAAAATTCTCGGAAAATTCTCGGAAAATTCTCCGAAAATTCTCGGAAAATTCTCGGAAAATTCTCGGAAAATTCTCGGAAAATCCTCCGAAAATTCTCGGAAAATTCTCGGAAAATTCTCGGAAAATTCTCCGGAAATTCTCGGAAAATTCTCGGAAAATTCTCGGAAAATTCTCAGAAAATTCTCGGAAAATTCTCGGAAAATTCTCAGGAAATTCTCGGAAAATTCTCGGAAAATTCTCGGAAAATTCTCGGAAAATTCTCGGAAAATTCTCGGAGAATTCTCGGAAAATTCTCGGAAAATTCTCGGAAAATTCTCGGAAAATTCTCGGAAAATTCCCGGAAAATTCTCGGAAAATTCTCGGAAAATTCTCGGAAAATTCTCGGAAAATTCTCGGAAAATTCTTGGAAAATTCTCGGAAAATTCTCGGAAAATTCTCGGAAAATTCTCGGAAAATTCCCAGAAAATTCTCGGAAAATTCGCGGAAAATTCTCGGAAAATTCTCGGAAAATTCTCGGGAAAATCTCGGAAAATTCTCGGAGAATCTCGGAAAATTCTCAGAAATTTCTCGGAAAATTCTCGGAAAATTCTCGGAAAATTCTCGGAAAATTCTCCGAAAATTCTCGGAAAATTCTCGGAAAATTCTCGGAAAATTCTCGGAAAATTCTCAGAAAATTCACGAAAAGATCTCGGAAAATTCTCGGAAAATTCTCGGAAAATTGACGGAAAATTCTCGGAAAATTCTCGGAAAATTCTCGGAAAATTCTCGGAAAATTCTCCGAAAATTCTCGGAAAATTCTCGGAAAATTCTCGGAAAATTCTCGGAAAATTCTCGGAAAATTCTCGGAAAATTCTCGGAAAATTCTCGGAAAATTCCCAGAAAATTCTCGGAAAATTCTCGGAAAATTCTCGGAAAATTCTCGGGAAAATCTCGGAAAATTCTCGGGAAAACTCGGAAAATTCTCGGAAAATTCTCCGAAAATTCTCGGAAAATTCTCGGAAAATTCTCGGAAAATTCTCGGAAAATGCTCGGAAAATTCTCGGAAAATTCTCGGAAAATTGACGGAAAATTCTCCGAAAATTCTGGGAAAATTCTCGGAAAAATCTCGGAAAATTCTCGGAAAATTCTCGGGAAATTCTCGGAAAATTCTCGGAAAATTCTCGGAAAATTCTCAGAAAATTCTCGGAAAATTCTCGGAAAATTCCCAGAAAATTCACGGAAAATTCTCGGAAAATTCTCGGAAAATTCTCGGAAAATTCTCGGAAAATTCTCGCAGAATTCTAGGTAAATTCTCGGAAAATTCTCGGAAAATTCTCGGAAAATTCTCGGAAAATTCCCGGAAAATTCTCGGAAAATTCTCGGAAAATTCTCGGAAAATTCTCGGAAAATTCTCGGAAAATTCTCGGAAAATTCTCGGAAAATTCTTGGAAAAATCTCGGAAAATTCTCGGAAAATTCTCGGAAAATTCTCAAAAATTTCTCGGAAAATTCTCGGAAATTCTCGGAAAATTCTCGGAAAATTCTCGGAAAATTCTCAATAAATTCTCGGAAAATTCTCGGAAAATTCTCGGAAAATTCTCGGAAAATTCTCGGAAAATTCTCAGAAAATCGTCGGAAAATTCTCGGAAAATTCTCGGAAAATTCTCGGAAAAATCTCGGAAAATTCTCGGAAAATTCTCGGAAAATTGACGGAAAATTCTCGGAAAATTCTCGGAAAATTCTTGGAAAAATCTCAGAAAATTCTCGGAAAATTCTCGGAAAATTCTCAGAAAATTCTCGGAAAATTCTCGGAAAATTCCCAGAAAATTCTCGGGAAATTCTCGGAAAATTCTCGGAAAATTCTCGGAAAATTCTCGGAAAATTCTCGGAAAATGCTCGGAAAATTCTCGGAAAATTCTCGGAAAATTCTCAGAAAATTCTCGGAAAATTCCCAGAAAATTCTCGGGAAATTCTCGGAAAATTCTCGGAAAATTCTCGGAAAATTCTCGGAAAATTCTCGGAAAATTCTCGGAAAATTCTCGGAAAATTCTCGGAAAATCCTCCGAAAATTCTCGGAAAATTCTCGGAAAATTCTCGGAAAATTCTCCGGAAATTCTCGGAAAATTCTCGGAAAATTCTCGGAAAATTCTCAGAAAATTCTCGGAAAATTCTCGGAAAATTCTCAGGAAATTCTCGGAAAATTCTCGGAAAATTCTCGGAAAATTCTCGGAAAATTCTCGGAAAATTCTCGGAGAATTCTCGGAAAATTCTCGGAAAATTCTCGGAAAATTCTCGGAAAATTCTCGGAAAATTCCCGGAAAATTCTCGGAAAATTCTCGGAAAATTCTCGGAAAATTCTCGGAAAATTCTCGGAAAATTCTTGGAAAATTCTCGGAAAATTCTCGGAAAATTCTCGGAAAATTCTCGGAAAATTCCCAGAAAATTCTCGGAAAATTCGCGGAAAATTCTCGGAAAATTCTCGGAAAATTCTCGGGAAAATCTCGGAAAATTCTCGGAAAATCTCGGAAAATTCTCGGAAAATTCTCGGAAAATTCTCGGAAAATTCTCGGAAAATTCTCGGAAAATTCTCCGAAAATTCTCGGAAAATTCTCGGAAAATTCTCGGAAAATTCTCGGAAAATTCTCAGAAAATTCACGGAAAGATCTCGGAAAATTCTCGGAAAATTCTCGGAAAATTGACGGAAAATTCTCGGAAAATTCTCGGAAAATTCTCGGAAAATTCTCGGAAAATTCTCGGAAAATTCTCCGAAAATTCTCGGAAAATTCTCGGAAAATTCTCGGAAAATTCTCGGAAAATTCTCGGAAAATTCTCGGAAAATTCTCGGAAAATTCTCGGAAAATTCCCAGAAAATTCTCGGAAAATTCTCGGAAAATTCTCGGAAAATTCTCGGGAAAATCTCGGAAAATTCTCGGGAAAACTCGGAAAATTCTCGGAAAATTCTCCGAAAATTCTCGGAAAATTCTCGGAAAATTCTCGGAAAATTCTCGGAAAATGCTCGGAAAATTCTCGGAAAATTCTCGGAAAATTGACGGAAAATTCTCCGAAAATTCTGGGAAAATTCTCGGAAAAATCTCGGAAAATTCTCGGAAAATTCTCGGGAAATTCTCGGAAAATTCTCGGAAAATTCTCGGAAAATTCTCAGAAAATTCTCGGAAAATTCTCGGAAAATTCCCAGAAAATTCTCGGAAAATTCTCGGAAAATTCTCGGAAAATTCTCGGAAAATTCTCGGAAAATTCTCGCAGAATTCTAGGTAAATTCTCGGAAAATTCTCGGAAAATTCTCGGAAAATTCTCGGAAAATTCCCGGAAAATTCTCGGAAAATTCTCGGAAAATTCTCGGAAAATTCTCGGAAAATTCTCGGAAAATTCTCGGAAAATTCTCGGAAAATTCTTGGAAAAATCTCGGAAAATTCTCGGAAAATTCTCAAAAATTTCTCGGAAAATTCTCGGAAATTCTCGGAAAATTCTCGGAAAATTCTCGGAAAATTCTCAATAAATTCTCGGAAAATTCTCGGAAAATTCTCGGAAAATTCTCGGAAAATTCTCGGAAAATTCTCGGAAAATTCTCAGAAAATCGTCGGAAAATTCTCGGAAAATTCTCGGAAAATTCTCGGAAAAATCTCGGAAAATTCTCGGAAAATTCTCGGAAAATTGACGGAAAATTCTCGGAAAATTCTCGGAAAATTCTTGGAAAAATCTCAGAAAATTCTCGGAAAATTCTCGGAAAATTCTCAGAAAATTCTCGGAAAATTCTCGGAAAATTCTCGGAAAATTCTTGGAAAATTCTCGGAAAATTCTCGGAAAATGCTCGGAAAATTCTCAGAAAATTCTCGGAAAATTCTCAGAAAATTCTCGGAAAATTCCCAGAAAATTCTCGGGAAATTCTCGGAAAATTCTCGGAAAATTCTCGGAAAATTCTCGGAAAATTCTCGGAAAATTCTCGGAAAATTCTCGGAAAATTCTCGGAAAATTGACGGAAAATTCTCGGAAAATTCTCGGAAAATTCTCGGAAAATTCTCGGAAAATTCTCGGAAAATTCTCGGAAAATTCTCCGAAAATTCTGGGAAAATTCTCGGAAAATTCTCGGAAAATTCTCGGAAAATTCTCGGGAAATTCTCGGAAAATTCTCGGAAAATTCTCGGAAAATTCTCAGAAAATTCTCGGAAAATTCTCGGAAAATTCTCAGCAAATTCTCGGAAAATTCTCGGAAAATTCTCGGAAAATTCTCGGAAAATTCTCGGAGAATTCTCGGTAAATTCTCGGAAAATTCTCGGAAAATTCTCGGAAAATTCTCGGAAAATTCCCGGAAAATTCTCGGAAAATTCTCGGAAAATTCTCGGAAAATTCTCGGAAAATTCTCGGAAAATTCTCGGAAAATTCTCGGAAAATTCTTGGAAAAATCTCGGAAAATTCTCGGAAAATTCTCGGAAAATTCTCAGAAAATTCTCGGAAATTCTCGGAAAATTCTCGGAAAATTCTCGGAAAATTCTCGGAAAATTCTCAATAAATTCTCAATAAATTCTCGGAAAATTCTCGGAAAATTCTCGGAAAATTCTCAGAAAATCGTCGGAAAATTCTCGGAAAATTCTCGGAAAATTCTCGGAAAAATCTCGGAAAATTCTCGGAAAATTCTCTGAAAATTGACGGAAAATTCTCGGAAAATTCTCGGAAAATTCTCGGAAAATTCTTGGAAAAATCTCAGAAAATTCTCGGAAAATTCTCGGAAAATTCTCAGAAAATTCTCGGAAAATTCTCTGAAAATTCTTGGAAAATTCTCGGAAAATTCTCGGAAAATACTCGGAAAATTCTCGGAAAATTCTCGGAAAATTCTCAGAAAATTCTCGGAAAATTCCCAGAAAATTCTCGGGAAATTCTCGGAAAATTCTCGGAAAATTCTCGGAAAATTCTCGGAAAATTCTCGGAAAATTCTCGGAAAATTCTCGGAAAATTCTCCGAAAATTCTCGGAAAATTCTCGGAAAATTCTCGGAAAATTCTCGGAAAATTCTCGGGAAATTCTCGGAAAATTCTCGGAAAATTCTCGGAAAATTCTCAGAAAATTCTCGGAAAATTCTCGGAAAATTCTCAGAAAATTCTCGGAAAATTCTCGGAAAATTCTCGGAAAATTCTCGGAAAATTCTCGGAAAATTCTCGGAGAATTCTCGGAAAATCCTCGGAAAATTCTCGGAAAATTCTCGGAAAATTCCCGGAAAATTCTCGGAAAATTCTCGGAAAATTCTCGGAAAATTCTCGGAAAATTCTCGGAAAATTCTCGGAAAATTCTTGGAAAAATCTCGGAAAATTCTCGGAAAATTCTCGGAAAATTCTCAGAAATTTCTCGGAAAATTCTCGGAAATTCTCGGAAAATTCTCGGAAAATTCTCAGAAAATTCCTGGAAAATTCTCAATAAATTCTCGGAAAATTCTCGGAAAATTCTCGGAAAATTCTCGGAAAATTCTCAGAAATTCGTCGGAAAATTCTCGGAAAATTCTCGGAAAATTCTCGGAAAAATCTCGGAAAATTCTCGGAAAATTCTCGGAAAATTGACGGAAAATTCTCGGAAAATTCTCGGAAAATTCTCGGAAAATTCTCGGAAAAATCTGAGAAAATTCTCGGAAAATTCTCGGAAAATTCTCAGAAAATTCTCGGAAAATTCTCGGAAAATTCTCGGAAAATTCTTGGAAAATTCTCGGAAAATTCTCGGAAAATGCTCGGAAAATTCTCGGAAAATTCTCGGAAAATTCTCAGAAAATTCTCCGAAAATTCCCAGAAAATTCTCGGGAAATTCTCGGAAAATTCTCGGAAAATTCTCGGAAAATTCTCGGAAAATTCTCGGAAAATTCTCGGAAAATTCTCGGCAAATTCTCGGAAAATTCTCGGAAAATTCTCGGAAAATTCTCGGAAAATTCTCGGAAAAATCTCGGAAAATTCTCGGAAAATTCTCGGAAAATTCTCAGAAAATTCTCGGAAAATTCTCGGAAAATTCTCGGAAAATTCTCGGAAAATTCTCGGAAAATTCTCAGAAAATTCTCAATAAATTCTCGGAAAATTCTCGGAAAATTCTCGGAAAATTCTCGGAAAATTCTCGGAAAATTCTCAGAAAATTCTCAATAAATTCTCGGAAAATTCTCGGAAAATTCACGGAAAATTCTCGGAAAATTCTCGGAAAATTCTCAGAAAATCGTCGGAAAATTCTCGGAAAATTCAGAATTTTCTGAGAATTTTCCGAGAATTTTCCGAGAAATTTCCGAGAATTTTCTGAGAATTTTCCGTCAATTTTCCGAAAATTTTCCGAGAAATTTCCGAGAATTTTCCGAGAATTTTCCTTCAATTTTCCGAGAATTTTCGGAGAATTTTCCGAGAATTATCCGAGAATTTTCCGAGAATTTTCCGAGAATTTTCCGCGAATTTTCCGAGAATTTTCCGAGAATTTTCCGAGAATTTTCCGAGAATTTTCCGAGAATTTTCCGGGAATTTTCCGAGAATTTTCCGAGAATTTTCCGAGAATTTTCCGAGAATTTTCTGAGAATTTTCCAAGAATTTTCCGAGATTTTTCCGAGAATTTTCCGAGAATTTTCCGAGAATTTTCCGAGAATTTTCCGAGAATTTTCCGAGAATTTTCCGTGAATTTTCCGAGAATTTTCCGAGAATTTTCCGAGAATTTTCCGAGAATTTTCCGAGAATTTTCCGAGAATTTTCCGAGAATTTTCCGAGAATTTTCGGAGAATTTTCCGAGAATTTTCCGAGAATTTTCTGAGAATTTTCCGAGAATTTTCCGAGAATTTTCCGTCAATTTTCCGAGAATTTTCCGAGAATTTTCCGAGAATTTTCCGTCAATTTTCCGAGAATTTTCCGAGAATTTTCCGAGAATTTTCCGAGAATTTTCCGAGAATTTTCCGAGAATTTTCGGAGAATTTTCCGAGAATTTTCCGAGAATTTTCCGAGAATTTTCCGGGAATTTTCCGAGAATTTTCCGTCAATTTTCCGAGAATTTTCCGAGAATTTTCCGAGAATTTTCCGAGAATTTTCCGAGAATTTTCTGAGAATTTTCGGAGAATTTTCCGAGAATTTTCCGAGAATTTTCCGAGAATTTTCCGGGAATTTTCCGAGAATTTTCCGAGAATTTTCCGAGAATTTTCCGAGAATTTTCCGAGAATTTTCTGAGAATTTTCCAGGAATTTTCCGAGATTTTTCCGAGAATTTTCCGCGAATTTTCCGAGAATTTTCCGAGAATTTTCCGAGAATTTTCCCAGAATTTTCCGAGAATTTTCCGAGAATTTTCCGAGAATTTTCCGAGAATTTTCCGAGAATTTTCCGAGAATTTTCCGAGAATTTTCGGAGAATTTTCCGAGAATTTTCCGAGAGTTTTCCGTCAATTTTCCGAGAATTTTCCGAGAATTTTCCGAGAATTTTCCGAGAATTTTCCGAGAATTTTCCGAGAATTTTCCGAGAATTTTCCGAGAATTTTCCGAGAATTTTCCGTCAATTTTCCGAGAATTTTCCGAGAATTTTCCGAGAATTTTCCGAGAATTTTCTGAGAATTTTCTGAGAATTTTCCGAGAATTTTCCGAGAAATTTCCGAGAATTTTCCGAGAATTTTCCGTCAATTTTCCGAAAATTTTCCGAGAATTTTCCGAGAATTTTCCGAGAATTTTCCGAGAATTTTCCGAGAATTTTCCGAGAATTTTCCGAGAATTTTCCGAGAATTTTCCGAGAATTTTCCCAGAATTTTCCGAGAATTTTCCGGGAATTTTCCGAGAATTTTCCGAGAATTTTCCGAGAATTTTCCGAGAATTTTCCGAGAATTTTCCGAGAATTTTCCGAGAATTTTCCGAGAATTTTCCGAGAATTTTCCGAGAATTTTCTGAGAATTTTCCAAGAATTTTCCGAGTTTTTTCCGAGAATTTTCCGAGAATTTTCCGAGAATTTTCCGAGAATTTTCCGAGAATTTTCCGAGAATTTTCCTAGAATTTTCCGAGAATTTTCCGAGAATTTTCTGAGAATTTTCCGAGAATTTTCCGAGAATTTTCCGAGAATTTTCCGAAATTTTCCGGGAATTTTCCGAGAAGTTTCCGAGAATTTTCCGAGAATTTTCCGAGAATTTTCCGAGAATTTTCCGAGAATTTTCCGAAAAATTTCCGAGAATTTTCCGAGAATTTTCCAAGAATTTTCCGAGATTTTTCCGAGAATTTTCCGAGAATTTTCCGAGAATTTTCCGAGAATTTTCCGAGAGTTTTCCGTCAATTTTCCGAGAACTTTCAGAGAATTTTCCGAGAATTTTCCGAGAATTTTCCGAGAATTTTCCGAGAATTTTCCGAGAATTTTCCGAGAATTTTCCGAGAATTTTCCGAGAATTTTCTGAGAATTTTCCGAGAATTTTCCGAGAATTTTCCGAGAATTTTCGGAGAATTCTCCGAGAATTTTCCGAGAATTTTCCGAGAATTTTCCGAGAATTTTCCGAGAATTTTCCGGGAATTTTCCGAGAATTTTCCGAGAATTTTCCGAGAATTTTCCGAGAAGTTTCCGAGAATTTTCCAAGAATTTTCCGAGATTTTTCCGAGAATTTTCCGAGAATTTTCCGAGAATTTTCCGAGAATTTTCCGAGAGTTTTCCGTCAATTTTCCGAGAACTTTCCGAGAATTTTCCGAGAATTTTCCGAGAATTTTCCGAGAATTTTCCGAGAATTTTCCGAGAATTTTCCGAGAATTTTCCGAGAATTTTCCGAGAATTTTCTGAGAATTTTCCGAGAATTTTCCGAGAATTTTCCGAGAATTTTCGGAGAATTCTCCGAGAATTTTCCGAGAATTTTCCGAGAATTTTCCGAGAATTTTCCGAGAATTTTCCGAGAATTTTCTGAGAATTTTCCGAGAATTTTCCGTCAATTTTCCCAGAATTTTCCGAGAATTTTCCGAGAATTTTCCGTCAATTTTCCGAGAATTTTCCGAGAATTTTCCGAGAATTTTCCGAGAATTTTCCGAGAATTTTCCGAGAATTTTCCGAGAATTTTCCGAGAATTTTCTGAGAATTTTCCGAGAATTTTCCGAGAATTTTCCGAGAATTTTCCGACAATTTTCTGAGAATTTTCCGAGAATTTTCCGAGAATTTTCCGAGAATTTTCCGAGACAGAAAATTCTCGGAAAGTTCTCGGAAAATTCTCCGAAAATTCTCGGAAAATTCTCGGAAAATTCTCGGAAAATTCTCGGAAAATTCTCAGAAAATTCACGGAAAGATCTCGGAAAATTCTCGGAAAATTCTCGGAAAATTGACGGAAAATTCTCGGAAAATTCTCGGAAAATTCTCGGAAAATTCTCCGAAAATTCTCGGAAAATTCTCGGAAAATTCTCGGAAAATTCTCGGAAAATTCTCGGAAAATTCTCGGAAAATTCTCGGAAAATTCTCGGAAAATTCCCAGAAAATTCTCGGAAAATTCTCGGAAAATTCTCGGAAAATTCTCGGGAAAATCTCGGAAAATTCTCGGAAAATCTCGGAAAATTCTCGGAAAATTCTCGGAAAATTCTCGGAAAATTCTCGGAAAATTCTCCGAAAATTCTCGGAAAATTCTCGGAAAATTCTCGGAAAATTCTCGGAAAATTCTCAGAAAATTCACGGAAAGATCTCGGAAAATTCTCGGAAAATTCTCGGAAAATTGACGGAAAATTCTCGGAAAATTCTCGGAAAATTCTCGGAAAATTCTCGGAAAATTCTCGGAAAATTCTCCGAAAATTCTCGGAAAATTCTCGGAAAATTCTCGGAAAATTCTCGGAAAATTCTCGGAAAATTCTCGGAAAATTCTCGGAAAATTCTCCGAAAATTCTCGGAAAATTCTCGGAAAATTCTCGGAAAATTCTCAGAAAATTCTCGGAAAATTCTCGGAAAATTCTCGGAAAATTCTCGGAAAATTCCCAGAAAATTCTCGGAAAATTCTCGGAAAATTCTCGGAAAATTCTCGGGAAAATCTCGGAAAATTCTCGGGAAAACTCGGAAAATTCTCGGAAAATTCTCGGAAAATTCTCGGAAAATTCTCGGAAAATTCTCGGAAAATTCTCGGAAAATTCTCGGAAAATTGACGGAAAATTCTCGGAAAATTCTCGGAAAATTCTCGGAAAATTCTCGGAAAATTCTCGGAAAATTCTCCGAAAATTCTGGGAAAATTCTCGGAAAATTCTCGGAAAATTCTCGGAAACTTCTCGGGAAATTCTCGGAAAATTCTCGGAAAATTCTCGGAAAATTCTCAGAAAATTCTCGGAAAATTCTCGGAAAATTCTCAGAAAATTCTCGGAAAATTCTCGGAAAATTCTCGGAAAATTCTCGGAAAATTCTCGGAAAATTCTCGGAGAATTCTCGGTAAATTCTCGGAAAATTCTCGGAAAATTCTCGGAAAATTCTCGGAAAATTCCCGGAAAATTCTCGGAAGATTCTCGGAAAATTCTCGGAAAATTCTCGGAAAATTCTCGGAAAATTCTCGGAAAATTCTTGGAAAAATCTCGGAAAATTCTCGGAAAATTCTCGGAAAATTCTCAGAAATTTCTCGGAAAATTCTCGGAAATTCTCGGAAAATTCTCGGAAAATTCTCGGAAAATTCTCGGAAAATTCTCAATAAATTCTCGGAAAATTCTCGGAAAATTCTCAGAAAATTCTCGGAAAATTCTCGGAAAATTCTCAGAAAATTCTCGGAAAATTCTCGGAAAATTCTCGGAAAATTCTCGGAAAATTCTCGGAAAATTCTCGGAGAATTCTCGGAAAATTCTCGGAAAATTCTCGGAAAATTCCCGGAAAATTCTCGGAAAATTCTCGGAAAATTCTCGGAAAATTCTCGGAAAATTCTCGGAAAATTCTCGGAAAATTCTTGGAAAAATCTCGGAAAATTCTCGGAAAATTCTCGGAAAATTCTCGGAAATTTCTCGGAAAATTCTCGGAAATTCTCGGAAAATTCTCGGAAAATTCTCAGAAATTTCTCGGAAAATTCTCGGAAATTCTCGGAAAATTCTCGGAAAATTCTCGGAAAATTCTCGGAAAATTCTCAATAAATTCTCGGAAAATTCTCGGAAAATTCTCGGAAAATTCTCGGAAAATTCTCGGAAAATTCTCAGAAAATCGTCGGAAAATTCTCGGAAAATTCTCGGAAAATTCTCGGAAAAATCTCGGAAAATTCTCGGAAAATTCTCAGAAAATTCTCGGAAAATTCCCAGAAAATTCTCGGGAAATTCTCGGAAAATTCTCGGAAAATTCTCTGAAAATTCTTGGAAAATTCTTGGAAAATTCTCGGAAAATTCTCGGAAAATGCTCGGAAAATTCTCGGAAAATTCTCGGAAAATTCTCAGAAAATTCTCGGAAAATTCCCAGAAAATTCTCGGAAAATTCTCGGAAAATTCTCGGAAAATTCTCGGAAAATTCTCGGAAAATTCTCGGAAAATTCTCGGAAAATTCTCGGAAAATTCTCGGAAAATTCTCGGAAAATTCTCGGAAAATGCTCGGAAAATTCTCGGAAAATTCTCGGGAAATTCTCGGAAAATTCTCGGAAAATTCTCGGAAAATTCTCAGAAAATTCTCGGAAAATTCTCGGAAAATTCTCAGAAAATTCTCGGAAAATTCTCGGAAAATTCTCGGAAAATTCTCGGAAAATTCTCGGAAAATTCCCGGAAAATTCTCGGAAAATTCTCGGAAAATTCTCGGAAAATTCTCGGAAAATTCCCGGAAAATTCTCGGAAAATTCTCGGAAAATTCTCGGAAAATTCTCGGAAAATTCTCGGAAAATTCTCGGAAAATTCTTGGAAAAATCTCGGAAAATTCTCGGAAAATTCTCGGAAATTTCTCGGAAAATTCTCGGAAATTCTCGGAAAATTCTCGGAAAATTCTCAGAAAATTCCCGGAAAATTCTCAATAAATTCTCGGAAAATTCTCGGAAAATTCTCGGAAAATTCTCGGAAAATTCTCGGAAAATTCTCGGAAAATTCTCAGAAAATCGTCGGAAAATTCTCGGAAAATTCTCGGGAGATTCTCGGAAAAATCTCGGAAAATTCTCGGAAAATTCTCGGAAAATTGACGGAAAATTCTCGGAAAATTCTCGGAAAATTCTTGGAAAATTCTCGGAAAAATCTCAGAAAATTCTCGGAAAATTCTCGGAAAATTCTCAGAAAATTCTCGGAAAATTCTCGGAAAATTCTCGGAAAATTCTTGGAAAATTCTCGGAAAATTCTCGGAAAATGCTCGGAAAATTCTCGGAAAATTCTCAGAAAATTCTCGGAAAATTCCCAGAAAATTCTCGGGAAATTCTCGGAAAATTCTCAGAAAATTCTCGGAAAATTCTCGGAAAATTCTCGGAAAATTCTCGGAAAATTCTCGGCAAATTCTCGGAAAATTCTCGGAAAATTCTCGGAAAATTCTCGGAAAATTCTCGGAAAAATCTCGGAAAATTCTCGGAAAATTCTCGGAAAATTCTCAAAAATTCTCGGAAAATTCTCGGAAAATTCTCGGAAAATTCTCGGAAAATTCTCAGAAAATTCTCAATAAATTCTCGGAAAATTCTCGGAAAATTCTCGGAAAATTCTCGGAAAATTCTCGGAAAATTCTCAGAAAATTCTCAATAAATTCTCGGAAAATTCTCGGAAAATTCTCGGAAAATTCACGGAAAATTCTCGGAAAATTCTCGGAAAATTCTCAGAAAATCGTCGGAAAATTCTCGGAAAATTCAGAATTTTCTGAGAATTTTCCGAGAATTTTCCGAGAAATTTCCGAGAATTTTCCGAAATTTTCCGGGAATTTTCCGAGAAGTTTCCGAGAATTTTCCGAGAAATTTCCGAGAATTTTCCGAAATTTTCCGGGAATTTTCCGAGAAGTTTCCGAGAATTTTCCGAGAATTTTCCGAGAATTTTCCGAGATTTTTCCGAGAATTTTCCGAGAATTTTCCGAGAATTTTCCGAGAATTTTCCGAGAGTTTTCCGTCAATTTTCCGAGAACTTTCCGAGAATTTTCCGAGAATTTTCCGAGAATTTTCCGAGAATTTTCCGAGAATTTTCCGAGAATTTTGCGAGAATTTTCCGAGAATTTTCTGAGAATTTTCGGAGAATTTTCCGAGAATTTTCCGAGAATTTTCCGAGAATTTTCCGGGAATTTTCCGAGAATTTTCCGAGAATTTTCCGAGAATTTTCCGAGAATTTTCCGAGAATTTTCTGAGAATTTTCCAGGAATTTTCCGAGATTTTTCCGAGAATTTTCCGCGAATTTTCCGAGAATTTTCCGAGAATTTTCCGAGAATTTTCCCAGAATTTTCCGAGAATTTTCCGAGAGTTTTCCGTCAATTTTCCGAGAACTTTCCGAGAATTTTCCGAGAATTTTCCGAGAATTTTCGGAGAATTTTCCGAGAATTTTCCGAGAGTTTTCCGTCAATTTTCCGAGAATTTTCCGAGAATTTTCCGAGAATTTTCCGAGAATTTTCCGAGAATTTTCCGAGAATTTTCGGAGAATTCTCTGAGAATTTTCCGAGAATTTTCCGTCAATTTTCCGAGAATTTTCCGAGAATTTTCCGAGAATTTTCCGAGAATTTTCTGAGAATTTTCTGAGAATTTTCCGAGAATTTTCCGAGAAATTTCCGAGAATTTTCCGAGAATTTTCCGTCAATTTTCCGAAAATTCTCGGAAAATTCTCCGAAAATTCTCGGAAAATTCTCGGAAAATTCTCGGAAAATTCTCGGAAAATTCTCGGAAAATTCTCGGAAAATTCTCGGAAAATTCCCAGAAAATTCTCGGAAAATTCTCGGAAAATTCTCGGAAAATTCTCGGGAAAATCTCGGAAAATTCTCGGAAAATCTCGGAAAATTCTCGGAAAATTCTCGGAAAATTCTCGGAAAATTCTCGGAAAATTCTCCGAAAATTCTCGGAAAATTCTCGGAAAATTCTCGGAAAATTCTCGGAAAATTCTCAGAAAATTCACGGAAAGATCTCGGAAAATTCTCGGAAAATTCTCGGAAAATTGACGGAAAATTCTCGGAAAATTCTCGGAAAATTCTCGGAAAATTCTCGGAAAATTCTCGGAAAATTCTCCGAAAATTCTCGGAAAATTCTCGGAAAATTCTCGGAAAATTCTCGGAAAATTCTCGGAAAATTCTCGGAAAATTCTCGGAAAATTCTCGGAAAATTCTCCGAAAATTCTCGGAAAATTCTCGGAAAATTCTCGGAAAATTCTCAGAAAATTCTCGGAAAATTCTCGGAAAATTCTCGGAAAATTCTCGGAAAATTCCCAGAAAATTCTCGGAAAATTCTCGGAAAATTCTCGGAAAATTCTCGGAAAATTCTCGGGAAAATCTCGGAAAATTCTCGGGAAAACTCGGAAAATTCTCGGAAAATTCTCGGAAAATTCTCGGAAAATTCTCGGAAAATTCTCGGAAAATTCTCGGAAAATTCTCGGAAAATTGACGGAAAATTCTCGGAAAATTCTCGGAAAATTCTCGGAAAATTCTCGGAAAATTCTCGGAAAATTCTCCGAAAATTCTGGGAAAATTCTCGGAAAATTCTCGGAAAATTCTCGGAAACTTCTCGGGAAATTCTCGGAAAATTCTCGGAAAATTCTCGGAAAATTCTCAGAAAATTCTCGGAAAATTCTCGGAAAATTCTCAGAAAATTCTCGGAAAATTCTCGGAAAATTCTCGGAAAATTCTCGGAAAATTCTCGGAAAATTCTCGGAGAATTCTCGGTAAATCCTCGGAAAATTCTCGGAAAATTCTCGGAAAATTCTCGGAAAATTCCCGGAAAATTCTCGGAAGATTCTCGGAAAATTCTCGGAAAATTCTCGGAAAATTCTCGGAAAATTCTCGGAAAATTCTTGGAAAAATCTCGGAAAATTCTCGGAAAATTCTCGGAAAATTCTCAGAAATTTCTCGGAAAATTCTCGGAAATTCTCGGAAAATTCTCGGAAAATTCTCGGAAAATTCTCGGAAAATTCTCAATAAATTCTCGGAAAATTCTCGGAAAATTCTCGGAAAATTCTCGGAAAATTCTCGGAAAATTGACGGAAAATTCTCGGAAAATTCTCGGAAAATTCTCGGAAAATTCTCCGAAAATTCTCGGAAAATTCTCGGAAAATTCTCGGAAAATTCTCGGAAAATTCTCGGAAAATTCTCGGAAAATTCTCGGAAAATTCTCGGAAAATTCCCAGAAAATTCTCGGAAAATTCTCGGAAAATTCTCGGAAAATTCTCGGGAAAATCTCGGAAAATTCTCGGAAAATCTCGGAAAATTCTCGGAAAATTCTCGGAAAATTCTCGGAAAATTCTCGGAAAATTCTCCGAAAATTCTCGGAAAATTCTCGGAAAATTCTCGGAAAATTCTCGGAAAATTCTCAGAAAATTCACGGAAAGATCTCGGAAAATTCTCGGAAAATTCTCGGAAAATTGACGGAAAATTCTCGGAAAATTCTCGGAAAATTCTCGGAAAATTCTCGGAAAATTCTCGGAAAATTCTCCGAAAATTCTCGGAAAATTCTCGGAAAATTCTCGGAAAATTCTCGGAAAATTCTCGGAAAATTCTCGGAAAATTCTCGGAAAATTCTCCGAAAATTCTCGGAAAATTCTCGGAAAATTCTCGGAAAATTCTCAGAAAATTCTCGGAAAATTCTCGGAAAATTCTCGGAAAATTCTCGGAAAATTCCCAGAAAATTCTCGGAAAATTCTCGGAAAATTCTCGGAAAATTCTCGGAAAATTCTCGGGAAAATCTCGGAAAATTCTCGGGAAAACTCGGAAAATTCTCGGAAAATTCTCGGAAAATTCTCGGAAAATTCTCGGAAAATTCTCGGAAAATTCTCGGAAAATTCTCGGAAAATTGACGGAAAATTCTCGGAAAATTCTCGGAAAATTCTCGGAAAATTCTCGGAAAATTCTCGGAAAATTCTCCGAAAATTCTGGGAAAATTCTCGGAAAATTCTCGGAAAATTCTCGGAAACTTCTCAGGAAATTCTCGGAAAATTCTCGGAAAATTCTCGGAAAATTCTCAGAAAATTCTCGGAAAATTCTCGGAAAATTCTCAGAAAATTCTCGGAAAATTCTCGGAAAATTCTCGGAAAATTCTCGGAAAATTCTCGGAAAATTCTCGGAGAATTCTCGGTAAATTCTCGGAAAATTCTCGGAAAATTCTCGGAAAATTCTCGGAAAATTCCCGGAAAATTCTCGGAAGATTCTCGGAAAATTCTCGGAAAATTCTCGGAAAATTCTCGGAAAATTCTCGGAAAATTCTTGGAAAAATCTCGGAAAATTCTCGGAAAATTCTCGGAAAATTCTCAGAAATTTCTCGGAAAATTCTCGGAAATTCTCGGAAAATTCTCGGAAAATTCTCGGAAAATTCTCGGAAAATTCTCAATAAATTCTCGGAAAATTCTCGGAAAATTCTCAGAAAATTCTCGGAAAATTCTCGGAAAATTCTCAGAAAATTCTCGGAAAATTCTCGGAAAATTCTCGGAAAATTCTCGGAAAATTCTCGGAAAATTCTCGGAGAATTCTCGGAAAATTCTCGGAAAATTCTCGGAAAATTCCCGGAAAATTCTCGGAAAATTCTCGGAAAATTCTCGGAAAATTCTCGGAAAATTCTCGGAAAATTCTCGGAAAATTCTTGGAAAAATCTCGGAAAATTCTCGGAAAATTCTCGGAAAATTCTCGGAAATTTCTCGGAAAATTCTCGGAAATTCTCGGAAAATTCTCGGAAAATTCTCAGAAATTTCTCGGAAAATTCTCGGAAATTCTCGGAAAATTCTCGGAAAATTCTCGGAAAATTCTCGGAAAATTCTCAATAAATTCTCGGAAAATTCTCGGAAAATTCTCGGAAAATTCTCGGAAAATTCTCGGAAAATTCTCAGAAAATCGTCGGAAAATTCTCGGAAAATTCTCGGAAAATTCTCGGAAAAATCTCGGAAAATTCTCGGAAAATTCTCAGAAAATTCTCGGAAAATTCCCAGAAAATTCTCGGGAAATTCTCGGAAAATTCTCGGAAAATTCTCTGAAAATTCTTGGAAAATTCTTGGAAAATTCTCGGAAAATTCTCGGAAAATGCTCGGAAAATTCTCGGAAAATTCTCGGAAAATTCTCAGAAAATTCTCGGAAAATTCCCAGAAAATTCTCGGGAAATTCTCGGAAAATTCTCGGAAAATTCTCGGAAAATTCTCGGAAAATTCTCGGAAAATTCTCGGAAAATTCTCGGAAAATTCTCGGAAAATTCTCGGAAAATTCTCGGAAAATTCTCGGAAAATGCTCGGAAAATTCTCGGAAAATTCTCGGGAAATTCTCGGAAAATTCTCGGAAAATTCTCGGAAAATTCTCAGAAAATTCTCGGAAAATTCTCGGAAAATTCTCAGAAAATTCTCGGAAAATTCTCGGAAAATTCTCGGAAAATTCTCGGAAAATTCTCGGAAAATTCCCGGAAAATTCTCGGAAAATTCTCGGAAAATTCTCGGAAAATTCTCGGAAAATTCCCGGAAAATTCTCGGAAAATTCTCGGAAAATTCTCGGAAAATTCTCGGAAAATTCTCGGAAAATTCTCGGAAAATTCTTGGAAAAATCTCGGAAAATTCTCGGAAAATTCTCGGAAATTTCTCGGAAAATTCTCGGAAATTCTCGGAAAATTCTCGGAAAATTCTCAGAAAATTCCCGGAAAATTCTCAATAAATTCTCGGAAAATTCTCGGAAAATTCTCGGAAAATTCTCGGAAAATTCTCGGAAAATTCTCGGAAAATTCTCAGAAAATCGTCGGAAAATTCTCGGAAAATTCTCGGGAGATTCTCGGAAAAATCTCGGAAAATTCTCGGAAAATTCTCGGAAAATTGACGGAAAATTCTCGGAAAATTCTCGGAAAATTCTTGGAAAATTCTCGGAAAAATCTCAGAAAATTCTCGGAAAATTCTCGGAAAATTCTCAGAAAATTCTCGGAAAATTCTCGGAAAATTCTCGGAAAATTCTTGGAAAATTCTCGGAAAATTCTCGGAAAATGCTCGGAAAATTCTCGGAAAATTCTCAGAAAATTCTCGGAAAATTCCCAGAAAATTCTCGGGAAATTCTCGGAAAATTCTCAGAAAATTCTCGGAAAATTCTCGGAAAATTCTCGGAAAATTCTCGGAAAATTCTCGGCAAATTCTCGGAAAATTCTCGGAAAATTCTCGGAAAATTCTCGGAAAATTCTCGGAAAAATCTCGGAAAATTCTCGGAAAATTCTCGGAAAATTCTCAAAAATTCTCGGAAAATTCTCGGAAAATTCTCGGAAAATTCTCGGAAAATTCTCAGAAAATTCTCAATAAATTCTCGGAAAATTCTCGGAAAATTCTCGGAAAATTCTCGGAAAATTCTCGGAAAATTCTCAGAAAATTCTCAATAAATTCTCGGAAAATTCTCGGAAAATTCTCGGAAAATTCACGGAAAATTCTCGGAAAATTCTCGGAAAATTCTCAGAAAATCGTCGGAAAATTCTCGGAAAATTCAGAATTTTCTGAGAATTTTCCGAGAATTTTCCGAGAAATTTCCGAGAATTTTCCGAAATTTTCCGGGAATTTTCCGAGAAGTTTCCGAGAATTTTCCGAGAAATTTCCGAGAATTTTCCGAAATTTTCCGGGAATTTTCCGAGAAGTTTCCGAGAATTTTCCGAGAATTTTCCGAGAATTTTCCGAGATTTTTCCGAGAATTTTCCGAGAATTTTCCGAGAATTTTCCGAGAATTTTCCGAGAGTTTTCCGTCAATTTTCCGAGAACTTTCCGAGAATTTTCCGAGAATTTTCCGAGAATTTTCCGAGAATTTTCCGAGAATTTTCCGAGAATTTTGCGAGAATTTTCCGAGAATTTTCTGAGAATTTTCGGAGAATTTTCCGAGAATTTTCCGAGAATTTTCCGAGAATTTTCCGGGAATTTTCCGAGAATTTTCCGAGAATTTTCCGAGAATTTTCCGAGAATTTTCCGAGAATTTTCTGAGAATTTTCCAGGAATTTTCCGAGATTTTTCCGAGAATTTTCCGCGAATTTTCCGAGAATTTTCCGAGAATTTTCCGAGAATTTTCCCAGAATTTTCCGAGAATTTTCCGAGAGTTTTCCGTCAATTTTCCGAGAACTTTCCGAGAATTTTCCGAGAATTTTCCGAGAATTTTCGGAGAATTTTCCGAGAATTTTCCGAGAGTTTTCCGTCAATTTTCCGAGAATTTTCCGAGAATTTTCCGAGAATTTTCCGAGAATTTTCCGAGAATTTTCCGAGAATTTTCGGAGAATTCTCCGAGAATTTTCCGAGAATTTTCCGTCAATTTTCCGAGAATTTTCCGAGAATTTTCCGAGAATTTTCCGAGAATTTTCTGAGAATTTTCTGAGAATTTTCCGAGAATTTTCCGAGAAATTTCCGAGAATTTTCCGAGAATTTTCCGTCAATTTTCCGAAAATTCTCGGAAAATTCTCCGAAAATTCTCGGAAAATTCTCGGAAAATTCTCGGAAAATTCTCGGAAAATTCTCGGAAAATTCTCGGAAAATTCTCGGAAAATTCCCAGAAAATTCTCGGAAAATTCTCGGAAAATTCTCGGAAAATTCTCGGGAAAATCTCGGAAAATTCTCGGAAAATCTCGGAAAATTCTCGGAAAATTCTCGGAAAATTCTCGGAAAATTCTCGGAAAATTCTCCGAAAATTCTCGGAAAATTCTCGGAAAATTCTCGGAAAATTCTCGGAAAATTCTCAGAAAATTCACGGAAAGATCTCGGAAAATTCTCGGAAAATTCTCGGAAAATTGACGGAAAATTCTCGGAAAATTCTCGGAAAATTCTCGGAAAATTCTCGGAAAATTCTCCGAAAATTCTCGGAAAATTCTCGGAAAATTCTCGGAAAATTCTCGGAAAATTCTCGGAAAATTCTCGGAAAATTCTCGGAAAATTCTCGGAAAATTCTCCGAAAATTCTCGGAAAATTCTCGGAAAATTCTCGGAAAATTCTCAGAAAATTCTCGGAAAATTCTCGGAAAATTCTCGGAAAATTCTCGGAAAATTCCCAGAAAATTCTCGGAAAATTCTCGGAAAATTCTCGGAAAATTCTCGGAAAATTCTCGGGAAAATCTCGGAAAATTCTCGGGAAAACTCGGAAAATTCTCGGAAAATTCTCGGAAAATTCTCGGAAAATTCTCGGAAAATTCTCGGAAAATTCTCGGAAAATTCTCGGAAAATTGACGGAAAATTCTCGGAAAATTCTCGGAAAATTCTCGGAAAATTCTCGGAAAATTCTCGGAAAATTCTCCGAAAATTCTGGGAAAATTCTCGGAAAATTCTCGGAAAATTCTCGGAAACTTCTCGGGAAATTCTCGGAAAATTCTCGGAAAATTCTCGGAAAATTCTCAGAAAATTCTCGGAAAATTCTCGGAAAATTCTCAGAAAATTCTCGGAAAATTCTCGGAAAATTCTCGGAAAATTCTCGGAAAATTCTCGGAAAATTCTCAGAAAATTCTCAGAAATTTCTCGGAAAATTCTCGGAAATTCTCGGAAAATTCTCGGAAAATTCTCGGAAAATTCTCGGAAAATTCTCAATAAATTCTCGGAAAATTCTCGGAAAATTCTCGGAAAATTCTCGGAAAATTCTCGGAAAATTCTCAGAAAATCGTCGGAAAATTCTCGGAAAATCGTCGGAAAATTCTCGGAAAAATCTCGGAAAATTCTCGGAAAATTCTCGGAAAATTGACGGAAAATTCTCGGAAAATTCTCGAAAAATTCTCGGAAAATTCTCCGAAAAATCTCAGAAAATTCTCGGAAAATTCTCGGAAAATTCTCAGAAAATTCTCGGAAAATTCTCTGAAAATTCTCGGAAAATTCTTGGAAAATTCTCGGAAAATTCTCGGAAAATGCTCGGAAAATTCTCGGAAAATTCTCGGAAAATTCTCAGAAAATTCTCGGAAAATTCCCAGAAAATTCTCGGGAAATTCTCGGAAAATTCTCGGAAAATTCTCGGAAAATTCTCGGAAAATTCTCGGAAAATTCCCAGAAAATTCTCGGAAAATTCTCGGAAAATTCTCGGAAAATTCTCGGGAAAATCTCGGAAAATTCTCGGAAAATCTCGGAAAATTCTCGGAAAATTCTCGGAAAATTCTCGGAAAATTCTCGGAAAATTCTCCGAAAATTCTCGGAAAATTCTCGGAAAATTCTCGGAAAATTCTCGGAAAATTCTCAGAAAATTCACGGAAAGATCTCGGAAAATTCTCGGAAAATTCTCGGAAAATTGACGGAAAATTCTCGGAAAATTCTCGGAAAATTCTCGGAAAATTCTCGGAAAATTCTCGGAAAATTCTCCGAAAATTCTCGGAAAATTCTCGGAAAATTCTCGGAAAATTCTCGGAAAATTCTCGGAAAATTCTCGGAAAATTCTCGGAAAATTCTCGGAAAATTCTCCGAAAATTCTCGGAAAATTCTCGGAAAATTCTCGGAAAATTCTCAGAAAATTCTCGGAAAATTCTCGGAAAATTCTCGGAAAATTCTCGGAAAATTCTCGGAAAATTCTCGGAAAATTCTCGGAAAATTCTCGGAAAATTCTCGGAAAATTCTCGGGAAAATCTCGGAAAATTCTCGGGAAAACTCGGAAAATTCTCGGAAAATTCTCGGAAAATTCTCGGAAAATTCTCGGAAAATTCTCGGAAAATTCTCGGAAAATTCTCGGAAAATTGACGGAAAATTCTCGGAAAATTCTCGGAAAATTCTCGGAAAATTCTCGGAAAATTCTCGGAAAATTCTCCGAAAATTCTGGGAAAATTCTCGGAAAATTCTCGGAAAATTCTCGGAAACTTCTCGGGAAATTCTCGGAAAATTCTCGGAAAATTCTCGGAAAATTCTCAGAAAATTCTCGGAAAATTCTCGGAAAATTCTCAGAAAATTCTCGGAAAATTCTCGGAAAATTCTCGGAAAATTCTCGGAAAATTCTCGGAAAATTCTCGGAGAATTCTCGGTAAATCCTCGGAAAATTCTCGGAAAATTCTCGGAAAATTCTCGGAAAATTCCCGGAAAATTCTCGGAAGATTCTCGGAAAATTCTCGGAAAATTCTCGGAAAATTCTCGGAAAATTCTCGGAAAATTCTTGGAAAAATCTCGGAAAATTCTCGGAAAATTCTCGGAAAATTCTCAGAAATTTCTCGGAAAATTCTCGGAAATTCTCGGAAAATTCTCGGAAAATTCTCGGAAAATTCTCGGAAAATTCTCAATAAATTCTCGGAAAATTCTCGGAAAATTCTCGGAAAATTCTCGGAAAATTCTCGGAAAATTCTCAGAAAATCGTCGGAAAATTCTCGGAAAATCGTCGGAAAATTCTCGGAAAAATCTCGGAAAATTCTCGGAAAATTCTCGGAAAATTGACGGAAAATTCTCGGAAAATTCTCGAAAAATTCTCGGAAAATTCTCCGAAAAATCTCAGAAAATTCTCGGAAAATTCTCGGAAAATTCTCAGAAAATTCTCGGAAAATTCTCTGAAAATTCTCGGAAAATTCTTGGAAAATTCTCGGAAAATTCTCGGAAAATGCTCGGAAAATTCTCGGAAAATTCTCGGAAAATTCTCAGAAAATTCTCGGAAAATTCCCAGAAAATTCTCGGGAAATTCTCGGAAAATTCTCGGAAAATTCTCGGAAAATTCTCGGAAAATTCTCGGAAAATTCTCGGAAAATTCTCGGAAAATTCTCGGAAAATTCTCGGAAAATTCTCGGAAAATTCTCGGAAAATTCTCGGAAAATTCTCGGGAAATTCTCGGAAAATTCTCGGAAAATTCTCGGAAAATTCTCAGAAAATTCTCGGAAAATTCTCGGAAAATTCTCAGAAAATTCTCGGAAAATTCTCGGAAAATTCTCGGAAAATTCTCGGAAAATTCTCGGAAAATTCTCGGAGAATTCTCGGAAAATTCTCGGAAAATTCTCGGAAAATTCTCGGAAAATTCTCGGAAAATTCCCGGAAAATTCTCGGAAAATTCTCGGAAAATTCTCGGAAAATTCTCGGAAAATTCTCGGAAAATTCTCGGAAAATTCTTGGAAAAATCTCGGAAAATTCTCGGAAAATTCTCGGAAAATTCTCGGAAATTTCTCGGAAAATTCTCGGAAATTCTCGGAAAATTCTCGGAAAATTCTCAGAAATTTCTCGGAAAATTCTCGGAAATTCTCGGAAAATTCTCCGAAAAATCTCAGAAAATTCTCGGAAAATTCTCGGAAAATTCTCAGAAAATTCTCGGAAAATTCTCTGAAAATTCTCGGAAAATTCTTGGAAAATTCTCGGAAAATTCTCGGAAAATGCTCGGAAAATTCTCGGAAAATTCTCGGAAAATTCTCAGAAAATTCTCGGAAAATTCCCAGAAAATTCTCGGGAAATTCTCGGAAAATTCTCGGAAAATTCTCGGAAAATTCTCGGAAAATTCTCGGAAAATTCTCGGAAAATTCTCGGAAAATTCTCGGAAAATTCTCGGAAAATTCTCGGAAAATTCTCGGAAAATTCTCGGAAAATTCTCGGGAAATTCTCGGAAAATTCTCGGAAAATTCTCGGAAAATTCTCAGAAAATTCTCGGAAAATTCTCGGAAAATTCTCAGAAAATTCTCGGAAAATTCTCGGAAAATTCTCGGAAAATTCTCGGAAAATTCTCGGAAAATTCTCGGAGAATTCTCGGAAAATTCTCGGAAAATTCTCGGAAAATTCTCGGAAAATTCTCGGAAAATTCCCGGAAAATTCTCGGAAAATTCTCGGAAAATTCTCGGAAAATTCTCGGAAAATTCTCGGAAAATTCTCGGAAAATTCTTGGAAAAATCTCGGAAAATTCTCGGAAAATTCTCGGAAAATTCTCGGAAATTTCTCGGAAAATTCTCGGAAATTCTCGGAAAATTCTCGGAAAATTCTCGGAAAATTCTCAGAAATTTCTCGGAAAATTCTCGGAAATTCTCGGAAAATTCTCGGAAAATTCTCGGAAAATTCTCGGAAAATTCTCAATAAATTCTCGGAAAATTCTCGGAAAATTCTCGGAAAATTCTCGGAAAATTCTCGGAAAATTCTCAGAAAATCGTCGGAAAATTCTCGGAAAATCGTCGGAAAATTCTCGGAAAAATCTCGGAAAATTCTCGGAAAATTCT
Organism: Eutreptiella sp. 'Long Island Sound 2002'; assembly: GCA_964036045.1. Taxonomy (NCBI): domain Eukaryota; phylum Euglenozoa; class Euglenophyceae; order Eutreptiales; family Eutreptiaceae; genus Eutreptiella; species Eutreptiella sp. 'Long Island Sound 2002'. The sequence continues at coordinate 392,506 of CAXIWF010000377.1, read as the reverse complement.
CGGAAAATTGACGGAAAATTCTCGGAAAATTCTCGAAAAATTCTCGGAAAATTCTCCGAAAAATCTCAGAAAATTCTCGGAAAATTCTCGGAAAATTCTCAGAAAATTCTCGGAAAATTCTCTGAAAATTCTCGGAAAATTCTTGGAAAATTCTCGGAAAATTCTCGGAAAATGCTCGGAAAATTCTCGGAAAATTCTCGGAAAATTCTCAGAAAATTCTCGGAAAATTCCCAGAAAATTCTCGGGAAATTCTCGGAAAATTCTCGGAAAATTCTCGGAAAATTCTCGGAAAATTCTCGGAAAATTCTCGGAAAATTCTCGGAAAATTCTCGGAAAATTCTCGGAAAATTCTCGGAAAATTCTCGGAAAATTCTCGGGAAATTCTCGGAAAATTCTCGGAAAATTCTCGGAAAATTCTCAGAAAATTCTCGGAAAATTCTCGGAAAATTCTCAGAAAATTCTCGGAAAATTCTCGGAAAATTCTCGGAAAATTCTCGGAAAATTCTCGGAAAATTCTCGGAGAATTCTCGGAAAATTCTCGGAAAATTCTCGGAAAATTCTCGGAAAATTCTCGGAAAATTCCCGGAAAATTCTCGGAAAATTCTCGGAAAATTCTCGGAAAATTCTCGGAAAATTCTCGGAAAATTCTCGGAAAATTCTTGGAAAAATCTCGGAAAATTCTCGGAAAATTCTCGGAAAATTCTCGGAAATTTCTCGGAAAATTCTCGGAAATTCTCGGAAAATTCTCGGAAAATTCTCAGAAATTTCTCGGAAAATTCTCGGAAATTCTCGGAAAATTCTCGGAAAATTCTCGGAAAATTCTCGGAAAATTCTCAATAAATTCTCGGAAAATTCTCGGAAAATTCTCGGAAAATTCTCGGAAAATTCTCGGAAAATTCTCAGAAAATCGTCGGAAAATTCTCGGAAAATTCTCGGAAAATTCTCGGAAAAATCTCGGAAAATTCTCGGAAAATTCTCAGAAAATTCTCGGAAAATTCCCAGAAAATTCTCGGGAAATTCTCGGAAAATTCTCGGAAAATTCTCTGAAAATTCTCGGAAAATTCTTGGAAAATTCTCGGAAAATTCTCGGAAAATGCTCGGAAAATTCTCGGAAAATTCTCGGAAAATTCTCAGAAAATTCTCGGAAAATTCCCAGAAAATTCTCGGGAAATTCTCGGAAAATTCTCGGAAAATTCTCGGAAAATTCTCGGAAAATTCTCGGAAAATTCTCGGAAAATTCTCGGAAAATTCTCGGAAAATTCTCGGAAAATTCTCGGAAAATTCTCGGAAAATTCTCGGAAAATTCTCGGGAAATTCTCGGAAAATTCTCGGAAAATTCTCGGAAAATTCTCAGAAAATTCTCGGAAAATTCTCGGAAAATTCTCAGAAAATTCTCGGAAAATTCTCGGAAAATTCTCGGAAAATTCTCGGAAAATTCTCGGAAAATTCCCGGAGAATTCTCGGAAAATTCTCGGAAAATTCTCGGAAAATTCTCGGAAAATTCTCGGAAAATTCCCGGAAAATTCTCGGAAAATTCTCGGAAAATTCTCGGAAAATTCTCGGAAAATTCTCGGAAAATTCTCGGAAAATTCTTGGAAAAATCTCGGAAAATTCTCGGAAAATTCTCGGAAATCCCTCGGAAAATTCTCGGAAATTCTCGGAAAATTCTCGGAAAATTCTCAGAAAATTCCCGGAAAATTCTCAATAAATTCTCGGAAAATTCTCGGAAAATTCTCGGAAAATTCTCGGAAAATTCTCGGAAAATTCTCGGAAAATTCTCAGAAAATCGTCGGAAAATTCTCGGAAAATTCTCGGGAGATTCTCGGAAAAATCTCGGAAAATTCTCGGAAAATTCTCGGAAAATTGACGGAAAATTCTCGGAAAATTCTCGGAAAATTCTCGGAAAATTCTCGGAAAAATCTCAGAAAATTCTCGGAAAATTCTCGGAAAATTCTCAGAAAATTCTCGGAAAATTCTCGGAAAATTCTCGGAAAATTCTTGGAAAATTCTCGGAAAATTCTCGGAAAATGCTCGGAAAATTCTCGGAAAATTCTCAGAAAATTCTCGGAAAATTCCCAGAAAATTCTCGGGAAATTCTCGGAAAATTCTCAGAAAATTCTCGGAAAATTCTCGGAAAATTCTCGGAAAATTCTCGGAAAATTCTCGGCAAATTCTCGGAAAATTCTCGGAAAATTCTCGGAAAAATCTCGGAAAATTCTCGGAAAATTCTCGGAAAATTCTCAAAAATTCTCCGAAAATTCTCGGAAAATTCTCGGAAAATTCTCAGAAAATTCTCAATAAATTCTCGGAAAATTCTCGGAAAATTCTCGGAAAATTCTCGGAAAATTCTCGGAAAATTCTCAGAAAATTCTCAATAAATTCTCGGAAAATTCTCGGAAAATTCTCGGAAAATTCACGGAAAATTCTCGGAAAATTCTCGGAAAATTCTCAGAAAATCGTCGGAAAATTCTCGGAAAATTCAGAATTTTCTGAAAATTTTCCGAGAATTTTCCGAGAAATTTCCGAGAATTTTCCGAAATTTTCCGGGAATTTTCCGAGAAGTTTCCGAGAATTTTCCGAGAATTTTCCGAGAATTTTCCGAGAATTTTCCGAGAATTTTCCGAAAATTTTCCGAGAATTTTCCGAGAATTTTCCAAGAATTTTCCGAGATTTTTCCGAGAATTTTCCGAGAATTTTCCGAGAATTTTCCGAGAATTTTCCGAGAGTTTTCCGTCAATTTTCCGAGAACTTTCCGAGAATTTTCCGAGAATTTTCCGAGAATTTTCCGAGAATTTTCCGAGAATTTTCTGAGAATTTTCTGAGAATTTTCCGAGAATTTTCCGAGAAATTTCCGAGAATTTTCCGAGAATTTTCCGTCAATTTTCCGAAAATTCTCGGAAAATTCTCCGAAAATTCTCGGAAAATTCTCGGAAAATTCTCGGAAAATTCTCGGAAAATTCTCGGAAAATTCTCGGAAAATTCTCGGAAAATTCTCGGAAAATTCCCAGAAAATTCTCGGAAAATTCTCGGAAAATTCTCGGAAAATTCTCGGGAAAATCTCGGAAAATTCTCGGAAAATCTCGGAAAATTCTCGGAAAATTCTCGGAAAATTATCGGAAAATTCTCGGAAAATTCTCGGAAAATTCTCGGAAAATTCTCAGAAAATTCACGGAAAGATCTCGGAAAATTCTCGGAAAATTCTCGGAAAGTTGACGGAAAATTCTCGGAAAATTCTCGGAAAATTCTCGGAAAATTCTCGGAAAATTCTCGGAAAATTCTCCGAAAATTCTCGGAAAATTCTCGGAAAATTCTCGGAAAATTCTCGGAAAATTCTCGGAAAATTCTCGGAAAATTCTCGGAAAATTCTCGGAAAATTCTCCGAAAATTCTCGGAAAATTCTCGGAAAATTCTCGGAAAATTCTCAGAAAATTCTCGGAAAATTCTCGGAAAATTCTCGGAAAATTCTCGGAAAATTCCCAGAAAATTCTCGGAAAATTCTCGGAAAATTCTCGGAAAATTCTCGGAAAATTCTCGGGAAAATCTCGGAAAATTCTCGGGAAAACTCGGAAAATTCTCGGAAAATTCTCGGAAAATTCTCGGAAAATTCTCGGAAAATTCTCGGAAAATTCTCGGAAAATTCTCGGAAAATTGACGGAAAATTCTCGGAAAATTCTCGGAAAATTCTCGGAAAATTCTCGGAAAATTCTCGGAAAATTCTCCGAAAATTCTGGGAAAATTCTCGGAAAATTCTCGGAAAATTCTCGGAAACTTCTCGGGAAATTCTCGGAAAATTCTCGGAAAATTCTCGGAAAATTCTCAGAAAATTCTCGGAAAATTCTCGGAAAATTCTCAGAAAATTCTCGGAAAATTCTCGGAAAATTCTCGGAAAATTCTCGGAAAATTCTCGGAAAATTCTCGGAGAATTCTCGGTAAATTCTCGGAAAATTCTCGGAAAATTCTCGGAAAATTCTCGGAAAATTCCCGGAAAATTCTCGGAAGATTCTCGGAAAATTCTCGGAAAATTCTCGGAAAATTCTCGGAAAATTCTCGGAAAATTCTTGGAAAAATCTCCGAAAATTCTCGGAAAATTCTCGGATAAATTCTCAGAAATTTCTCGGAAAATTCTCGGAAATTCTCGGAAAATTCTCGGAAAATTCTCGGAAAATTCTCGGAAAATTCTCAATAAATTCTCGGAAAATTCTCGGAAAATTCTCGGAAAATTCTCGGAAAATTCTCGGAAAATTCTCAGAAAATCGTCGGAAAATTCTCGGAAAATCGTCGGAAAATTCTCGGAAAAATCTCGGAAAATTCTCGGAAAATTCTCGGAAAATTGACGGAAAATTCTCGGAAAATTCTCGAAAAATTCTCGGAAAATTCTCCGAAAAATCTCAGAAAATTCTCGGAAAATTCTCGGAAAATTCTCAGAAAATTCTCGGAAAATTCTCTGAAAATTCTCGGAAAATTCTTGGAAAATTCTCGGAAAATTCTCGGAAAATGCTCGGAAAATTCTCGGAAAATTCTCGGAAAATTCTCAGAAAATTCTCGGAAAATTCCCAGAAAATTCTCGGGAAATTCTCGGAAAATTCTCGGAAAATTCTCGGAAAATTCTCGGAAAATTCTCGGAAAATTCTCGGAAAATTCTCGGAAAATTCTCGGAAAATTCTCGGAAAATTCTCGGAAAATTCTCGGAAAATTCTCGGAAAATTCTCGGAAAATTCTCGGGAAATTCTCGGAAAATTCTCGGAAAATTCTCGGAAAATTCTCAGAAAATTCTCGGAAAATTCTCGGAAAATTCTCAGAAAATTCTCGGAAAATTCTCGGAAAATTCTCGGAAAATTCTCGGAAAATTCTCGGAAAATTCTCGGAGAATTCTCGGAAAATTCTCGGAAAATTCTCGGAAAATTCTCGGAAAATTCTCGGAAAATTCCCGGAAAATTCTCGGAAAATTCTCGGAAAATTCTCGGAAAATTCTCGGAAAATTCTCGGAAAATTCTCGGAAAATTCTTGGAAAAATCTCGGAAAATTCTCGGAAAATTCTCGGAAATTTCTCGGAAAATTCTCGGAAATTCTCGGAAAATTCTCGGAAAATTCTCAGAAATTTCTCGGAAAATTCTCGGAAATTCTCGGAAAATTCTCGGAAAATTCTCGGAAAATTCTCGGAAAATTCTCAATAAATTCTCGGAAAATTCTCGGAAAATTCTCGGAAAATTCTCGGAAAATTCTCGGAAAATTCTCAGAAAATCGTCGGAAAATTCTCGGAAAATTCTCGGAAAATTCTCGGAAAAATCTCGGAAAATTCTCGGAAAATTCTCAGAAAATTCTCGGAAAATTCCCAGAAAATTCTCGGGAAATTCTCGGAAAATTCTCGGAAAATTCTCTGAAAATTCTCGGAAAATTCTTGGAAAATTCTCGGAAAATTCTCGGAAAATGCTCGGAAAATTCTCGGAAAATTCTCAGAAAATTCTCGGAAAATTCCCAGAAAATTCTCGGGAAATTCTCGGAAAATTCTCGGAAAATTCTCGGAAAATTCTCGGAAAATTCTCGGAAAATTCTCGGAAAATTCTCGGAAAATTCTCGGAAAATTCTCGGAAAATTCTCGGAAAATTCTCGGAAAATTCTCGGAAAATTCTCGGGAAATTCTCGGAAAATTCTCGGAAAATTCTCGGAAAATTCTCAGAAAATTCTCGGAAAATTCTCGGAAAATTCTCAGAAAATTCTCGGAAAATTCTCGGAAAATTCTCGGAAAATTCTCGGAAAATTCTCGGAAAATTCCCGGAGAATTCTCGGAAAATTCTCGGAAAATTCTCGGAAAATTCTCGGAAAATTCTCGGAAAATTCCCGGAAAATTCTCGGAAAATTCTCGGAAAATTCTCGGAAAATTCTCGGAAAATTCTCGGAAAATTCTCGGAAAATTCTTGGAAAAATCTCGGAAAAATCTCGGAAAATTCTCGGAAATTTCTCGGAAAATTCTCGGAAATTCTCGGAAAATTCTCGGAAAATTCTCAGAAAATTCCCGGAAAATTCTCAATAAATTCTCGGAAAATTCTCGGAAAATTCTCGGAAAATTCTCGGAAAATTCTCGGAAAATTCTCGGAAAATTCTCAGAAAATCGTCGGAAAATTCTCGGAAAATTCTCGGGAGATTCTCGGAAAAATCTCGGAAAATTCTCGGAAAATTCTCGGAAAATTGACGGAAAATTCTCGGAAAATTCTCGGAAAATTCTCGGAAAATTCTCGGAAAAATCTCAGAAAATTCTCGGAAAATTCTCGGAAAATTCTCAGAAAATTCTCGGAAAATTCTCGGAAAATTCTCGGAAAATTCTTGGAAAATTCTCGGAAAATTCTCGGAAAATGCTCGGAAAATTCTCGGAAAATTCTCAGAAAATTCTCGGAAAATTCCCAGAAAATTCTCGGGAAATTCTCGGAAAATTCTCAGAAAATTCTCGGAAAATTCTCGGAAAATTCTCGGAAAATTCTCGGAAAATTCTCGGCAAATTCTCGGAAAATTCTCGGAAAATTCTCGGAAAATTCTCGGAAAATTCTCGGAAAAATCTCGGAAAATTCTCGGAAAATTCTCGGAAAATTCTCAAAAATTCTCGGAAAATTCTCGGAAAATTCTCGGAAAATTCTCAGAAAATTCTCAATAAATTCTCGGAAAATTCTCGGAAAATTCTCGGAAAATTCTCGGAAAATTCTCGGAAAATTCTCAGAAAATTCTCAATAAATTCTCGGAAAATTCTCGGAAAATTCTCGGAAAATTCACGGAAAATTCTCGGAAAATTCTCGGAAAATTCTCAGAAAATCGTCGGAAAATTCTCGGAAAATTCAGAATTTTCTGAGAATTTTCCGAGAATTTTCCGAGAAATTTCCAAGAATTTTCCGAAATTTTCCGGGAATTTTCCGAGAAGTTTCCGAGAATTTTCCGAGAATTTTCCGAGAATTTTCCGAGAATTTTCCGAGAATTTTCCGAAAATTTTCCGAGAATTTTCCGAGAATTTTCCAAGAATTTTCCGAGATTTTTCCGAGAATTTTCCGAGAATTTTCCGAGAATTTTCCGAGAATTTTCCGAGAGTTTTCCGTCAATTTTCCGAGAACTTTCCGAGAATTTTCCGAGAATTTTCCGAGAATTTTCCGAGAATTTTCCGAGAATTTTCCGAGAATTTTCCGAGAATTTTCCGAGAATTTTCTGAGAATTTTCCGAGAATTTTCCGAGAATTTTCCGAGAATTTTCGGAGAATTCTCCGAGAATTTTCCGAGAATTTTCCGAGAATTTTCCGAGAATTTTCCGAGAATTTTCCGGGAATTTTCCGAGAATTTTCCGAGAATTTTCCGAGAATTTTCCGAGAATTTTCCGAGACTTTTCCAAGAATTTTCCGAGATTTTTCCGAGAATTTTCCGAGAATTTTCCGAGAATTTTCCGAGAATTTTCCGAGAGTTTTCCGTCAATTTTCCGAGAACTTTCCGAGAATTTTCCGAGAATTTTCCGAGAATTTTCCGAGAATTTTCCGAGAATTTTCCGAGAATTTTCCGAGAATTTTCCGAGAATTTTCCGAGAATTTTCTGAGAATTTTCCGAGAATTTTCCGAGAATTTTCCGAGAATTTTCGGAGAATTCTCCGAGAATTTTCCGAGAATTTTCCGAGAATTTTCCGAGAATTTTCCGGGAATTTTCCGAGAATTTTCCGAGAATTTTCTGAGAATTTTCCGAGAATTTTCCGAGAATTTTCCGTCAATTTTCCCAGCATTTTCCGAGAATTTTCCGAGAATTTTCCGTCAATTTTCCGAGAATTTTCCGAGAATTTTCCGAGAATTTTCCGAGAATTTTCCGAGAATTTTCCGAGAATTTTCTGAGAATTTTCCGAGAATTTTCCGAGAATTTTCCGAGAATTTTCCGACAATTTTCTGAGAATTTTCCGAGAATTTTCTGAGAATTTTCCGAGAATTTTCCGAGACAGAAAATTCTCGGAAAATTCTCGGAAAATTCTCCGAAAATTCTCGGAAAATTCTCCGAAAATTCTCGGAAAATTCTCGGAAAATTCTCGGAAAATTCTCGGAAAATTCTCAGAAAATTCACGGAAAATTCTGGGAAAATTCTCGGAAAATTCTCGGAAAATTCTCGGAAAATTCTCGGAAAATTCTCGGAAAATTCTCGGAAAATTCTCGGAAAATTCTCGGAAAATTCTCGGAAAATTCTCGGAAAATTCTCCGAAAATTCTCGGAAAATTCTCGGAAAATTCTCGGAAAATTCTCGGAAAATTCTCGGAAAATTCTCGGAAAATTCTCGGAAAATTCTCGGAAAATTCTCGGAAAATTCTCGGAAAATTCTCGGAAAATTCTCGGGAAAATCTCGGAAAATTCTCGGAAAATCTCGGAAAATTCTCGGAAAATTCTCGGAAAATTCTCGGAAAATTCTCGGAAAATTCTCCGAAAATTCTCGGAAAATTCTCGGAAAATTCTCGGAAAATTCTCGGAAAATTCTCAGAAAATTCACGGAAAGATCTCGGAAAATTCTCGGAAAATTCTCGGAAAATTGACGGAAAATTCTCGGAAAATTCTCGGAAAATTCTCGGAAAATTCTCCGAAAATTCTCCGAAAATTCTCCGAAAATTCTCGGAAAATTCTCGGAAAATTCTCGGAAAATTCTCGGAAAATTCTCGGAAAATTCTCGGAAAATTCTCGGAAAATTCTCGGAAAATTCTCGGAAAATTCTCGGAAAATTCTCGGAAAATTCTCGGAAAATTCTCGGAAAATTCTCGGAAAATTCCCAGAAAATTCTCGGAAAATTCTCGGAAAATTCTCGGAAAATTCTCGGAAAATTCTCGGGAAAATCTCGGAAAATTCTCCGGAAAACTCGGAAAATTCTCGGAAAATTCTCAGAAAATTCTCGGAAAATTCTCGGAAAATTCTCGGAAAATTCTCGGAAAATTCTCGGAAAATTCTCGGAAAATTCTCGGAAAATTGACGGAAAATTCTCGGAAAATTCTCGGAAAATTCTCGGAAAATTCTCGGAAAATTCTCGGAAAATTCTCGGAAAATTCTCGGAAAATTCTCCGAAAATTCTGGGAAAATTCTCGGAAAATTCTCGGAAAATTCTCGGAAAATTCTCGGGAAATTCTCGGAAAATTCTCGGAAAATTCTCGGAAAATTCTCAGAAAATTCTCGGAAAATTCTCGGAAAATTCTCAGAAAATTCTCGGAAAATTCTCGGAAAATTCTCGGAAAATTCTCGGAAAATTCTCGGAAAATTCTCGGAGAATTCTCGGTAAATTCTCGGAAAATTCTCGGAAAATTCTCGGAAAATTCCCGGAAAATTCTCGGAAGATTCTCGGAAAATTCTCGGAAAATTCTCGGAAAATTCTCGGAAAATTCTCGGAAAATTCTTGGAAAAATCTCGGAAAATTCTCGGAAAATTCTCGGAAAATTCTCAGAAATTTCTCGGAAAATTCTCGGAAATTCTCGGAAAATTCTCGGAAAATTCTCGGAAAATTCTCGGAAAATTCTCAATAAATTCTCGGAAAATTCTCGGAAAATTCTCGGAAAATTCTCGGAAAATTCTCGGAAAATTCTCGGAAAATTCTCAGAAAATCGTCGGAAAATTCTCGGAAAATTCTCGGAAAATTCTCGGAAAAATCTCGGAAAATTCTCGGAAAATTCTCGGAAAATTGACGGAAAATTCTCGGAAAATTCTCGGAAAATTCTCGGAAAATTCTCGGAAAAATCTCAGAAAATTCTCGGAAAATTCTCGGAAAATTCTCAGAAAATTCTCGGAAAATTCTCTGAAAATTCTCGGAAAATTCTTGGAAAATTCTCGGAAAATTCTCGGAAAATGCTCGGAAAATTCTCGGAAAATTCTCGGAAAATTCTCAGAAAATTCTCGGAAAATTCCCAGAAAATTCTCGGGAAATTCTCGGAAAATTCTCGGAAAATTCTCGGAAAATTCTCGGAAAATTCTCGGAAAATTCTCGGAAAATTCTCGGAAAATTCTCGGAAAATTCTCCGAAAATTCTCGGAAAATTCTCGGAAAATTCTCGGAAAATTCTCGGAAAATTCTCGGGAAATTCTCGGAAAATTCTCGGAAAATTCTCGGAAAATTCTCGGAAAATTCTCGGAAAATTCTCAGAAAATTCGCGGAAAATTCTCGGAAAATTCTCGGAAAATTCTCGGAAAATTCTCGGAAAATTCTCGGAGAATTCTCGGAAAATTCTCGGAAAATTCTCGGAAAATTCTCGGAAAATTCTCGGAAAATTCCCGGAAAATTCTCGGAAAATTCTCGGAAAATTCTCGGAAAATTCTCGGTAAATTCTCGGAAAATTCTCGGAAAATTCTTGGAAAAATCTCGGAAAATTCTCGGAAAATTCTCGGAAAATTCTCAGAAATTTCTCGGAAAATTCTCGGAAATTCTCGGAAAATTCTCGGAAAATTCTCAGAAAATTCCCGGAAAATTCTCAATAAATTCTCGGAAAATTCCCGGAAAATTCTCGGAAAATTCTCGGAAAATTCTCGGAAAATTCTCGGAAAATTCTCAGAAAATCGTCGGAAAATTCTCGGAAAATTCTCGGAAAATTCTCGGAAAAATCTCGGAAAATTCTCGGAAAATTCTCGGAAAATTGACGGAAAATTCTCGGAAAATTCTCGGAAAATTCTCGGAAAATTCTCGGAAAAATCTCAGAAAATTCTCGGAAAATTCTCGGAAAATTCTCAGAAAATTCTCGGAAAATTCTCGGAAAATTCTCGGAAAATTCTTGGAAAATTCTCGGAAAATTCTCGGAAAATGCTCGGAAAATTCTCGGAAAATTCTCGGAAAATTCTCAGAAAATTCTCGGAAAATTCCCAGCAAATTCTCGGGAAATTCTCGGAAAATTCTCGGAAAATTCTCGGAAAATTCTCGGAAAATTCTCGGAAAATTCTCGGAAAATTCTCGGCAAATTCTCGGAAAATTCTCGGAAAATTCTCGGAAAATTCTCGGAAAAATCTCGGAAAATTCTCGGAAAATTCTCGGAAAATTCTCAGAAAATTCTCGGAAAATTCTCGGAAAATTCTCGGAAAATTCTCGGAAAATTCTCAGAAAATTCTCAATAAATTCTTGGAAAATTCTCGGAAAATTCTCGGAAAATTCTCGGAAAATTCTCAGAAAATTCTCAATAAATTCTCGGAAAATTCTCGGAAAATTCTCGGAAAAGTCACGGAAAATTCTCGGAAAATTCTCGGAAAATTCTCGGAAAATTCTCAGAAAATCGTCGGAAAATTCTCGGAAAATTCAGAATTTTCTGAGAATTTTCCGAGAATTTTCCGAGAAATTTCCGAGAATTTTCTGAGAATTTTCCGTCAATTTTCCGAAAATTTTCCGAGAAATTTCCGAGAATTTTCCGAGAATTTTCCGTCAATTTTCCGAGAATTTTCGGAGAATTTTCCGAGAATTTTCCGAGAATTTTCCGAGAATTTTCCGAGAATTTTCCGCGAATTTTCCGAGAATTTTCCGAGAATTTTCCGAGAACTTTCCGAGAATTTTCCGAGAATTTTCCGGGAATTTTCCGAGAATTTTCCGAGAATTTTCCGAGAATTTTCCGAGAATTTTCCGAGAATTTTCTGAGAATTTTCCAAGAATTTTCCGAGATTTTTCCGAGAATTTTCCGAGAATTTTCCGAGAATTTTCCGAGAATTTTCCGAGAATTTTCCGAGAATTTTCCGTGAATTTTCCGAGAATTTTCCGAGAATTTTCCGAGAATTTTCCGAGAATTTTCCGAGAATTTTCCGAGAATTTTCCGAGAATTTTCCGAGAATTTTCCGAGAATTTTCCGAGAATTTTCCGAGAATTTTCCGAGAATTTTCCGAGAATTTTCCGTCAATTTTCCGAGAATTTTCCGAGAATTTTCCGAGAATTTTCCGTCAATTTTCCGAGAATTTTCCGAGAATTTTCCGAGAATTTTCCGAGAATTTTCCGAGAATTTTCCGAGAATTTTCCGAGAATTTTCCGAGAATTTTCTGAGAATTTTCCGAGAATTTTCCGAGAATTTTCCGAGAATTTTCCGAGAATTTTCCGGGAATTTTCCGAGAATTTTCCGAGAATTTTCCGAGAATTTTCCGAGAATTTTCCGAGAATTTTCTGAGAATTTTCCAGGAATTTTCCGAGATTTTTCCGAGAATTTTCCGAGAATTTTCCGAGAATTTTCCGAGAATTTTCCGAGAATTTTCCGAGAATTTTCCGAGAGTTTTCCGTCAATTTTCCGAGAATCTTCCGAGAATCTTCCGAGAATTTTCCGAGAATTTTCCCAGAATTTTCCGAGAATTTTCCGAGAATTTTCCGAGAATTTTCCCAGAATTTTCGGAGAATTTTCCGAGAATTTTCCGAGAGTTTTCCGTCAATTTTCCGAGAATTTTCCGAGAATTTTCCGAGAATTTTCCGAGAATTTTCCCAGAATTTTCCGAGAATTTTCCGAGAATTTTCCGAGAATTTTCCGAGAATTTTCCGTGAATTTTCCGAGAATTTTCCGAGAATTTTCCGAGCATTTTCCGAGAATTTTCCGAGATTTTTCCGAGAATTTTCCGAGAATTTCCCGAGAATTTTCCGAGAATTTTCCGAGAATTTTCCGAGAATTTTCCGAGAATTTTCCGAGAATTTTCCGAGAATTTTCTGAGAATTTTCCGAGAATTTTCCGAGAATTTTCCGTCAATTTTCTGAGAATTTTCCGAGAATTTTCCGTCAATTTTCCGAGAATTTTCCGAGAATTTTCCGAGAATTTTCCGAGAATTTTCCGAGAATTTTCCGAGAATTTTCCGAGAATTTTCCGAGAATTTTCCGAGAATTTTCTGAGAATTTTCCGAGAATTTTCCGAGAATTTTCCCAGAATTTTCCGAGAATTTTCCGGGAATTTTCCGAGAATTTTCCGAGAATTTTCCGAGAATTTTCCGAGAATTTTCCGAGAATTTTCCGAGAATTTTCTGAGAATTTTCCAGGAATTTTCCGACTTTTTTCCGAGAATTTTCCGAGAATTTTCCGAGAATTTTCCGAGAATTTTCCGAGAATTTTCCGAGAATTTTCCGAGAATTTTCCGAGAGTTTTCCGTCAATTTTCCGAGAATCTTCCGAGAATTTTCCGAGAATTTTCCGAGAATTTTCCGAGAATTTTCCGAGAATTTTCCGAGAATTTTCCGAGAATTTTCCGAGAATTTTCGGAGAATTTTCCGAGAATTTTCCGAGAGTTTTCCGTCAATTTTCCGAGAATTTTCCGAGAATTTTCCGAGAATTTTCCGAGAATTTTCCGAGAATTTTCCGAGAATTTTCCGAGAATTTTCCGAGAATTTTCCGAGAATTTTCCGTCAATTTTCCGAGAATTTTCCGAGAATTTTCCAAGAATTTTCCGAGAATTTTCTGAGAATTTTCTGAGAATTTTCGGAGAATTTTCCGAGAAATTTCCGAGAATTTTCCGAGAATTTTCCGTCAATTTTCCGAAAATTTTCCGAGAATTTTCCGAGAATTTTCCGAGAATTTTCCGAGAATTTTCCGAGAATTTTCCGAGAATTTTCCGAGAATTTTCCGAGAATTTTCCGAGAATTTTCCCAGAATTTTCCCAGAATTTTCCGAGAATTTTCCGGGAATTTTCCGAGAATTTTCCGAGAATTTTCCGAGAATTTTCCGAGAATTTTCCGAGAATTTTCCGAGAATTTTCCGAGAATTTTCCGAGAATTTTCCGAGAATTTTCTGAGAATTTTCCAAGAATTTTCCGAGATTTTTCCGAGAATTTTCCGAGAATTTTCCGAGAATTTTCCGAGAATTTTCCGAGAATTTTCCGAGAATTTTCCTAGAATTTTCCGAGAATTTTCCGAGAATTTTCTGAGAATTTTCCGAGAATTTTCCGAGAATTTTCCGAGAATTTTCCGAAATTTTCCGGGAATTTTCCGAGAAGTTTCCGAGAATTTTCCGAGAATTTTCCGAGAATTTTCCGAGAATTTTCCGAGAATTTTCCGAAAATTTTCCGAGAATTTTCCGAGAATTTTCCAAGAATTTTCCGAGATTTTTCCGAGAATTTTCCGAGAATTTTCCGAGAATTTTCCGAGAATTTTCCGAGAATTTTCCGAGAATTTTCCGAGAATTTTCCAAGAATTTTCCGAGATTTTTCCGAGAATTTTCCGAGAATTTTCCGAGAATTTTCCGAGAATTTTCCGAGAGTTTTCCGTCAATTTTCCGAGAACTTTCCGAGAATTTTCCGAGAATTTTCCGAGAATTTTCCGAGAATTTTCCGAGAATTTTCCGAGAATTTTCCGAGAATTTTCCGAGAATTTTCTGAGAATTTTCCGAGAATTTTCCGAGAATTTTCCGAGAATTTTCGGAGAATTCTCCGAGAATTTTCCGAGAATTTTCCGAGAATTTTCCGAGAATTTTCCGAGAATTTTCTGAGAATTTTCCGAGAATTTTCTGAGAATTTTCCGAGAATTTTCCGAGAATTTTCCGTCAATTTTCCGAGAATTTTCCGAGAATTTTCCGTCAATTTTTCCGAGAATTTTCCGAGAATTTTCCGAGAATTTTCCGAGAATTTTCCGAGAATTTTCCGAGAATTTTCCGAGAATTTTCCGAGAATTTTCTCAGAATTTTCCGAGAATTTTCCGAGAATTTTCCGAGAATTTTCCGAGAATTTTCTGAGAATTTTCCGAGAATTTTCCGAGAATTTTCCGAGAATTTTCCGAGACAGAAAATTCTCGGAAAATTCTCGGAAAATTCTCCGAAAATTCTCGGAAAATTCTCGGAAAATTCTCGGAAAATTCTCAGAAAATTCACGGAAAGATCTCGGAAAATTCTCGGAAAATTCTCGGAAAATTGACGGAAAATTCTCGGAAACTTCTCGGAAAATTCTCGGAAAATTCTCGGAAAATTCTCGGAAAATTCTCGGAAAATTCTCGGAAAATTCTCGGAAAATTCTCGGAAAATTCTCGGAAAATTCCCAGAAAATTCTCGGAAAATTCTCGGAAAATTCTCGGAAAATTCTCGGAAAATTCTCGGGAAAATCTCGGAAAATTCTCGGAAAATCTCGGAAAATTCTCGGAAAATTCTCGGAAAATTCTCGGAAAATTCTCGGAAAATTCTCCGAAAATTCTCGGAAAATTCTCGGAAAATTCTCGGAAAATTCTCGGAAAATTCTCAGAAAATTCACGGAAAGATCTCGGAAAATTCTCGGAAAATTCTCGGAAAATTGACGGAAAATTCTCGGAAAATTCTCGGAAAATTCTCGGAAAGTTCTCGGAAAATTCTCCGAAAATTCTCGGAAAATTCTCGGAAAATTCTCGGAAAATTCTCGGAAAATTCTCGGAAAATTCTCGGAAAATTCTCGGAAAATTCTCGGAAAATTCCCAGAAAATTCTCCGAAAATTCTCGGAAAATTCTCGGAAAATTCTCGGGAAAATCTCGGAAAATTTTCGGGAAAACTCGGAAAATTCTCGGAAAATTCTCGGAAAATTCTCGGAAAATTCTCGGAAAATTCTCGGAAAATTGACGGAAAATTCTCGGAAAATTCTCGGAAAATTCTCGGAAAATTCTCGGAAAATTCTCGGAAAATTCTCGGAAAATTCTCCGAAAATTCTGGGAAAATTCTCGGAAAATTCTCGGAAAATTCTCGGAAAATTCTCGGGAAATTCTCGGAAAATTCTCGGAAAATTCTCGGAAAATTCTCAGAAAATTCTTGGAAAATTCTCGGAAAATTCTCAGAAAATTCTCGGAAAATTCTCGGAAAATTCTCGGAAAATTCTCGGAAAATTCTCGGAAAATTCTCGGAGAATTCTCGGTAAATTCTCGGAAAATTCTCGGAAAATTCTCGGAAAATTCCCGGAAAATTCTCGGAAAATTCTCGGATAATTCTCGGAAAATTCTCGGAAAATTCTCGGAAAATTCTCGGAAAATTCTCGGAAAATTCTTGGAAAAATCTCGGAAAATTCTCGGAAAATTCTCGGAAAATTCTCAGAAATTTCTCGGAAAATTCTCGGAAATTCTCGGAAAATTCTCGGAAAATTCTCGGAAAAGTCTCGGAAAATTCTCAATAAATTCTCGGAAAATTCTCGGAAAATTCTCGGAAAATTCTCGGAAAATTCTCGGAAAATTCTCGGAAAATTCTCAGAAAATCGTCGGAAAATTCTCGGAAAATTCTCGGAAAATTCTCGGAAAAATCTCGGAAAATTCTCGGAAAATTCTCGGAAAATTGACGGAAAATTCTCGGAAAATTCTCGGAAAATTCTCGGAAAATTCTCGGAAAAATCTCAGAAAATTCTCGGAAAATTCTCGGAAAATTCTCAGAAAATTCTCGGAAAATTCTCTGAAAATTCTCGGAAAATTGTTGGAAAATTCTCGGAAAATTCTCGGAAAATGCTCGGAAAATTCTCGGAAAATTCTCGGAAAATTCTCAGAAAATTCTCGGAAAATTCCCAGAAAATTCTCGGGAAATTCTCGGAAAATTCTCGGAAAATTCTCGGAAAATTCTCGGAAAATTCTCGGAAAATTCTCGGAAAATTCTCGGAGAATTCTCGGAAAATTCTCGGAAAATTCTCCGAAAATTCTCGGAAAATTCTCGGAAAATTCTCGGAAAATTCTCGGAAAATTCTCGGGAAATTCTCGGAAAATTCTCGGAAAATTCTCGGAAAATTCTCAGAAAATTCTCGGAAAATTCTCGGAAAATTCTCAGAAAATTCTCGGAAAATTCTCGGAAAATTCTCGGAAAATTCTCGGAAAATTCTCGGAAAATTCACGGAGAATTCTCGGAAAATTCTCGGAAAATTCTCGGAAAATTCTCGGAAAATTCTCGGAAAATTCCCGGAAAATTCTCGGAAAATTCTCGGAAAATTCTCGGAAAATTCTCGGAAAATTCTCGGAAAATTCTCGGAAAATTCTTGGAAAAATCTCGGAAAATTCTCGGAAAATTCTCGGAAAATTCTCAGAAATTTCTCGGAAAATTCTCGGAAATTCTCGGAAAATTCTCGGAAAATTCTCAGAAAATTCCCGGAAAATTCTCAATAAATTCTCGGAAAATTCTCGGAAAATTCTCGGAAAATTCTCGGAAAATTCTCGGAAAATTCTCAGAAAATCGTCGGAAAATTCTCCGAACATTCTCCGAAAATTCTCGGAAAATTCTCGGAAAATTCTCGGAAAATTCTCGGAAAATTCTCGGAAAATTCTCGGAAAATTCTCGGAAAATTCCCAGAAAATTCTCGGAAAATTCTCGGAAAATTCTCGGAAAATTCTCGGAAAATTCTCGGGAAAATCTCGGAAAATTCTCGGGAAAACTCGGAAAATTCTCGGAAAATTCTCGGAAAATTCTCAGAAAATTCTCGGAAAATTCTCGGAAAATTCTCGGAAAATTCTCGGAAAATTCTCGGAAAATTGACGGAAAATTCTCGGAAAATTCTCGGAAAATTCTCGGAAAATTCTCAGAAAATTCTCGGAAAATTCTCGGAAAATTCTCAGAAAATTCTCGGAAAATTCTCGGAAAATTCTCGGAAAATTCTCGGAGAATTCTCGGTAAATTCTCGGAAAATTCTCGGAAAATTCTCGGAAAATTCTCGGAAAATTCCCGGAAAATTCTCGGAAAATTCTCGGAAAATTCTCGGAAAATCCTCGGAAAATTCTCGGAAAATTCTCGGAAAATTCTCGGAAAATTCTTGGAAAATTCTCGGAAAATTCACGGAAAATTCTCAGAAATTTCTCGGAAAATTCTCGGAAATTCTCGGAAAATTCTCGGAAAATTCTCGGAAAATTCTCGGAAAATTCTCAATAAATTCTCGGAAAATTCTCGGAAAATTCTCGGAAAATTCTCGGAAAATTCTCGGAAAATTCTCGGAAAATTCTCAGAAAATCGTCGGAAAATTCTCGGAAAATTCTCGGAAAATTCTCGGAAAAATCTCGGAAAATTCTCGGAAAATTCTCGGAAAATTGACGGAAAATTCTCGGAAAATTCTCGGAAAATTCTCGGAAAATTCTCGGAAAAATCTCAGAAAATTCTCGGAAAATTCTCGGAAAATTCTCAGAAAATTCTCGGAAAATTCTCTGAAAATTCTCGGAAAATTCTTGGAAAATTCTCGGAAAATTCTCGGAAAATGCTCGGAAAATTCTCGGAAAATTCTCGGAAAATTCTCAGAAAATTCTCGGAAAATTCCCAGAAAATTCTCGGGAAATTCTCGGAAAATTCTCGGAAAATTCTCGGAAAATTCTCGGAAAATTCTCGGAAAATTCTCGGAAAATTCTCGGAGAATTCTCGGAAAAGTCTCGGAAAATTCTCCGAAAATTCTCGGAAAATTCTCGGAAAATTCTCGGAAAATTCTCGGAAAATTCTCGGGAAATTCTCGGAAAATTCTCGGAAAATTCTCGGAAAATTCTCAGAAAATTCTCGGAAAATTCTCGGAAAATTCTCAGAAAATTCTCGGAAAATTCTCGGAAAATTCTCGGAAAATTCTCGGAAAATTCTCGGAAAATTCTCGGAGAATTCTCGGAAAATTCTCGGAAAATTCTCGGAAAATTCTCGGAAAATTCTCGGAAAATTCCCGGAAAATTCTCGGAAAATTCTCGGAAAATTCTCGGAAAATTCTCGGAAAATTCTCGGAAAATTCTCGGAGAATTCTCGGAAAAGTCTCGGAAAATTCTCCGAAAATTCTCGGAAAATTCTCGGAAAATTCTCGGAAAATTCTCGGAAAATTCTCGGGAAATTCTCGGAAAATTCTCGGAAAATTCTCGGAAAATTCTCAGAAAATTCTCGGAAAATTCTCGGAAAATTCTCAGAAAATTCTCGGAAAATTCTCGGAAAATTCTCG
This sequence comes from Eutreptiella sp. 'Long Island Sound 2002', assembly GCA_964036045.1. Taxonomy (NCBI): domain Eukaryota; phylum Euglenozoa; class Euglenophyceae; order Eutreptiales; family Eutreptiaceae; genus Eutreptiella; species Eutreptiella sp. 'Long Island Sound 2002'. The sequence goes on along the minus strand of CAXIWF010000377.1, from coordinate 373,727 downwards.
GAAAATTCTCGGAAAATTCTCGGAAAATTCTCGGAGAATTCTCGGAAAATTCTCGGAAAATTCTCGGAAAATTCTCGGAAAATTCTCGGAAAATTCCCGGAAAATTCTCGGAAAATTCTCGGAAAATTCTCGGAAAATTCTCGGAAAATTCTCGGAAAATTCTTGGAAAAATCTCGGAAAATTCTCGGAAAATTCTCGGAAAATTCTCAGAAATTTCTCGGAAAATTCTCGGAAATTCTCGGAAAATTCTCGGAAAATTCTCGGAAAATTCTCGGAAAATTCTCGGAAAATTCTCGGAAAATTCTCAGAAAATCGTCGGAAAATTCTCGGAAAATTCTCGGAAAAATCTCAGAAAATTCTCGGAAAATTCTCGGAAAATTGACGGAAGATTCTCGGAAAATTCTCGGAAAATTCTCGGAAAATTCTCGGAAAAATCTCAGAAAATTCTCGGAAAATTCTCGGAAAATTCTCAGAAAATTCTCGGAAAATTCTCGGAAAATTCTCGGAAAATTCTTGGAAAATTCTCGGAAAATTCTCGGAAAATGCTCGGAAAATTCTCGGAAAATTCTCGGAAAATTCTCAGAAAATTCTCGGAAAATTCCCAGAAAATTCTCGGGAAATTCTCGGAAAATTCTCGGAAAATTCTCGGAAAATTCTCGGAAAATTCCCGGAAAATTCTCGGAAAATTCTCGGCAAATTCTCGGAAAATTCTCGGAAAATTCTCGGAAAATTCTCGGAAAATTCTCGGAAAAATCTCGGAAAATTCTCGGAAAATTCTCGGAAAATTCTCAGAAAATTCTCGGAAAATTCTCGGAAAATTCTCGGAAAATTCTCGGAAAATTCTCGGAAAATTCTCAGAAAATTCTCAATAAATTCTCGGAAAATTCTCGGAAAATTCTCGGAAAATTCTCGGAAAATTCTCGGAAAATTCACGGAAAATTCTCGGAAAATTCTCGGAAAATTCTCAGAGAATCGTCGGAAAATTCTCGGAAAATTCAGAATTTTTTGAGAATTTTCCGAGAATTTTCCGAGAAATTTCGGAGAATTTTCTGAGAATTTTCCGTCAATTTTCCGAAAATTTTCCGAGAAATTTCCGAGAATTTTCCGAGAATTTTCCGTCAATTTTCCGAGAATTTTCGGAGAATTTGCCGAGAATTTTCCGAGAATTTTCCGAGAATTTTCCGAGAATTTTCCGCGAATTTTCCGAGAATTTTCCGAGAATTTTCGGAGAATTTTCCGAGAATTTTCCGAGAATTTTCTGAGAATTTTCCAAGAATTTTCCGAGATTTTTCCGAGAATTTTCCGAGAATTTTCCGAGAATTTTCCGAGAATTTTCCGAGAATTTTCCGAGAATTTTCCGTGAATTTTCCGAGAATTTTCCGAGAATTTTCCGAGAATTTTCCGAGAATTTTCCGAGAATTTTCCGAGAATTTTCCGAGAATTTTCCGAGAATTTTCCGAGAATTTTCCGAGAATTTTCCGAGAATTTTCCGAGAATTTTCCGAGAATTTTCCGAGAATTTTCTGAGAATTTTCCGAGAATTTTCCGAGAATTTTCCGTCAATTTTCCGAGAATTTTCCGAGAATTTTCCGAGAATTTTCCGTCAATTTTCCGAGAATTTTCCGAGAATTTTCCGAGAATTTTCCGAGAATCTTCCGAGAATTTTCCGAGAATTTTCCGAGAATTTTCCGAGAATTTTCTGAGAATTTTCCGAGAATTTTCCGAGAATTTTCCGAGAATTTTCCGAGAATTTTCCGGGAATTTTCCGAGAATTTTCCGAGAATTTTCCGAGAATTTTCCGAGATTTTTCCGAGAATTTTCCGAGAATTTTCTGAGCATTTTCCAGGAATTTTCCGAGATTTTTCCGAGAATTTTCCGAGAATTTTCCGAGAATTTTCTGAGAATTTTCCGAGAATTTTCCGAGAATTTTCCGAGAATTTTCCGAGAGTTTTCCGTCAATTTTCCGAGAATCTTCCGAGAATTTTCCGAGAATTTTCCGAGAATTTTCCGAGAATTTTCCGAGAATTTTCCGAGAATTTTCCGAGAGTTTTCCGTCAATTTTCCGAGAATTTTCCGAGAATTTTCCGAGAATCTTCCGAGAATTTTCCGAGAATTTTCCGAGAATTTTCCGAGAATTTTCCGAGCATTTTCCGAGAATTTTCCGTCAATTTTCCGAGAATTTTCCGAGAATTTTCCGAGAATTTTCCGAGAATTTTCCGAGAATTTTCCGAGAATTTTCCGAGAATTTTCCGAGAATTTTCCCAGAATTTTCCGAGAATTTTCCGGGAATTTTCCGAGAATTTTCCGAGAATTTTCCGAGAATTTTCCGAGAATTTTCTGAGAATTTTCTGAGAATTTTCCGAGAATTTTCCGAGAAATTTCCGAGAATTTTCCGAGAATTTTCCGTCAATTTTCCGAAAATTTTCCGAGAATTTTCCGAGAATTTTCCGAGAATTTTCCGAGAATTTTCTGAGAATTTTCCGAGAATTTTCCGGGAATTTTCCGAGAATTTTCCGAGAATTTTCCGAGAATTTTCCGAGAATTTTCCGAGAATTTTCCGAGAATCTCTCTCGGAAAATTCTCGGAAAATTCTCGGAAAATTCTCGGAAAATTCTCGGAAAATTCTCGGAAAATTCTCGGAAAATTGACGGAAAATTCTCGGAAAATTCTCGGAAAATTCTCGGAAAATTCTCAGAAAATTCTCGGAAAATTCTCGGAAAATTCTCAGAAAATTCTCGGAAAATTCTCGGAAAATTCTCGGAAAATTCTCGGAAAATTCTCGGAGAATTCTCGGTAAATTCTCGGAAAATTCTCGGAAAATTCTCGGAAAATTCTCGGAAAATTCCCGGAAAATTCTCGGAAAATTCTCGGAAAATTCTCGGAAAATCCTCGGAAAATTCTCGGAAAATTCTCGGAAAATTCTCGGAAAATTCTTGGAAAATTCTCGGAAAATTCTCGGAAAATTCTCAGAAATTTCTCGGAAAATTCTCGGAAATTCTCGGAAAATTCTCGGAAAATTCTCGGAAAATTCTCGGAAAATTCTCAATAAATTCTCGGAAAATTCTCGGAAAATTCTCGGAAAATTCTCGGAAAATTCTCGGAAAATTCTCGGAAAATTCTCAGAAAATCGTCGGAAAATTCTCGGAAAATTCTCGGAAAATTCTCGGAAAAATCTCGGAAAATTCTCGGAAAATTCTCGGAAAATTCTCGGAAAATTCTCGGAAAATTCTCGGAAAAATCTCAGAAAATTCTCGGAAAATTCTCGGAAAATTCTCAGAAAATTCTCGGAAAATTCTCTGAAAATTCTCGGAAAATTCTTGGAAAATTCTCGGAAAATTCTCGGAAAATGCTCGGAAAATTCTCGGAAAATTCTCGGAAAATTCTCAGAAAATTCTCGGAAAATTCCCAGAAAATTCTCGGGAAATTCTCGGAAAATTCTCGGAAAATTCTCGGAAAATTCTCGGAAAATTCTCGGAAAATTCTCGGAAAATTCTCGGAGAATTCTCGGAAAAGTCTCGGAAAATTCTCCGAAAATTCTCGGAAAATTCTCGGAAAATTCTCGGAAAATTCTCGGAAAATTCTCGGGAAATTCTCGGAAAATTCTCGGAAAATTCTCGGAAAATTCTCAGAAAATTCTCGGAAAATTCTCGGAAAATTCTCAGAAAATTCTCGGAAAATTCTCGGAAAATTCTCGGAAAATTCTCGGAAAATTCTCGGAAAATTCTCGGAGAATTCTCGGAAAATTCTCGGAAAATTCTCGGAAAATTGTCGGAAAATTCTCGGAAAATTCCCGGAAAATTCTCGGAAAATTCTCGGAAAATTCTCGGAAAATTCTCGGAAAATTCTCGGAAAATTCTCGGAAAATTCTTGGAAAAATCTCGGAAAATTCTCGGAAAATTCTCGGAAAATTCTCAGAAATTTCTCGGAAAATTCTCGGAAATTCTCGGAAAATTCTCGGAAAATTCTCGGAAAATTCTCGGAAAATTCTCGGAAAATTCTCGGAAAATTCTCAGAAAATCGTCGGAAAATTCTCGGAAAATTCTCGGAAAAATCTCAGAAAATTCTCGGAAAATTCTCGGAAAATTGACGGAAGATTCTCGGAAAATTCTCGGAAAATTCTCGGAAAATTCTCGGAAAAATCTCAGAAAATTCTCGGAAAATTCTCGGAAAATTCTCAGAAAATTCTCGGAAAATTCTCGGAAAATTCTCGGAAAATTCTTGGAAAATTCTCGGAAAATTCTCGGAAAATGCTCGGAAAATTCTCGGAAAATTCTCGGAAAATTCTCAGAAAATTCTCGGAAAATTCCCAGAAAATTCTCGGGAAATTCTCGGAAAATTCTCGGAAAATTCTCGGAAAATTCTCGGAAAATTCCCGGAAAATTCTCGGAAAATTCTCGGCAAATTCTCGGAAAATTCTCGGAAAATTCTCGGAAAATTCTCGGAAAATTCTCGGAAAAATCTCGGAAAATTCTCGGAAAATTCTCGGAAAATTCTCAGAAAATTCTCGGAAAATTCTCGGAAAATTCTCGGAAAATTCTCGGAAAATTCTCGGAAAATTCTCAGAAAATTCTCAATAAATTCTCGGAAAATTCTCGGAAAATTCTCGGAAAATTCTCGGAAAATTCACGGAAAATTCTCGGAAAATTCTCGGAAAATTCTCAGAGAATCGTCGGAAAATTCTCGGAAAATTCAGAATTTTTTGAGAATTTTCCGAGAATTTTCCGAGAAATTTCGGAGAATTTTCTGAGAATTTTCCGTCAATTTTCCGAAAATTTTCCGAGAAATTTCCGAGAATTTTCCGAGAATTTTCCGTCAATTTTCCGAGAATTTTCGGAGAATTTGCCGAGAATTTTCCGAGAATTTTCCGAGAATTTTCCGAGACTTTTCCGCGAATTTTCCGAGAATTTTCCGAGAATTTTCCGAGAATTTTCCGAGAATTTTCCGAGAATTTTCTGAGAATTTTCCAAGAATTTTCCGAGATTTTTCCGAGAATTTTCCGAGAAATTTCCGAGAATTTTCCGAGAATTTTCCGAGAATTTTCCGAGAATTTTCCGTGAATTTTCCGAGAATTTTCCGAGAATTTTCCGAGAATTTTCCGAGAATTTTCCGAGAATTTTCCGAGAATTTTCCGAGAATTTTCCGAGAATTTTCCGAGAATTTTCCGAGAATTTTCCGAGAATTTTCCGAGAATTTTCCGAGAATTTTCTGAGAATTTTCCGAGAATTTTCCGAGAATTTTCCGTCAATTTTCCGAGAATTTTCCGAGAATTTTCCGAGAATTTTCCGTCAATTTTCCGAGAATTTTCCGAGAATTTTCCGAGAATTTTCCGAGAATCTTCCGAGAATTTTCCGAGAATTTTCCGAGAATTTTCCGAGAATTTTCTGAGAATTTTCCGAGAATTTTCCGAGAATTTTCCGAGAATTTTCCGAGAATTTTCCGGGAATTTTCCGAGAATTTTCCGAGAATTTTCCGAGAATTTTCCGAGATTTTTCCGAGAATTTTCCGAGAATTTTCTGAGCATTTTCCCGGAATTTTCCGAGATTTTTCCGAGAATTTTCCGAGAATTTTCCGAGAATTTTCTGAGAATTTTCCGAGAATTTTCCGAGAATTTTCCGAGAATTTTCCGAGAGTTTTCCGTCAATTTTCCGAGAATCTTCCGAGAATTTTCCGAGAATTTTCCGAGAATTTTCCGAGAATTTTCCGAGAATTTTCCGAGAATTTTCCGAGAATTTTCCGAGAGTTTTCCGTCAATTTTCCGAGAATTTTCCGAGAATTTTCCGAGAATCTTCCGAGAATTTTCCGAGAATTTTCCGAGAATTTTCCGAGAATTTTCCGAGCATTTTCCGAGAATTTTCCGTCAATTTTCCGAGAATTTTCCGAGAATTTTCCGAGAATTTTCCGAGAATTTTCCGAGAATTTTCCGAGAATTTTCCGAGAATTTTCCGAGAATTTTCCCAGAATTTTCCGAGAATTTTCCGGGAATTTTCCGAGAATTTTCCGAGAATTTTCCGAGAATTTTCCGAGAATTTTCTGAGAATTTTCTGAGAATTTTCCGAGAATTTTCCGAGAAATTTCCGAGAATTTTCCGAGAATTTTCCGTCAATTTTCCGAAAATTTTCCGAGAATTTTCCGAGAATTTTCCGAGAATTTTCCGAGAATTTTCTGAGAATTTTCCGAGAATTTTCCGGGAATTTTCCGAGAATTTTCCGAGAATTTTCCGAGAATTTTCCGAGAATTTTCCGAGAATTTTCCGAGAATTTTCCGAGAATTTTCCGAGAATTTTCCGAGAATTTTCTGAGAATTTTCCAAGAATTTTCCGAGATTTTTCCGAGATTTTTCCGAGAATTTTCCGAGAATTTTCCGAGAATTTTCCGAGAATTTTCCTAGAATTTTCCGAGAATTTTCCGAGAATTTTCTGAGAATTTTCCGAGAATTTTCCGAGAATTTTCCGAGAATTTTCCGAAATTTTCCGGGAATTTTCCGAGAAGTTTCCGAGAATTTTCCGAGAATTTTCCGAGAATTTTCCGAGAATTTTTCGAGAATTTTCCGAGAGTTTTCCGTCAATTTTCCGAGAACTTTCCGAGAATTTTCCGAGCATTTTCCGAGAATTTTCCGAGAATTTTCGGAGAATTTTCCGAGAATTTTCCGAGAATATTCCGAGAATTTTCCGAGAATTTTCTGAGAATTTTCCGAGAATTTTCCGAGAATTTTCCGAGAATTTTCGGAGAATTCTCGGAAAATTCTCGGAAAATTCTCAGAAAATTCACGGAAAGATCTCGGAAAATTCTCGGAAAATTCTCGGAAAATTGACGGAAAATTCTCGGAAAATTCTCGGAAAATTCTCGGAAAATTCTCGGAAAATTCTCCGAAAATTCTCCGAAAATTCTCGGAAAATTCTCGGAAAATTCTCGGAAAATTCTCGGAAAATTCTCGGAAAATTCTCGGAAAATTCCCAGAAAATTCTCGGAAAATTCTCGGAAAATTCTCGGAAAATTCTCGGAAAATTCTCGGGAAAATCTCGGAAAATTCTCGGAAAATCTCGGAAAATTCTCGGAAAATTCTCGGAAAATTCTCGGAAAATTCTCGGAAAATTCTCCGAAAATTCTCGGAAAATTCTCGGAAAATTCTCGGAAAATTCTCGGAAAATTCTCAGAAAATTCACGGAAAGATCTCGGAAAATTCTCGGAAAATTCTCGGAAAATTGACGGAAAATTCTCGGAAAATTCTCGGAAAATTCTCGGAAAATTCTCGGAAAATTCTCGGAAAATTCTCCGAAAATTCTCGTAAAAATTCTCGGAAAATTCTCGGAAAATTCTCGGAAAATTCTCGGAAAATTCTCGGAAAATTCTCGGAAAATTCCCGGAAAATTCTCGGAAAGTTCTCGGAAAACTCTCGGAAAATTCTCGGGAAAATCTCGGAAAATTCTCGGGAAAACTCGGAAAATTCTCGGAAAATTCTCGGAAAATTCTCGGAAAATTCTCGGAAAATTCTCGGAAAATTCTCGGAAAATTCTCGGAAAATTCTCGGAAAATTGACGGAAAATTCTCGGAAAATTCTCGGAAAATTCTCGGAAAATTTTTGGAAAATTCTCGGAAAATTCTCCGAAAATTCTCGGAAAATTCTCGGAAAATTCTCGGAAAATTCTCGGAAAATTCTCGGGAAATTCTCGGAAAATTCTCGGAAAATTCTCGGAAAATTCTCAGAAAATTCTCGGAAAATACTCGGAAAATTCTCAGAAAATTCTCGGAAAATTCTCGGAAAATTCTCGGAAAATTCTCGGAAAATTCTCGGAAAATTCTCGGAGAATTCTCGGTAAATTCTCGGAAAATTCCCGGAAAATTCTCGGAAAATTCTCGGAAAATTCTCGGAAAATTCTCGGAAAATTCTCGGAAAATTCTCGGAAAATTCTTGGAAAAATCTCGGAAAATTCTCGGAAAATTCTCGGAAAATTCTCAGAAATTTCTCGGAAAATTCTCGGAAATTCTCGGAAAATTCTCGGAAAATTCTCGGAAAATTCTCGGAAAATTCTCAATAAATTCTCGGAAAATTCTCGGAAAATTCTCGGAAAATTCTCGGAAAATTCTCAGAAAATCGTCGGAAAATTCTCGGAAAATTCTCGGAAAATTCTCGGAAAAATCTCGGAAAATTCTCGGAAAATTCTCGGAAAATTGACGGAAAATTCTCGGAAAATTCTCGGAAAATTCTCGGAAAATTCTCGGAAAAATCTCAGAAAATTCTCGGAAAATTCTCGGAAAATTCTCAGAAAATTCTCGGAAAATTCTCTGAAAATTCTCGGAAAATTCTTGGAAAATTCTCGGAAAATTCTCGGAAAATGCTCGGAAAATTCTCGGAAAATTCTCGGAAAATTCTCAGAAAATTCTCGGAAAATTCCCAGAAAATTCTCGGGAAATTCTCGGAAAATTCTCGGAAAATTCTCGGAAAATTCTCGGAAAATTCTCGGAAAATTCTCGGAAAATTCTCGGAGAATTCTCGGAAAATTCTCGGAAAATTCTCCGAAAATTCTCGGAAAATTCTCGGAAAATTCTCGGAAAATTCTCGGAAAATTCTCGGGAAATTCTCGGAAAATTCTCGGAAAATTCTCGGAAAATTCTCAGAAAATTCTCGGAAAATTCTCGGAAAATTCTCAGAAAATTCTCGGAAAATTCTCGGAAAATTCTCGGAAAATTCTCGGAAAATTCTCGGAAAATTCTCGGAGAATTCTCGGAAAATTCTCGGAAAATTCTCGGAAAATTCTCGGAAAATTCTCGGAAAATTCCCGGAAAATTCTCGGAAAATTCTCGGAAAATTCTCGGAAAATTCTCGGAAAATTCTCGGAAAATTCTCGGAAAATTCTTGGAAAAATCTCGGAAAATTCTCGGAAAATTCTCGGAAAATTCTCAGAAATTTCTCGGAAAATTCTCGGAAATTCTCGGAAAATTCTCGGAAAATTCTCAGAAAATTCCCGGAAAATTCTCAATAAATTCTCGGAAAATTCTCGGAAAATTCTCGGAAAATTCTCGGAAAATTCTCGGAAAATTCTCGGAAAATTCTCAGAAAATCGTCGGAAAATTCTCGGAAAATTCTCGGAAAATTCTCGGAAAAATCTCGGAAAATTCTCGGAAAATTCTCGGAAAATTCTCGGAAAATTCTCGGAAAATTCTCGGAAAATGCTCGGAAAATTCTCGGAAAATTCTCGGAAAATTCTCAGAAAATTCTCGGAAAATTCCCAGAAAATTGTCGGGAAATTCTCGGAAAATTCTCGGAAAATTCTCGGAAAATTCTCGGAAAATTCTCGGAAAATTCTCGGCAAATTCTCGGAAAATTCTCGGAAAATTCTCGGAAAATTCTCGGAAAATTCTCGGAAAATTCACGGAAAATTCTCGGAAAATTCTCGGAAAATTCTCAGAAAATCGTCGGAAAATTCTCGGAAAATTCAGAATTTTCTGAGAATTTTCCGAGAATTTTCCGAGAAATTTCGGAGAATTTTCTGAGAATTTTCCGTCAATTTTCCGAAAATTTTCCGAAAAAATTTCCGAGAATTTTCGGAGAATTTTCCGTCAATTTTCCGAGAATTTTCGGAGAATTTTCCGAGAATTTTCCGAGAATTTTCCGAGAATTTTCCGAGAATTTTCCGCGAATTTTCCGAGAATTTTCCGAGAATTTTCCGAGAATTTTCCGAGAATTTTCCGAGAATTTTCCGGGAATTTTCCGAGAATTTTCCGAGAATTTTCCGAGAATTTTCCGAGAATTTTCTGAGAATTTTCCAAGAATTTTCCGAGATTTTTCCGAGAATTTTCCGAGAATTTTCCGAGAATTTTCCGAGAATTTTCCAAGAATTTTCCGAGAATTTTCCGTGAATTTTCCGAGAATTTTCCGAGAATTTTCCGAGAATTTTCCGAGAATTTTCCGAGAATTTTCCGAGAATTTTCCGAGAATTTTCGGAGAATTTTCCGAGAATTTTCCGAGAATTTTCCGAGAATTTTCCGAGAATTTTCCGAGAATTTTCTGAGAATTTTCCGAGAATTTTCCGAGAATTTTCCGTCAATTTTCCGAGAATTTTCCGAGAATTTTCCGAGAATTTTCCGAGAATTTTCCGAGAATCTTCCGAGAATTTTCCGAGAATTTTCCGAGAATTTTCCGAGAATTTTCTGAGAATTTTCCGAGAATTTTCCGAGAATTTTCCGAGAATTTTCCGAGAATTTTCCGGGAATTTTCCGAGAATTTTCCGAGAATTTTCCGAGAATTTTTCGAGAATTTTCCGAGAATTTTCCGAGAATTTTCTGAGAATTTTCCAGGAATTTTCCGAGATTTTTCCGAGAATTTTCCGAGAATTTTCCGAGAATTTTCCGAGAATTTTCCGAGAATTTTCCGAGAATTTTCCGAGAATTTTCCGAGAGTTTTCCGTCAATTTTCCGAGAATCTTCCGAGAATTTTCCGAGAATTTTCCGAGAATTTTCCGAGAATTTTCCGAGAATTTTCCGAGAATTTTCCGAGAATTTTCGGAGAATTTTCCGAGAATTTTCCGAGAGTTTTCCGTCAATTTTCCGAGAATTTTCCGAGAATTTTCCGAGAATTTTCCGAGAATTTTCCGAGAATTTTCCGAGAATTTTCCGAGAATTTTCCGAGAATTTTCCGAGAATTTTCCGTCAATTTTCCGAGAATTTTCCGAGAATTTTCCGAGAATTTTCCGAGAATTTTCTGAGAATTTTCTGAGAATTTTCCGAGAATTTTCCGAGAAATTTCCGAGAATTTTCCGAGAATTTTCCGTCAATTTTCCGAAAATTTTCCGAGAATTTTCCGAGAATTTTCCGAGAATTTTCCGAGAATTTTCCGAGAATTTTCCGAGAATTTTCCGAGAATTTTCCGAGAATTTTCCGAGAATTTTCCGAGAATTTTCCCAGAATTTTCCGAGAATTTTCCGGGAATTTTCCGAGAATTTTCCGAGAATTTTCCGAGAATTTTCCGAGAATTTTCCGAGAATTTTCCGAGAATTTTCCGAGAATTTTCCGAGAATTTTCCGAGAATTTTCTGAGAATTTTCCAAGAATTTTCCGAGATTTTTCCGAGAATTTTCCGAGAATTTTCCGAGAATTTTCCGAGAATTTTCCGAGAATTTTCCGAGAATTTTCCTAGAATTTTCCGAGAATTTTCCGAGAATTTTCTGAGAATTTTCCGAGAATTTTCCGAGAATTTTCCGAGAATTTTCCGAAATTTTCCGGGAATTTTCCGAGAAGTTTCCGAGAATTTTCCGAGAATTTTCCGAGAATTTTCCGAGAATTTTCCGAGAATTTTCCGAGAGTTTTCCGTCAATTTTCCGAGAACTTTCCGAGAATTTTCCGAGAATTTTCCGAGAATTTTCCGAGGATTTTCCGAGAATTTTCCGAGAATTTTCCGAGAATTTTCTGAGAATTTTCCGAGAATTTTCCGAGAATTTTCCGAGAATTTTCCGAGAATTTTCCGGGAATTTTCCGAGAATTTTCCGAGAATTTTCCGAGAATTTTCCGAGAATTTTCCGAGAATTTTCCGAGAATTTTCTGAGAATTTTCCAGGAATTTTCCGAGATTTTTCCGAGAATTTTCCGAGAATTTTCCGAGAATTTTCCGAGAATTTTCCGAGAATTTTCCGAGAATTTTCCGAGAATTTTCCGAGAGTTTTCCGTCAATTTTCCGAGAATCTTCCGAGAATTTTCCGAGAATTTTCCGAGAATTTTCCGAGAATTTTCCGAGAATTTTCCGAGAATTTTCCGAGAATTTTCCGAGAATTTTCGGAGAATTTTCCGAGAATTTTCCGAGAGTTTTCCGTCAATTTTCCGAGAATTTTCCGAGAATTTTCCGAGAATTTTCCGAGAATTTTCCGAGAATTTTCCGAGAATTTTCCGAGAATTTTCCGAGAATTTTCCGTCAATTTTCCGAGAATTTTCCGAGAATTTTCCGTCAATTTTCCGAAAATTTTCCGAGAATTTTCCGAGAATTTTCCGAGAATTTTACGAGAATTTTCCGAGAATTTTCCGAGAATTTTCCGAGAATTTTCCGAATTTTCCGAGAATTTTCCCAGAATTTTCCGAGAATTTTCCGGGAATTTTCCGAGAATTTTCCGAGAATTTTCCGAGAATTTTCCGAGAATTTTCCGAGAATTTTCCGAGAATTTTCCGAGAATTTTCCGAGAATTTTCTGAGAATTTTCCAAGAATTTTCCGAGATTTTTCCGAGAATTTTCCGAGAATTTTCCGAGAATTTTCCGAGAATTTTCCGAGAATTTTCCGAGAATTTTCCTAGAATTTTCCGAGAATTTTCCGAGAATTTTCTGAGAATTTTCCGAGAATTTTCCGAGAATTTTCCGAGAATTTTCCGAAATTTTCCGGGAATTTTCCGAGAAGTTTCCGAGAATTTTCCGAGAATTTTCCGAGAATTTTCCGAGAATTTTCCGAGAATTTTCCGAGAGTTTTCCGTCAATTTTCCGAGAACTTTCCGAGAATTTTCCGAGAATTTTCCGAGAATTTTCCGAGAATTTTCCGAGAATTTTCCGAGAATTTTCCGAGAATTTTCCGAGAATTTTCCGAGAATTTTCTGAGAATTTTCCGAGAATTTTCCGAGAATTTTCCGAGAATTTTCGGAGAATTCTCGGAAAATTCTCGGAAAATTCTCAGAAAATTCACGGAAAGATCTCGGAAAATTCTCGGAAAATTCTCGGAAAATTGACGGAAAATTCTCGGAAAATTCTCGGAAAATTCTCGGAAAATTCTCGGAAAATTCTCGGAAAATTCTCCGAAAATTCTCGGAAAATTCTCGGAAAATTCTCGGAAAATTCTCGGAAAATTCTCGGAAAATTCTCGGAAAATTCTCGGAAAATTCTCGGAAAATTCCCAGAAAATTCTCGGAAAATTCTCGGAAAATTCTCGGAAAATTCTCGGGAAAATCTCGGAAAATTCTCGGAAAATCTCGGAAAATTCTCGGAAAATTCTCGGAAAATTCTCGGAAAATTCTCGGAAAATTCTCGGAAAATTCTCCGAAAATTCTCGGAAAATTCTCGGAAAATTCTCGGAAAATTCTCAGCAAATTCACGGAAAGATCTCGGAAAATTCTCGGAAAATTCTCGGAAAATTGACGGAAAATTCTCGGAAAATTCTCGGAAAATTCTCGGAAAATTCTCGGAAAATTCTCGGAAAATTCTCGGAAAATTCTCGGAAAATTCTCGGAAAATTCTCGGAAAATTGACGGAAAATTCTCGGAAAATTCTCGGAAAATTCTCGGAAAATTCTCGGAAAATTCTTGGAAAATTCTCGGAAAATTCTCCGAAAATTCTCGGAAAATTCTCGGAAAATTCTCGGAAAGTTCTCGGGAAATTCTCGGAAAATTCTCGGAAAATTCTCGGAAAATTCTCGGAAAATTCTCGGAAAATTCTCGGAAAATTCTCGGAAAATTCTCGGAAAATTCTCGGAAAATTCTCGGAAAATTCTCGGGAAAATCTCGGAAAATTCTCGGAAAATCTCGGAAAATTCTCGGAAAATTCTCGGAAAATTCTCGGAAAATTCTCGGAAAATTCTTGGAAAAATCTCGGAAAATTCTCGGAAAATTCTCGGAAAATTCTCAGAAATTTCTCGGAAAATTCTCGGAAATTCTCGGAAAATTCTCGGAAAATTCTCGGAAAATTCTCGGAAAATTCTCAATAAATTCTCGGAAAATTCTCGGAAAATTCTCGGGAAATTCTCGGAAAATTCTCGGAAAATTCTCAGAAAATCGTCGGAAAATTCTCGGAAAATTCTCGGAAAATTCTCGGAAAAATCTCGGAAAATTCTCAATAAATTCTCGGAAAATTCTCGGAAAATTCTCGGAAAATTCTCGGAAAATTCTCGGAAAATTCTCGGAAAATTCTCGGAAAATTCTCGGAAAATTCTCGGAAAATTCTCGGAAAATTCTCGGAAAATTCTCGGGAAAATCTCGGAAAATTCTCGGAAAATCTCGGAAAATTCTCAGAAATTTCTCGGAAAATTCTCGGAAATTCTCGGAAAATTCTCGGAAAATTCTCGGAAAATTCTCGGAAAATTCTCAATAAATTCTCGGAAAATTCTCGGAAAATTCTCGGGAAATTCTCGGAAAATTCTCGGAAAATTCTCAGAAAATCGTCGGAAAATTCTCGGAAAATTCTCGGAAAATTCTCGGAAAAATCTCGGAAAATTCTCGGAAAATTCTCGGAAAATTGACGGAAAATTCTCGGAAAATTCTCGGAAAATTCTCGGAAAATTCTCGGAAAAATCTCAGAAAATTCTCGGAAAATTCTCGGAAAATTCTCAGAAAATTCTCGGAAAATTCTCTGAAAATTCTCGGAAAATTCTTGGAAAATTCTCGGAAAATTCTCGGAAAATGCTCGGAAAATTCTCGGAAAATTCTCGGAAAATTCTCAGAAAATTCTCGGAAAATTCCCAGAAAATTCTCGGGAAATTCTCGGAAAATTCTCGGAAAATTCTCGGAAAATTCTCGGAAAATTCTCGGAAAATTCTCGGAAAATTCTCGGAGAATTCTCGGAAAATTCTCGGAAAATTCTCCGAAAATTCTCGGAAAATTCTCGGAAAATTCTCGGAAAATTCTCGGAAAATTCTCGGGAAATTCTCGGAAAATTCTCGGAAAATTCTCGGAAAATTCTCAGAAAATTCTCGGAAAATTCTCGGAAAATTCTCAGAAAATTCTCGGAAAATTCTCGGAAAATTCTCGGAAAATTCTCGGAAAATTCTCGGAAAATTCTCGGAGAATTCTCGGAAAATTCTCGGAAAATTCTCAGAAAATTCTCAATAAATTCTCGGAAAATTCTCGGAAAATTCTCGGAAAATTCTCGGAAAATTCTCGGAAAATTCACGGAAAATTCTCGGAAAATTCTCGGAAAATTCTCAGAAAATCGTCGGAAAAGTCTCGGAAAATTCAGAATTTTCTGAGAATTTTCCGAGAATTTTCCGAGAAATTTCGGAGAATTTTCTGAGAATTTTCCGTCAATTTTCCGAAAATTTTCCGAGAAATTTCCGAGAATTTTCCGAGAATTTTCCGTCAATTTTCCGAGAATTTTCGGAGAATTTTCCGAGAATTTTCCGAGAATTTTCCGAGAATTTTCCGAGAATTTTCCGCGAATTTTCCGAGAATTTTCCGAGAATTTTCCGAGAATTTTCCGAGAATTTTCCGGGAATTTTCCGGGAATTTTCCGAGAATTTTCCGAGAATTTTCCGAGAATTTTCCGAGAATTTTCCGAGAATTTTCTGAGAATTTTCCAAGAATTTTCCGAGATTTTTCCGAGAATTTTCCGAGAATTTTCCGAGAATTTTCCGAGAATTTTCCAAGAATTTTCCGAGAATTTTCCGTGAATTTTCCGAGAATTTTCCGAGAATTTTCCGAGAATTTTCCGAGAATTTTCCGAGAATTTTCCGAGAATTTTCCGAGAATTTTCGGAGAATTTTCCGAGAATTTTCCGAGAATTTTCCGAGAATTTTCCGAGAATTTTCCGAGAATTTTCTGAGAATTTTCCGAGAATTTTCCGAGAATTTTCCGTCAATTTTCCGAGAATTTTCCGAGAATTTTCCGAGAATTTTCCGAGAATTTTCCGAGAATCTTCCGAGAATTTTCCGAGAATTTTCCGAGAATTTTCCGAGAATTTTCTGAGAATTTTCCGAGAATTTTCCGAGAATTTTCCGAGAATTTTCCGAGAATTTTCCGGGAATTTTCCGAGCATTTTCCGAGAATTTTCCGAGAATTTTCCGAGAATTTTCCGAGAATTTTCCGAGAATTTTCTGAGAATTTTCCAGGAATTTTCCGAGATTTTTCCGAGAATTTTCCGAGAATTTTCCGAGAATTTTCCGAGAATTTTCCGAGAATTTTCCGAGAATTTTCCGAGAATTTTCCGAGAGTTTTCCGTCAATTTTCCGAGAATCTTCCGAGAATTTTCCGAGAATTTTCCGAGAATTTTCCGAGAATTTTCCGAGAATTTTCCGAGAATTTTCCGAGAATTTTCCGAGAATTTTCGGAGAATTTTCCGAGAATTTTCCGAGAGTTTTCCGTCAATTTTCCGAGAATTTTCCGAGAATTTTCCGAGAATTTTCCGAGAATTTTCCGAGAATTTTCCGAGAATTTTCCGAGAATTTTCCGAGAATTTTCCGTCAATTTTCCGAGAATTTTCCGAGAATTTTCCGAGAATTTTCCGAGAATTTTCTGAGAATTTTCTGAGAATTTTCCGAGAATTTTCCGAGAAATTTCCGAGAATTTTCCGAGAATTTTCCGAGAATTTTCCGTCAATTTTCCGAAAATTTTCCGAGAATTTTCCGAGAATTTTCCGAGAATTTTCCGAGAATTTTCCGAGAATTTTCCGAGAATTTTCCGAGAATTTTCCGAGAATTTTCCGAGAATTTTCCCAGAATTTTCCGAGAATTTTCCGGGAATTTTCCGGGAATTTTCCGAGAATTTTCCGAGAATTTTCCGAGAATTTTCCGAGAATTTTCCGAGAATTTTCCGAGAATTTTCCGAGAATTTTCCGAGAATTTTCTGAGAATTTTCCAAGAATTTTCCGAGATTTTTCCGAGAATTTTCCGAGAATTTTCCGAGAATTTTCCGAGAATTTTCCGAGAATTTTCCGAGAATTTTCCTAGAATTTTCCGAGAACTTTCCGAGAATTTTCTGAGAATTTTCCGAGAATTTTCCGAGAATTTTCCGAGAATTTTCCGAAATTTTCCGGGAATTTTCCGAGAAGTTTCCGAGAATTTTCCGAGAATTTTCCGAGAATTTTCCGAGAATTTTCCGAGAATTTTCCGAGAGTTTTCCGTCAATTTTCCGAGAACTTTCCGAGAATTTTCCGAGAATTTTCCGAGAATTTTCCGAGGATTTTCCGAGAATTTTCCGAGAATTTTCCGAGAATTTTCTGAGAATTTTCCGAGAATTTTCCGAGAATTTTCCGAGAATTTTCCGAGAATTTTCCGGGAATTTTCCGAGAATTTTCCGAGAATTTTCCGAGAATTTTCCTAGAATTTTCCGAGAATTTTCCGAGAATTTTCTGAGAATTTTCCAGGAATTTTCCGAGATTTTTCCGAGAATTTTCCGAGAATTTTCCGAGAATTTTCCGAGAATTTTCCGAGAATTTTCCGGGAATTTTCCGGGAATTTTCCGAGAATTTTCCGAGAATTTTCCGAGAATTTTCCGAGAATTTTCCGAGAATTTTCTGAGAATTTTCCAAGAATTTTCCGAGATTTTTCCGAGAATTTTCCGAGAATTTTCCGAGAATTTTCCGAGAATTTTCCAAGAATTTTCCGAGAATTTTCCGTGAATTTTCCGAGAATTTTCCGAGAATTTTCCGAGAATTTTCCGAGAATTTTCCGAGAATTTTCCGAGAATTTTCCGAGAATTTTCGGAGAATTTTCCGAGAATTTTCCGAGAATTTTCCGAGAATTTTCCGAGAATTTTCCGAGAATTTTCTGAGAATTTTCCGAGAATTTTCCGAGAATTTTCCGTCAATTTTCCGAGAATTTTCCGAGAATTTTCCGAGAATTTTCCGAGAATTTTCCGAGAATCTTCCGAGAATTTTCCGAGAATTTTCCGAGAATTTTCCGAGAATTTTCTGAGAATTTTCCGAGAATTTTCCGAGAATTTTCCGAGAATTTTCCGAGAATTTTCCGGGAATTTTCCGAGCATTTTCCGAGAATTTTCCGAGAATTTTCCGAGAATTTTCCGAGAATTTTCCGAGAATTTTCTGAGAATTTTCCAGGAATTTTCCGAGATTTTTCCGAGAATTTTCCGAGAATTTTCCGAGAATTTTCCGAGAATTTTCCGAGAATTTTCCGAGAATTTTCCGAGAATTTTCCGAGAGTTTTCCGTCAATTTTCCGAGAATCTTCCGAGAATTTTCCGAGAATTTTCCGAGAATTTTCCGAGAATTTTCCGAGAATTTTCCGAGAATTTTCCGAGAATTTTCCGAGAATTTTCGGAGAATTTTCCGAGAATTTTCCGAGAGTTTTCCGTCAATTTTCCGAGAATTTTCCGAGAATTTTCCGAGAATTTTCCGAGAATTTTCCGAGAATTTTCCGAGAATTTTCCGAGAATTTTCCGAGAATTTTCCGTCAATTTTCCGAGAATTTTCCGAGAATTTTCCGAGAATTTTCCGAGAATTTTCTGAGAATTTTCTGAGAATTTTCCGAGAATTTTCCGAGAAATTTCCGAGAATTTTCCGAGAATTTTCCGTCAATTTTCCGAAAATTTTCCGAGAATTTTCCGAGAATTTTCCGAGAATTTTCCGAGAATTTTCCGAGAATTTTCCGAGAATTTTCCGAGAATTTTCCGAGAATTTTCCGAGAATTTTCCCAGAATTTTCCGAGAATTTTCCGGGAATTTTCCGGGAATTTTCCGAGAATTTTCCGAGAATTTTCCGAGAATTTTCCGAGAATTTTCCGAGAATTTTCCGAGAATTTTCCGAGAATTTTCCGAGAATTTTCTGAGAATTTTCCAAGAATTTTCCGAGATTTTTCCGAGAATTTTCCGAGAATTTTCCGAGAATTTTCCGAGAATTTTCCGAGAATTTTCCGAGAATTTTCCTAGAATTTTCCGAGAACTTTCCGAGAATTTTCTGAGAATTTTCCGAGAATTTTCCGAGAATTTTCCGAGAATTTTCCGAAATTTTCCGGGAATTTTCCGAGAAGTTTCCGAGAATTTTCCGAGAATTTTCCGAGAATTTTCCGAGAATTTTCCGAGAATTTTCCGAGAGTTTTCCGTCAATTTTCCGAGAACTTTCCGAGAATTTTCCGAGAATTTTCCGAGAATTTTCCGAGGATTTTCCGAGAATTTTCCGAGAATTTTCCGAGAATTTTCTGAGAATTTTCCGAGAATTTTCCGAGAATTTTCCGAGAATTTTCCGAGAATTTTCCGGGAATTTTCCGAGAATTTTCCGAGAATTTTCCGAGAATTTTCCTAGAATTTTCCGAGAATTTTCCGAGAATTTTCTGAGAATTTTCCAGGAATTTTCCGAGATTTTTCCGAGAATTTTCCGAGAATTTTCCGAGAATTTTCCGAGAATTTTCCGAGAATTTTCCGAGAATTTTCCGAGAATTTTCCGAGAGTTTTCCGTCAATTTTCCGAGAATCTTCCGAGAATTTTCCGAGAATTTTCCGAGAATTTTCCGAGAATTTTCCGAGAATTTTCCGAGAATTTTCCGAGAATTTTCCGAGAATTTTCGGAGAATTTTCCGAGAATTTTCCGAGAGTTTTCCGTCAATTTTCCGAGAATTTTCCGAGAATTTTCCGAGAATTTTCCGAGAATTTTCCGAGAATTTTCCGAGAATTTTCCGAGAATTTTCCGAGAATTTTCCGAGAATTTTCCGTCAATTTTCCGAGAATTTTCCGAGAATTTTCCGTCAATTTTCCGAAAATTTTCCGAGAATTTTCCGAGAATTTTACGAGAATTTTCCGAGAATTTTCCGAGAATTTTCCGAGAATTTTCCGAGAATTTTCCGAGAATTTTCCGAGAATTTTCCCAGAATTTTCCGAGAATTTTCCGGGAATTTTCCGAGAATTTTCCGAGAATTTTCCGAGAATTTTCCGAGAATTTTCCGAGAATTTTCCGAGAATTTTCCGCGAATTTTCCGAGAATTTTCCGAGAATTTTCTGAGAATTTTCCAAGAATTTTCCGAGATTTTTCCGAGAATTTTCCGAGAATTTTCCGAGAATTTTCCGAGAATTTTCCGAGAATTTTCCGAGAATTTTCCTAGAATTTTCCGAGAATTTTCCGAGAATTTTCTGAGAATTTTCCGAGAATTTTCCGCGAATTTTCCGAGAATTTTCCGAGAATTTTCCGAGAATTTTCCGAGAATTTTCCGAGAATTTTCCGGGAATTTTCCGAGAATTTTCCGAGAATTTTCCGAGAATTTTCCGAGAATTTTCTGAGAATTTTCCAAGAATTTTCCGAGATTTTTCCGAGAATTTTCCGAGAATTTTCCGAGAATTTTCCGAGAATTTTCCAAGAATTTTCCGAGAATTTTCCGTGAATTTTCCGAGAATTTTCCGAGAATTTTCCGAGAATTTTCCGAGAATTTTCCGAGAATTTTCCGAGAATTTTCCGAGAATTTTCGGAGAATTTTCCGAGAATTTTCCGAGAATTTTCCGAGAATTTTCCGAGAATTTTCCGAGAATTTTCTGAGAATTTTCCGAGAATTTTCCGAGAATTTTCCGTCAATTTTCCGAGAATTTTCCGAGAATTTTCCGAGAATTTTCCGAGAATTTTCCGAGAATCTTCCGAGAATTTTCCGAGAATTTTCCGAGAATTTTCCGAGAATTTTCTGAGAATTTTCCGAGAATTTTCCGAGAATTTTCCGAGAATTTTCCGAGAATTTTCCGGGAATTTTCCGAGAATTTTCCGAGAATTTTCCGAGAATTTTTCGAGAATTTTCCGAGAATTTTCCGAGAATTTTCTGAGAATTTTCCAGGAATTTTCCGAGATTTTTCCGAGAATTTTCCGAGAATTTTCCGAGAATTTTCCGAGAATTTTCCGAGAATTTTCCGAGAATCTACCGAGAATTTTCCGAGAATTTTCCGAGAATTTTCCGAGAATTTTCCGAGAATTTTCGGAGAATTTTCCGAGAATTTTCCGAGAGTTTTCCGTCAATTTTCCGAGAATTTTCCGAGAATTTTCCGAGAATTTTCCGAGAATTTTCCGAGAATTTTCCGAGAATTTTCCGAGAATTTTCCGAGAATTTTCCGTCAATTTTCCGAGAATTTTCCGAGAATTTTCCGAGAATTTTCCGAGAATTTTCTGAGAATTTTCTGAGAATTTTCCGAGAATTTTCCGAGAAATTTCCGAGAATTTTCCGAGAATTTTCCGTCAATTTTCCGAAAATTTTCCGAGAATTTTCCGAGAATTTTCCGTGAATTTTCCGAGAATTTTCCGAGAATTTTCCGAGAATTTTCCGAGAATTTTCCGAGAATTTTCCGAGAATTTTCCGAGAATTTTTCCAGAATTTTCCGAGAATTTTCCGGGAATTTTCCGAGAATTTTCCGAGAATTTTCCGAGAATTTTCCGAGAATTTTCCGAGAATTTTCCGAGAATTTTCCGAGAATTTTCCGAGAATTTTCCGAGAATTTTCCGAGAATTTTCTGAGAATTTTCCAAGAATTTTCCGAGATTTTTCCGAGAATTTTCCGAGAATTTTCCGAGAATTTTCCGAGAATTTTCCGAGAATTTTCCGAGAATTTTCCTAGAATTTTCCGAGAATTTTCCGAGAATTTTCCGAGAATTTTCCGAGAATTTTCCGAAATTTTCCGGGAATTTTCCGAGAAGTTTCCGAGAATTTTCCGAGAATTTTCCGAGAATTTTCCGAGAATTTTCCGAGAATTTTCCGAGAGTTTTCCGTCAATTTTCCGAGAACTTTCCGAGAATTTTCCGAGAATTTTCCGAGAATTTTCCGAGGATTTTCCGAGAATTTTCCGAGAATTTTCCGAGAATTTTCTGAGAATTTTCCGAGAATTTTCCGAGAATTTTCCGAGAATTTTCCGAGAATTTTCCGGGAATTTTCCGAGAATTTTCCGAGAATTTTCCGAGAATTTTCCGAGAATTTTCCGAGAATTTTCCGAGAATTTTCTGAGAATTTTCCAGGAATTTTCCGAGATTTTTCCGAGAATTTTCCGAGAATTTTCCGAGAATTTTCCGAGAATTTTCCGAGAATTTTCCGAGATTTTTCCGAGAATTTTCCGAGAGTTTTCCGTCAATTTTCCGAGAATCTTCCGAGAATTTTCCGAGAATTTTCCGAGAATTTTCCGAGAATTTTCCGAGAATTTTCCGAGAATTTTCCGAGAATTTTCCGAGAATTTTCGGAGAATTTTCCGAGAATTTTCCGAGAGTTTTCCGTCAATTTTCCGAGAATTTTCCGAGAATTTTCCGAGAATTTTCCGAGAATTTTCCGAGAATTTTCCGAGAATTTTCCGAGAATTTTCCGAGAATTTTCCGAGAATTTTCCGTCAATTTTCCGAGAATTTTCCGAGAATTTTCCGTCAATTTTCCGAAAATTTTCCGAGAATTTTCCGAGAATTTTCCGAGAATTTTACGAGAATTTTCCGAGAATTTTCCGAGAATTTTCCGAGAATTTTCCGAGAATTTTCCGAGAATTTTCCCAGAATTTTCCGAGAATTTTCCGGGAATTTTCCGAGAATTTTCCGAGAATTTTCCGAGAATTTTCCGAGAATTTTCCGAGAATTTTCCGAGAATTTTCCGAGAATTTTCCGAGAATTTTCCGAGAATTTTCTGAGAATTTTCCAAGAATTTTCCGAGATTTTTCCGAGAATTTTCCGAGAATTTTCCGAGAATTTTCCGAGAATTTTCCGAGAATTTTCCGAGAATTTTCCTAGAATTTTCCGAGAATTTTCCGAGAATTTTCTGAGAATTTTCCGAGAATTTTCCGAGAATTTTCCGAGAATTTTCCGAAATTTTCCGGGAATTTTCCGAGAAGTTTCCGAGAATTTTCCGAGAATTTTCCGAGAATTTTCCGAGAATTTTCCGAGAATTTTCCGAGAGTTTTCCGTCAATTTTCCGAGAACTTTCCGAGAATTTTCCGAGAATTTTCCGAGAATTTTCCGAGAATTTTCCGAGAATTTTCCGAGAATTTTCGGAGAATTTTCCGAGAATTTTCCGAGAATTTTCTGAGAATTTTCCGAGAATTTTCCGAGAATTTTCCGAGAATTTTCGGAGAATTCTCGGAAAATTCTCGGAAAATTCTCAGAAAATTCACGGAAAGATCTCGGAAAATTCTCGGAAAATTCTCGGAAAATTGACGGAAAATTCTCGGAAAATTCTCGGAAAATTCTCGGAAAATTCTCGGAAAATTCTCGGAAAATTCTCCGAAAATTCTCGGAAAATTCTCGGAAAATTCTCGGAAAATTCTCGGAAAATTCTCGGAAAATTCTCGGAAAATTCTCGGAAAATTCTCCGAAAATTCCCAGAAAATTCTCGGAAAATTCTCGGAAAATTCTCGGAAAATTCTCGGGAAAATCTCGGAAAATTCTCGGAAAATCTCGGAAAATTCTCGGAAAATTCTCGGAAAATTCTCGGAAAATTCTCGGAAAATTCTCGGAAAATTCTCGGAAAATTCTCGGAAAATTCTCGGAAGATTCTCGGAAAATTGACGGAAAACTCTCGGAAAATTCTCGGAAAATTCTCGGAAAATTCTCGGAAAATTCTCGGAAAATTCTCGGAAAATTCTCGGAAAATTCTCGGAAAAATCTCGGAAAATTCCTGGAAAATTCTCAGAAAATTCTCGGAAAATTCTCGGAAAATTCTAGGAAAATTCTCGGAAAATTCTCGGAAAATTCTCGGAAAATTCCCGGAAAATTCTCGGAAAATTCTCGGAAAATTCTCGGAAAATTCTCGGAAAATTCTCAGAAAATTCTCGGAAAATTCTCGGAAAATTCTCGGAAAATCCTCGGAAAATTCTCGGAAAATTCTCGGAAAATTCTCGGAAACTTCTCGGAAAATTCCCGGAAAATTTCGGAAAATTCTCGGAAAATTCTCGGAAAATTCTCGGAAAATTCTCAGAAAATTCTCGGAAAGTTCTCGGAAAATTCTAGGAAAATTCTCGGAAAATTCTCGGAAAATTCTCGGAAAATTCTCGGAAAATTCTCGGAAAATTCTCGGAAAAATCTCGGAAAATTCTTGGAAAATTCTCAGAAAATTCTCGGAAAATTCTCGGAAAATTCTCGGAAAATTCTCGGAAAATTCTCGGAAAATTCTCGGAAAATTCTCGGAAAATTCCCGGAAAATTCTCGGAAAATTCTCGGAAAATTCTCGGAAAATTCTCGGAAAATTCTCAGAAAATTCTCGGAAAATTCTCGGAAAATTCTCGGAAAATTCTCGGAAGATTCTCGGAAAATTCTCGGAAAATTCTCGGAAAATTCTCGGAAAATTCTCGGAAAATTGACGGAAAATTCTCGGAAAATTCTCGGAAAATTCTCAGAAAATTCTCGGAAAATTCTCGGAAAATTCTCGGAAAATTCTCGGAAAATTCTCGGAAAATTCTCCGAAAATTCTCGGAAAATTCTCGGAAAATTCTCGGAAAATTCTCGGAAAATTCTCGGAATTTCCGAGAATTTTCGGAGAATTTTCCGAGAATTTTCCGAGAATTCTCCGAGAATTTTCCGAGAATTTTCCGAGAATTTTCCGAGAATTTTCCGAGAATTTTCCGAGAATTTCCCGAGAATTTTCTGGGAATTTTCCGAGAATTTTCTGAGAATTTTCCGAGAATTTTCCGAGAATTTTCCGAGCATTTTCCGAGAATTTTCCGAGAATTTTCCAAGAATTTTCCGAGAATTTTCAGAGAATTTTCCGAGAATTTTCTGAGAATTTTCCGAGAATTTTCCGAGAATTTTCTGAGATTTTTCCGAGAATTTTCCGAGAATTTTCCGAGAATTTTCCGAGAATTTTCCGTCAATTTTCCGAGAATTTTCCGAGAATTTTCTGAGATTTTTCCGAGAATTTTCCGAGAATTTTCCGAGAATTTTCCGACGATTTTCTGAGAATTTTCCGAGAATTTTCCGAGAATTTTCCGAGAATTTTCCGAGAATTTTCCGAGAATTTATTGAGAATTTTCCGAGAATTTTCCGAGAATTTTCCGAGAATTTTCCGAGAATTTCCGAGAATTTTCCGAGAAATTTCTGAGAATTTTCCGAGAATTTTCCGAGAATTTTCCGAGATTTTCCCGAGAATTTTCCGAGAATTTTCCGAGAATTTTCCGAGAATTTTCCGAGAATTTTCTGGGAATTTTCCGAGAATTTTCCGAGAATTTTCCGAGAATTTTCCGAGAATTTTCCGAGAATTTTCCGAGAATTTTCCGAGAATTTTCGGAGAATGTTCGGAGAATTTTCCGACGATTTTCTGAGAATTTTCCGAGAATTTTCCGAGAATTTTCCGAGAATTTTCCGAGAATTTTCCGAGAATTTATTGAGAATTTTCCGGGAATTTTCTGAGAATTTTCCGAGAATTTTCCGAGAATTTCCGAGAATTTTCCGAGAAATTTCTGAGAATTTTCCGAGAATTTTCCGAGAATTTTCCGAGATTTTTCCAAGAATTTTCCGAGAATTTTCCGAGAATTTTCCGAGAATTTTCCGAGAATTTTCCGAGAATTTTCCGAGAATTTTCCGGGAATTTTCCGAGAATTTTCCGAGAATTTTCCGAGAATTTTCCGAGAATTTTCCGAGAATTCTCCGTGAATTTTCCGAGAATTTTCCGAGAATTTTCCGAGAATTTTCCGAGAATTTTCCGAGAATTTTCTGAGAATTTTCCGAGAATTTTCCGAGAATTTTCTGAGAATTTTCCGAGAATTTTCCGAGAATTTTCCGAGAATTTCCCGAGAATTTTCCGAGAATTTTCCGAGAATTTTCCGAGAATTTTCCGAGAATTTTCGGAGAATTTTCCGAGAATTTTCCGAGAATTCTCCGAGAATTTTCCGAGAATTTTCCGAGAATTTTCCGAGAATTTTCCGAGAATTTTCCGAGAATTTTCCGAAAATTCTCGGAAAATTGACGGAAAATTCTCGGAAAATTCTCGGAAAATTCTCAGAAAATTCTCGGAAAATTCTCGGAAAATTCTCGGAAAATTCTCGGAAAATTCTCGGAAAATTCTCCGAAAATTCTCGGAAAATTCTCGGAAAATTCTCGGAAAATTCTCGGAAAATTCTCGGAAAATTCTCGGAATTTCCGAGAATTTTCGGAGAATTTTCCGAGAATTTTCCGAGAATTCTCCGAGAATTTTCCGAGAATTTTCCGAGAATTTTCCGAGAATTTTCCGAGAATTTTCCGAGAATTTCCCGAGAATTTTCTGGGAATTTTCCGAGAATTTTCTGAGAATTTTCCGAGAATTTTCCGAGAATTTTCCGAGCATTTTCCGAGAATTTTCCGAGAATTTTCCAAGAATTTTCCGAGAATTTTCAGAGAATTTTCCGAGAATTTTCTGAGAATTTTCCGAGAATTTTCCGAGAATTTTCTGAGATTTTTCCGAGAATTTTCCGAGAATTTTCCGAGAATTTTCCGAGAATTTTCCGTCAATTTTCCGAGAATTTTCCGAGAATTTTCTGAGATTTTTCCGAGATTTTTCCGAGAATTTTCCGAGAATTTTCCGAGAATTTTCCGAGAATTTTCCGAGAATTTTCCGAGAATTTTCTGAGAATTTTCCGGGAATTTTCCGAGAATTTTCCGAGAATTTTCCGAGAATTTTCCGAGAATTTTCCGAGAATTTTCCGAGAATTTTCCGCGAATTTTCCGAGAATTTTCCGAGAATTTTCTGAGAATTTTCCAAGAATTTTCCGAGATTTTTCCGAGAATTTTCCGAGAATTTTCCGAGAATTTTCCGAGAATTTTCCGAGAATTTTCCGAGAATTTTCCTAGAATTTTCCGAGAATTTTCCGAGAATTTTCTGAGAATTTTCCGAGAATTTTCCGAGAATTTTCCGAGAATTTTCCGAAATTTTCCGGGAATTTACCGAGAAGTTTCCGAGAATTTTCCGAGAATTTTCCGAGAATTTTCCGAGAATTTTCCGAGAATTTTCCGAGAGTTTTCCGCCAATTTTCCGAGAACTATCCGAGAATTTTCCGAGATTTTTCCGAGAATTTTCCGAGAATTTTCCGAGAATTTTCCGAGAATTTTCCGAGAATTTTCCGAGAATTTTCCGAGAATTTTCTGAGAATTTTCCGAGAATTTTCCGAGAATTTTCCGAGAATTTTCCGAGAATTTTCCGAGAATTTTCCTAGAATTTTCCGAGAATTTTCCGAGAATTTTCTGCGAATTTTCCGAGAATTTTCCGAGAATTTTCCGAGAATTTTCCGAAATTTTCCGGGAATTTTCCGAGAAGTTTCCGAGAATTTTCCGAGAATTTTCCGAGAATTTTCCGAGAATTTTCCGAGAATTTTCCGAGAGTTTTCCGCCAATTTTCCGAGAACTTTCCGAGAATTTTCCGAGATTTTTCCGAGAATTTTCCGAGAATTTTCCGAGAATTTTCCGAGAATTTTCCGAGAATTTTCCGAGAATTTCCGAGAATTTTCTGAGAATTTTCCGAGAATTTTCCGAGAATTTTCCGAGAATTTTCGGAGAATTCTCGGAAAATTCTCGGAAAATTCTCAGAAAATTCACGGAAAGATCTCGGAAAATTCTCGGAAAATTCTCGGAAAATTGACGGAAAAATCTCGGAAAATTCTCGGAAAATTCTTGGAAAATTCTCGGAAAATTCTCCGAAAATTCTCGGAAAATTCTCGGAAAATTCTCGGAAAATTCTCGGAAAATTCTCGGGAAATTCTCGGAAAATTCTCGGAAAATTCTCGGAAAATTCTCAGAAAATTCTCGGAAAATACTCGGAAAATTCTCAGAAAATTCTCGGAAAATTCTCGGAAAATTCTCGGAAAATTCTCGGAAAATTCTCGGAAAATTCTCGGAGAATTCTGGGTAAATTCTCGGAAAATTCTCGGAAAATTCTCGGAAAATTCTCGGAAAATTCCCGGAAAATTCTCGGAAAATTCTCGGAAAATTCTCGGAAAATTCTCGGAAAATTCTCGGAAAATTCTCGAAAAATTCTTGGAATAATCTCGGAAAATTCTCGGAAAATTCTCGGAAAATTCTCAGAAATTTCTCGGAAAATTCTCGGAAATTCTCGGAAAATTCTCGGAAAATTCTCGGAAAATTCTCGGAAAATTCTCAATAAATTCTCGGAAAATTCTCGGAAAATTCTCGGAAAAATTCTCGGAAAATTCTCGGAAAATTCTCGGAAAATTCTCAGAAAATCGTCGGAAAATTCTCGGAAAATTCTCGGAAAATTCTCGGAAAAATCTCGGAAAATTCTCGGAAAATTCTCGGAAAATTGACGGAAAATTCTCGGAAAATTCTCGGAAAATTCTCGGAAAATTCTCGGAAAAATCTCAGAAAATTCTCGGAAAATTCTCGGAAAATTCTCAGAAAATTCTCGGAAAATTCTCTGAAAATTCTCGGAAAATTCTTGGAAAATTCTCGGAAAATTCTCGGAAAATGCTCGGAAAATTCTCGGAAAATTCTCGGAAAATTCTCAGAAAATTCTCGGAAAATTCCCAGAAAATTCTCGGGAAATTCTCGGAAAATTCTCGGAAAATTCTCGGAAAATTCTCGGAAAATTCTCGGAAAATTCTCGGAGAATTCTCGGAAAATTCTCGGAAAATTCTCTCGAAAATTCTCGGAAAATTCTCGGAAAATTCTCGGAAAATTCTCGGAAAATTCTCGGGAAATTCTCGGAAAATTCTCGGAAAATTCTCAGAAAATTCTCGGAAAATTCTCGGAAAATTCTCAGAAAATTCTCGGAAAATTCTCGGAAAATTCTCGGAAAATTCTCGGAAAATTCTCGGAAAATTCTCGGAGAATTCTCGGAAAATTCTCGGAAAATTCTCGGAAAATTCTCGGAAAATTCTCGGAAAATTGCCGGAAAATTGTCGGAAAATTCTCGGAAAATTCTCGGAAAATTCTCGGAAAATTCTCGGAAAATTCTTGGAAAAATCTCGGAAAATTCTCGGAAAATTCTCAGAAA
This sequence comes from Eutreptiella sp. 'Long Island Sound 2002', assembly GCA_964036045.1. Classification (NCBI taxonomy): domain Eukaryota; phylum Euglenozoa; class Euglenophyceae; order Eutreptiales; family Eutreptiaceae; genus Eutreptiella; species Eutreptiella sp. 'Long Island Sound 2002'. The sequence goes on along the minus strand of CAXIWF010000377.1, from coordinate 345,200 downwards.
TTTCTCGGAAAATTCTCGGAAATTCTCGGAAAATTCTCGGAAAATTCTCAGAAAATTCCCGGAAAAATCTCAATAAATTCTCGGAAAATTCTCGGAAAATTCTCGGAAAATTCTCGGAAATTCTCGGAAAATTCTCGGAAAATTCTCAGAAAATCGTCGGAAAATTCTCGGAAAATTCTCGGAAAATTGACGGAAAATTCTGAAAAAATTCTCGGAAAATTCTCGGAAAATTCTCAGAAAATTCTCGGAAAATTCTCTGAAAATTCTCGGAAAATTCTTGGAAAATTCTCGGAAAATTCTCGGAAAATGCTCGGAAAATTCTCGGAAAATTCTCGGAAAATTCTCAGAAAATTCTCGGAAAATTCCCAGAAAATTCTCGGGAAATTCTCGGAAAATTCTCGGAAAATTCTCGGAAAATTCTTGGAAAATTCTCGGAAAATTCTCGGAGAATTCTCGGAAAATTCTCCGAAAATTCTCGGAAAATTCTCGGAAAATTCTCGGAAAATTCTCGGAAAATTCTCGGAAAATTCTCGGGAAATTCTCGGAAAATTCTCGGAAAATTCTCGGAAAATTCTCAGAAATTCTCGGAAAATTCTCGGAAAATTCTCAGAAAATTCTCGGAAAATTCTCGGAAAATTCTCGGAAAATTCTCGGAAAATTCTCGGAAAATTCTCGGAGAATTCTCGGAAAATTCTCGGAAAATTCTCGGAAAATTCTCGGAAAATTCTCGGAAAATTCCCGGAAAATTCTCGGAAAATTCTCGGAAAATTCTCGGAAAATTCTCGGAAAATTCTCGGAAAATTCTCGGAAAATTCTTGGAAAAATCTCGGAAAATTCTCGGAAAATTCTCGGAAAATTCTCAGAAATTTCTCGGAAAATTCTCGGAAATTCTCGGAAAATTCTCGGAAAATTCTCAGAAAAATTCCCGGAAAATTCTCAATAAATTCTCGGAAAATTCTCGGAAAATTCTCGGAAAATTCTCGGAAAATTCTCGGAAAATTCTCAGAAAATCGTCGGAAAATTCTCGGAAAATTCTCGGAAAATTCTCGGAAAAATCTCGGAAAATTCTCGGAAAATTCTCGGAAAATTCTCGGAAAATTCTCGGAAAATTCTCGGAAAATTCTTGGAAAATTCTCGGAAAATTCTCGGAAAATGCTCGGAAAATTCTCGGAAAATTCTCGGAAAATTCTCAGAAAATTCTCGGAAAATTCCCAGAAAATTCTCGGGAAATTCTCGGAAAATTCTCAGAAAATTCTCGGAAAATTCTCGGAAAATTCTCGGAAAATTCTCGGAAAATGCTCGGAAAATTCTCCGAAAATTCTCAGAAAATTCTCGGAAAATTCCCAGAAAATTCTCGGGAAATTCTCGGAAAATTCTCGGAAAATTCTCGGAAAATTCTTGGAAAATTGTCGGAAAATTCTCGGAAAATGCTCGGAAAATTCTCGGAAAATTCTCGGAAAATTCTCAGAAAATTCTCGGAAAATTCCCAGAAAATTCTCGGGAAATTCTCGGAAAATTCTCGGAAAATTCTCGGAAAATTCTCGGAAAATTCTCGGAAAATTCTCGGAGAATTCTCGGAAAATTCTCGGAAAATTCTCCGAAAATTCTCGGAAAATTCTCGGAAAATTCTCGGAAAATTCTCGGAAAATTCTCGGGAAATTCTCGGAAAATTCTCGGAAAATTCTCGGAAAATTCTCAGAAAATTCTCGGAAAATTCTCGGAAAATTCTCAGAAAATTCTCGGAAAATTCTCGGAAAATTCTCGGAAAATTCTCGGAAAATTCTCGGAAAATTCTCGGAGAATTCTCGGAAAATTCTCGGAAAATTCTCGGAAAATTCTCGGAAAATTCCCGGAAAATTCTCGGAAAATTCTCGGAAAATTCTCGGAAAATTCTCGGAAAATTCTCGGAAAATTCTCGGAAAATTCTTGGAAAAATCTCGGAAAATTCTCGGAAAATTCTCGGAAAATTCTCAGAAATTTCTCGGAAAATTCTCGGAAATTCTCGGAAAATTCTCGGAAAATTCTCAGAAAATTCCCGGAAAATTCTCAATAAATTCTCGGAAAATTCTCGGAAAATTCTCGGAAAATTCTCGGAAAATTCTCGGAAAATTCTCGGAAAATTCTCAGAAAATCGTCGGAAAATTCTCGGAAAATTCTCGGAAAATTCTCGGAAAAAATCTCGGAAAATTCTCGGAAAATTCTCGGAAAATTCTCGGAAAATTCTCGGAAAATTCTCGGAAAATTCTTGGAAAATTCTCGGAAAATTCTCGGAAAATGCTCGGAAAATTCTCGGAAAATTCTCGGAAAATTCTCAGAAAATTCTCGGAAAATTCCCAGAAAATTCTCGGGAAATTCTCGGAAAATTCTCGGAAAATTCTCGGAAAATTCTCGGAAAATTCTCGGAAAATTCTCGGAAAATTCTCGGCAAATTCTCGGAAAATTCTCGGAAAATTCTCGGAAAATTCTCGGAAAATTCTCGGAAAAATCTCGGAAAATTCTCGGAAAATTCTCAGAAAATTCTCGGAAAATTCTCGGAAAATTCTCTGAAAATTCTCGGAAAATTCTCGGAAAATTCTCAGAAAATTCTCAATAAATTCTCGGAAAATTCTCGGAAAATTCTCGGAAAATTCTCGGAAAATTCTCGGAAAATTCACGGAAAATTCTCGGAAAATTCTCGGAAAATTCTCAGAAAATCGTCGGAAAATTCTCGGAAAATTCAGAATTTTCTGAGAATTTTCCGAGAATTTTCCGAGAAATTTCGGAGAATTTTCTGAGAATTTTCCGTCAATTTTCCGAAAATTTTCCGAGAAATTTCCGAGAATTTTCCGAGAATTTTCCGTCAATTTTCCGAGAATTTTCGGATAATTTTCCGAGAATTTTCCGAGAATTTTCCGAGAATTTTCGGAGAATTTTCCGCGAATTTTCCGAGAATTTTCCGAGCATTTTCCGAGAATTTTCCGAGAATTTTCCGAGAATTTTCCGGGAATTTTCCGAGAATTTCCGAGAATTTTCCGAGAATTTTCCGAGAATTTTCCGAGAATTTTCTGAGAATTTTCCAAGAATTTTCTGAGATTTTTCCGAGAATTTTCCGAGAATTTTCCGAGAATTTTCCGAGAATTTTCCGAGAATTTTCCGAGAATTTTCCGAGAATTTTCCGAGAATTTTCCGAGAATTTTCGGAGAATTTTCCGAGAATTTTCCGAGAATTTTCCGAGAATTTTCCGAGAATTTTCCGAGAATTTTCTGAGAATTTTCCGAGAATTTTCCGAGAATTTTCCGTCAATTTTCCGAGAATTTTCCGAGAATTTTCCGAGAATTTTCCGTCAATTTTCCGAGAATTTTCCGAGAATTTTCCGAGAATTTTCCGAGAATCTTCCGAGAATTTTCCGAGAATTTTCCGAGAATTTTCCGAGAATTTTCTGAGAATTTTCCGAGAATTTTCCGAGAATTTTCCGAGAATTTTCCGAGAATTTTCCGGGAATTTTCCGAGAATTTTCCGAGAATTTTCCGAGAATTTTCCGAGAATTTTCCGAGAATTTTCCGAGAATTTTCTGAGAATTTTCCAGCAATTTTCCGAGATTTTTCCGAGAATTTTCCGAGAATTTTCCGAGAATTTTCCGAGAATTTTCCGAGAATTTTCCGAGAATTTTCCGAGAATTTTCCGAGAGTTTTCCGTCAATTTTCCGAGAATCTTCGGAGAATTTTCCGAGAATTTTCTGAGAATTTTCCGAGAATTTTCCGAGAATTTTCCGAGAATTTTCCGAGAATTTTCCGAGAATTTTCGGAGAATTTTCCGAGAATTTTCCGAGAGTTTTCCGTCAATTTTCCGAGAATTTTCCGAGAATTTTCCGAGAATTTTCCGAGAATTTTCCGAGAATTTTCCGAGAATTTTCCGAGAATTTTCCGAGAATTTTCCGAGAATTTTCCGTCAATTTTCCGAGCATTTTCCGAGAATTTTCCGAGAATTTTCCGAGAATTTTCTGAGAATTTTCTGAGAATTTTCCGAGAATTTTTCCGAGAAATTTCCGAGAATTTTCCGAGAATTTTCCGGCAATTTTCCGAAAATTTTCCGAGAATTTTCCGAGAATTTTCCGAGAATTTTCCGAGAATTTTCCGAGAACTTTCCGAGAATTTTCCCAGCATTTTCCGAGAATTTTCCGGGAATTTTCCGAGAATTTTCCGAGAATTTTCCGAGAATTTTCCGAGAATTTTCCGAGAATTTTCCGAGAATTTTCCGAGAATTTTCCGAGAATTTTCCGAGAATTTTCTGAGAATTTTCCAAGAATTTTCCGAGATTTTTCCGAGAATTTTCCGAGAATTTTCCGAGAATTTTCCGAGAATTTTCCGAGAATTTTCCGAGAATTTTCCTAGAATTTTCCGAGAATTTTCCGAGAATTTTCTGAGAATTTTCCGAGAATTTTCCGAGAATTTTCCGAGAATTTTCCGAAATTTTCCGGGAATTTTCCGAGAAGTTTCCGAGAATTTTTCCGAGAATTTTCCGAGAATTTTCCGAGAATTTTCCGAGAATTTTCCGAGAGTTTTCCGTCAATTTTCCGAGAACTTTCCGAGAATTTTCCGAGAATTTTCCGAGAATTTTCCGAGAATTTTCCGAGAATTTTCCGAGAATTTTCCGAGAATTTTCTGAGAATTTTCCGAGAATTTTCCGAGAATTTTCCGAGAATTTTCCGAGAATTTTCCGGGAATTTTCCGAGAATTTTCCGAGAATTTTCCGAGAATTTTCCGAGAATTTTCTGAGAACTTTCCAGGAATTTTCCGAGATTTTTCCGAGAATTTTCCGAGAATTTTCCGAGAATTTTTCCGAGAATTTTCCGAGAATTTTCCGAGAATTTTCCGAGAATTTTCCGAGAGTTTTCCGTCAATTTTCCGAGAATCTTCCGAGAATTTTCCGAGCATTTTCCGAGAATTTTCCGAGAATTTTCCGAGAATTTTCCGAGAATTTTCTGAGAATTTTCCGAGAATTTTCGGAGAATTTTCCGAGAATTTTCCGAGAGTTTTCCGTCAATTTTCCGAGAATTTTCCGAGAATTTTCCGAGAATTTTCCGAGAATTTTCCGAGAATTTTCCGAGAATTTTCCGAGAATTTTCCGAGAATTTTCCGAGAATTTTCCGTCAATTTTCCGAGAATTTTCCGAGAATTTTCCGAGAATTTTCCGAGAATTTTCTGAGAATTTTCTGAGAATTTTCCGAGAATTTTCCGAGAAATTTCCGAGAATTTTCCGAGAATTTTCCGTCAATTTTCCGAAAATTTTCCGAGAATTTTCCGAGAATTTTCCGAGAATTTTCCGAGAATTTTCCGAGAATTTTCCGAGAATTTTCCGAGAATTTTCCGAGAATTTTCCGAGAATTTTCCGAGAATTTTCCCAGAATTTTCCGAGAATTTTCCGGGAATTTTCCGAGAATTTTCCGAGAATTTTCCGAGAATTTTCCGAGAATTTTCCGAGAATTTTCCGAGAATTTTCCGAGAATTTTCCGAGAATTTTCCGAGAATTTTCTGAGAATTTTCCAAGAATTTTCCGAGATTTTTCCGAGAATTTTCCGAGAATTTTCCGAGAATTTTCCGAGAATTTTCCGAGAATTTTCCGAGAATTTTCCTAGAATTTTCCGAGAATTTTCCGAGAATTTTCTGAGAATTTTCCGAGAATTTTCCGAGAATTTTCCGAGAATTTTCCGAAATTTTCCGGGAATTTTCCGAGAAGTTTCCGAGAATTTTCCGAGAATTTTCCGAGAATTTTCCGAGAATTTTCCGAGAATTTTCCGAGAGTTTTCCGTCAATTTTCCGAGAACTTTCCGAGAATTTTCCGAGAATTTTCCGAGAATTTTCCGAGAATTTTCCGAGAATTTTCCGAGAATTTTCCGAGAATTTTCTGAGAATTTTCCGAGAATTTTCCGAGAATTTTCCCAGAATTTTCGGAGAATTCTCGGAAAATTCTCGGAAAATTCTCAGAAAATTCACGGAAAGATCTCGGAAAATTCTCGGAAAATTCTCGGAAAATTGACGGAAAATTCTCGGAAAATTCTCGGAAAATTCTCGGAAAATTCTCGGAAAATTCTCGGAAAATTCTCCGAAAATTCTCGGAAAAATCTCGGAAAATTCTCGGGAAAATTCTCGGAAAATTCTCGGAAAATTCTCGGAAAATTCTCGGAAAATTCCCAGAAAATTCTCGGAAAATTCTCGGAAAATTCTCGGAAAATTCTCGGAAAATTCTCGGGAAAATCTCGGAAAATTCTCGGAAAATCTCGGAAACTTCTCGGAAAATTCTCGGAAAATTCTCGGAAAATTCTCGGAAAATTCTCCGAAAATTCTCGGAAAATTCTCGGAAAATTCTCGGAAAATTCTCGGAAAATTCTCAGAAAATTCACGGAAAGATCTCGGAAAATTCTCGGAAAATTCTCGGAAAATTGACGGAAAATTCTCGGAAAATTCTCGGAAAATTCTCGGAAAATTCTCGGAAAATTCTCGGAAAATTCTCGGAAAATTCTCGGAAAATTCCGAGAAAATTCTCGGAAAATTCTCGGAAAATTCTCGGAAAATTCTCGGAAAATTCTCTGGAAAATTCTCGGAAAATTCTCGGAAAATTCTCGGAAAATTCTCGGAAATTCTCGGAAAATTCTCGGAAAATTCTCAGAAAATTCTCGGAAAATACTCGGAAAATTCTCAGAAAATTCTCGGAAAATTCTCGGAAAATTCTCGGAAAATTCTCGGAAAATTCTCGGAAAATTCTCGGAGAATTCTCGGTAAATTCTCGGAAAATTCTCGGAAAATTCTCGGAAAATTCCCGGAAAATTCTCGGAAAATTCTCGGAAAATTCTCGGAAAATTCTCGGAAAATTCTCGGAAAATTCTCGGAAAATTCTTGGAAAAATCTCGGAAAATTCTCGGAAAATTCTCGGAAAATTCTCAGAAATTTCTCGGAAAATTCTCGGAAATTCTCGGAAAATTCTCGGAAAACTCTCGGAAAATTCTCGGAAAATTCTCAATAAATTCTCGGAAAATTCTCGGAAAATTCTCGGAAAATTCTCGGAAAATTCTCGGAAAATTCTCGGAAAATTCTCAGAAAATCGTCGGAAAATTCTCGGAAAATTCTCGGAAAATTCTCGGAAAAATCTCGGAAAATTCTCAGAAAATTCTCGGAAAATTGACGGAAAATTCTCGGAAAATTCTCGGAAAATTCTCGGAAAATTCTCGGAAAAATCTCAGAAAATTCTCGGAAAATTCTCGGAAAATTCTCGGAAAATTCTCAGAAAATTCTCGGAAAATACTCGGAAAATTCTCAGAAAATTCTCGGAAAATTCTCGGAAAATTCTCGGAAAATTCTCGGAAAATTCTCGGAAAATTCACGGAAAATTCTCGGAAAATTCTCGGAAAATTCTCAGAAAATCGTCGGAAAATTGTCGGAAAATTCAGAATTTTCTGAGAATTTTCCGAGAATTTTCCGAGAAATTTCGGAGAATTTTCTGAGAATTTTCCGTCAATTTTCCGAAAATTTTCCGAGAAATTTCCGAGAATTTTCCGAGAATTTTCCGTCAATTTTCCGAGAATTTTCGGAGAATTTTCAAAGAATTTTCCGAGAATTTTCCGAGAATTTTCGGAGAATTTTCCGCGAATTTTCCGAGAATTTTCCGAGAATTTTCCGAGAATTTTCCGAGAATTTTCCGAGAATTTTCCGGGAATTTTCCGAGAATTTTCCGAGAATTTTCCGCGAATTTTCCGAGAATTTTCCGAGAATTTTCTGAGAATTTTCCAAGAATTTTCTGAGATTTTTCCGAGAATTTTCCGAGAATTTTCCGAGAATTTTCCGAGAATTTTCCGAGAATTTTCCGAGAATTTTCCGAGAATTTTCCGAGAATTTTCCGAGAATTTTCCGAGAATTTTCCGAGAATTTTCCGAGGATTTTCCGAGAATTTTCCGAGAATTTTCGGAGAATTTTCCGAGAATTTTCCGAGAATTTTCCGAGAATTTTCCGAGAATTTTCCGAGAATTTTCTGAGAATTTTCCGAGAATTTTCCGAGAATTTTCCGTCAATTTTCCGAGAATTTTCCGAGAATTTTCCGAGAATTTTCCGTCAATTTTCCGAGAATTTTCCGAGAATTTTCCGAGAATTTTTCGAGAATCTTCCGAGAATTTTCCGAGAATTTTCCGAGAATTTTCCGAGAATTTTCTGAGAATTTTCCGAGAATTTTCCGAGAATTTTCCGAGAATTTTCCGAGAATTTTCCGGGAATTTTCCGAGAATTTTCCGAGAATTTTCCGAGAATTTTCCGAGAATTTTCCGAGAATTTTCTGAGAATTTTCCAGGAATTTTCCGAGATTTTTCCGAGAATTTTCCGAGAATTTTCCGAGAATTTTCCGAGAATTTTCCGAGAATTTTCCGAGAATTTTCCGAGAATTTTCCGAGAGTTTTCCGTCAATTTTCCGAGAATCTTCGGAGAATTTTCCGAGAATTTTCCGAGAATTTTCCGAGAATTTTCCGAGAATTTTCCGAGAATTTTCCGAGAATTTTCCGAGAATTTTCGGAGAATTTTCCGAGAATTTTCCGAGAGTTTTCCGTCAATTTTCCGAGAATTTTCCGAGAATTTTCCGAGAATTTTCCGAGAATTTTCCGAGAATTTTCCGAGAATTTTCCGAGAATTTTCCGAGAATTTTCCGTCAATTTTCCGAGAATTTTCTGAGAATTTTCCGAGAATTTTCCGAGAAATTTCCGAGAATTTTCCGAGAATTTTCCGTCAATTTTCCGAAAATTTTCCGAGAATTTTCCGAGAATTTTCCGAGAATTTTCCGAGAATTTTCCGAGAATTTTCCGAGAATTTTCCGAGAATTTTCCGAGAATTTTCCGAGAACTTTCCGAGAATTTTCCAAGAATTTTCCGAGAATTTTCCGGGAATTTTCCGAGAATTTTCCGAGAATTTTCCGAGAATTTTCCGAGAATTTTCCGAGAATTTTCCGAGAATTTTCCGAGAATTTTCCGAGAATTTTCTGAGAATTTCCAAGAATTTTCCGAGATTTTTCCGAGAATTTTCCGAGAATTTTCCGAGAATTTTCCGAGAATTTTCCGAGAATTTTCCGAGAATTTTCCTAGAATTTTCCGAGAATTTTCCGAGAATTTTCTGAGAATTTTCCGAGAATTTTCCGAGAATTTTCCGAGAATTTTCCGAAATTTTCCGGGAATTTTCCGAGAAGTTTCCGAGAATTTTCCGAGAATTTTCCGAGAATTTTCCGAGAATTTTCCGAGAATTTTCCGAGAGTTTTCCGTCAATTTTCCGAGAACTTTCCGAGAATTTTCCGAGAATTTTCCGAGAATTTTCCGAGAATTTTCCGAGAATTTTCCGAGAATTTTCCGAGAATTTTCCGCGAATTTTCCGAGAATTTTCGGAGAATTTTCCGAGAATTTTCCGAGAATTTTCCGAGAATTTTCCGAGAATTTTCCGAGAATTTTCCGTCAATTTTTCGAGAATTTTCCGAGAATTTTCCGAGATCTTTCCGTGAATTTTCTGAGAATTTTCCGAGAATTTTCCGAGAATTTTCCGAGAATTTTCCGAGAATTTTCGGAGAATTTTCCGAGAATTTTCCGAGAATTTTCCGAGAATTTTCCGAGAATTTTCCGAGAATTTTCCGAGAATTTTCCGAGAATTTTCTGAGAATTTTCCGAGAATTTTCCGAGAATTTTCCGAGAATTCTCGGAAAATTCTCGGGAAAATCTCGGAAAATTCTCGGAAAATCTCGGAAACTTCTCGGAAAATTCTCGGAAAATTCTCGGAAAATTCTCGGAAAATTCTCCGAAAATTCTCGGAAAATTCTCGGAAAATTCTCGGAAAATTCTCGGAAAATTCTCAGAAAATTCACGGAAAGATCTCGGAAAATTCTCGGAAAATTCTCGGAAAATTGACGGAAAATTCTCGGAAAATTCTCGGAAAATTCTCGGAAAATTCTCGGAAAATTCTCGGAAAATTCTCGGAAAATTCTCGGAAAATTCCGAGAAAATTCTCGGAAAATTCTCGGAAAATTCTCGGAAAATTCTCGGAAAATTCTCGGAAAATTCTCGGAAAATTCTCGGAAAATTCTCGGAAAATTCTCGGAAAATTCTCGGAAAATTCTCGGAAAATTCTCGGAAAATTCTCAGAAAATTCTCGGAAAATACTCGGAAAATTCTCAGAAAATTCTCGGAAAATTCTCGGAAAATTCTCGGAAAATTCTCGGAAAATTCTCGGAAAATTCTCGGAGAATTCTCGGTAAATTCTCGGAAAATTCTCGGAAAATTCTCGGAAAATTCCCGGAAAATTCTCGGAAAATTCTCGGAAAATTCTCGGAAAATTCTCGGAAAATTCTCGGAAAATTCTCGGAAAATTCTTGGAAAAATCTCGGAAAATTCTCGGAAAATTCTCGGAAAATTCTCAGAAATTTCTCGGAAAATTCTCGGAAATTCTCGGAAAATTCTCGGAAAACTCTCGGAAAATTCTCGGAAAATTCTCAATAAATTCTCGGAAAATTCTCGGAAAATTCTCGGAAAATTCTCGGAAAATTCTCGGAAAATTCTCGGAAAATTCTCAGAAAATCGTCGGAAAATTCTCGGAAAATTCTCGGAAAATTCTCGGAAAAATCTCGGAAAATTCTCAGAAAATTCTCGGAAAATTGACGGAAAATTCTCGGAAAATTCTCGGAAAATTCTCGGAAAATTCTCGGAAAAATCTCAGAAAATTCTCGGAAAATTCTCGGAAAATTCTCGGAAAATTCTCAGAAAATTCTCGGAAAATACTCGGAAAATTCTCAGAAAATTCTCGGAAAATTCTCGGAAAATTCTCGGAAAATTCTCGGAAAATTCTCGGAAAATTCACGGAAAATTCTCGGAAAATTCTCGGAAAATTCTCAGAAAATCGTCGGAAAATTGTCGGAAAATTCAGAATTTTCTGAGAATTTTCCGAGAATTTTCCGAGAAATTTCGGAGAATTTTCTGAGAATTTTCCGTCAATTTTCCGAAAATTTTCCGAGAAATTTCCGAGAATTTTCCGAGAATTTTCCGTCAATTTTCCGAGAATTTTCGGAGAATTTTCAAAGAATTTTCCGAGAATTTTCCGAGAATTTTCGGAGAATTTTCCGCGAATTTTCCGAGAATTTTCCGAGAATTTTCCGAGAATTTTCCGAGAATTTTCCGAGAATTTTCCGGGAATTTTCCGAGAATTTTCCGAGAATTTCCGCGAATTTTCCGAGAATTTTCCGAGAATTTTCTGAGAATTTTCCAAGAATTTTCTGAGATTTTTCCGAGAATTTTCCGAGAATTTTCCGAGAATTTTCCGAGAATTTTCCGAGAATTTTCCGAGAATTTTCCGAGAATTTTCCGAGAATTTTCCGAGAATTTTCCGAGAATTTTCCGAGAATTTTCCGAGGATTTTCCGAGAATTTTCCGAGAATTTTCGGAGAATTTTCCGAGAATTTTCCGAGAATTTTCCGAGAATTTTCCGAGAATTTTCCGAGAATTTTCTGAGAATTTTCCGAGAATTTTCCGAGAATTTTCCGTCAATTTTCCGAGAATTTTCCGAGAATTTTCCGAGAATTTTCCGTCAATTTTCCGAGAATTTTCCGAGAATTTTCCGAGAATTTTTCGAGAATCTTCCGAGAATTTTCCGAGAATTTTCCGAGAATTTTCCGAGAATTTTCTGAGAATTTTCCGAGAATTTTCCGAGAATTTTCCGAGAATTTTCCGAGAATTTTCCGGGAATTTTCCGAGAATTTTCCGAGAATTTTCCGAGAATTTTCCGAGAATTTTCCGAGAATTTTCTGAGAATTTTCCAGGAATTTTCCGAGATTTTTCCGAGAATTTTCCGAGAATTTTCCGAGAATTTTCCGAGAATTTTCCGAGAATTTTCCGAGAATTTTCCGAGAATTTTCCGAGAGTTTTCCGTCAATTTTCCGAGAATCTTCGGAGAATTTTCCGAGAATTTTCCGAGAATTTTCCGAGAATTTTCCGAGAATTTTCCGAGAATTTTCCGAGAATTTTCCGAGAATTTTCGGAGAATTTTCCGAGAATTTTCCGAGAGTTTTCCGTCAATTTTCCGAGAATTTTCCGAGAATTTTCCGAGAATTTTCCGAGAATTTTCCGAGAATTTTCCGAGAATTTTCCGAGAATTTTCCGAGAATTTTCCGTCAATTTTCCGAGAATTTTCTGAGAATTTTCCGAGAATTTTCCGAGAAATTTCCGAGAATTTTCCGAGAATTTTCCGTCAATTTTCCGAAAATTTTCCGAGAATTTTCCGAGAATTTTCCGAGAATTTTCCGAGAATTTTCCGAGAATTTTCCGAGAATTTTCCGAGAATTTTCCGAGAATTTTCCGAGAACTTTCCGAGAATTTTCCAAGAATTTTCCGAGAATTTTCCGGGAATTTTCCGAGAATTTTCCGAGAATTTTCCGAGAATTTTCCGAGAATTTTCCGAGAATTTTCCGAGAATTTTCCGAGAATTTTCCGAGAATTTTCTGAGAATTTTCCAAGAATTTTCCGAGATTTTTCCGAGAATTTTCCGAGAATTTTCCGAGAATTTTCCGAGAATTTTCCGAGAATTTTCCGAGAATTTTCCTAGAATTTTCCGAGAATTTTCCGAGAATTTTCTGAGAATTTTCCGAGAATTTTCCGAGAATTTTCCGAGAATTTTCCGAAATTTTCCGGGAATTTTCCGAGAAGTTTCCGAGAATTTTCCGAGAATTTTCCGAGAATTTTCCGAGAATTTTCCGAGAATTTTCCGAGAGTTTTCCGTCAATTTTCCGAGAACTTTCCGAGAATTTTCCGAGAATTTTCCGAGAATTTTCCGAGAATTTTCCGAGAATTTTCCGAGAATTTTCCGAGAATTTTCCGCGAATTTTCCGAGAATTTTCGGAGAATTTTCCGAGAATTTTCCGAGAATTTTCCGAGAATTTTCCGAGAATTTTCCGAGAATTTTCCGTCAATTTTTCGAGAATTTTCCGAGAATTTTCCGAGATCTTTCCGTGAATTTTCTGAGAATTTTCCGAGAATTTTCCGAGAATTTTCCGAGAATTTTCCGAGAATTTTCGGAGAATTTTCCGAGAATTTTCCGAGAATTTTCCGAGAATTTTCCGAGAATTTTCCGAGAATTTTCCGAGAATTTTCCGAGAATTTTCTGAGAATTTTCCGAGAATTTTCCGAGAATTTTCCGAGAATTTTCGGAGAATTCTCGGAAAATTCTCGGAAAATTCTCAGAAAATTCACGGAAAGATCTCGGAAAATTCTCGGAAAATTCTCGGAAAATTGACGGAAAATTCTCGGAAAATTCTCGGAAAATTCTCGGAAAATTCTCGGAAAATTCTCGGAAAATTCTCGGAAAATTCTCCGAAAATTCTCGGAAAATTCTCGGAAAATTCTCGGAAAATTCTCGGAAAATTCTCGGAAAATTCCCAGAAAATTCTCGGAAAATTCTCGGAAAATTCTCGGAAAATTCTCGGGAAAATCTCGGAAAATTCTCGGAAAATCTGGGAAAATCCTCGGAAAATTCTCGGAAAATTCTCGGAAAATTCTCCGAAAATTCTCGGAAAATTCTCGGAAAATTCTCGGAAAATTCTCGGAAAATTCTCAGAAAATTCACGGAAAGATCTCGGAAAATTCTCGGAAAATTCTCGAAAAATTGACGGAAAATTCTCGGAAAATTCTCGGAAAATTCTCGGAAAATTCTCGGAAAATTCTCGGAAAATTCTCCGAAAATTCTCGGAAAATTCGCGGAAAATTCTCGGAAAATTCTCGGAAAATTCTCGGAAAATTCCCAGAAAATTCTCGGAAAATTCTCGGAAAATTCTCGGAAAATTCTCGGAAAATTCTCGGGAAAATCTCGGAAAATTCTCGGGAAAACTCGGAAAATTCTCGGAAAATTCTCGGAAAATTCTCGGAAAATTCTCGGAAAATTCTCGGAAAATTCTCGGAAAATTCTCGGAAAATTCTCGGAAAATTGACGGAAAATTCTCGGAAAATTCTCGAAAAATTCTCGGAAAATTCTCGGAAAATTCTCGGAAAATTCTTGGAAAATTCTCCGAAAATTCTCCGAAAATTCTCGGAAAATTCTCGGAAAATTCTCGGAAAATTCTCGGAAAATTCTCGGGAAATTCTCGGAAAATTCTCGGAAAATTCTCGGAAAATTCTCAGAAAATTCTCGGAAAATACTCGGAAAATTCTCAGAAAATTCTCGGAAAATTCTCGGAAAATTCTCGGAAAATTCTCGGAGAATTCTCGGTAAATTCTCGGAAAATTCTCGGAAAATTCTCGGAAAATTCCCGGAAAATTCTCGGAAAATTCTCGGAAAATTCTCGGAAAATTCTCGGAAAATTCTCGGAAAATTCTCGGAAAATTCTCGGAAAATTCTTGGAAAAATCTCGGAAAATTCTCGGAAAATTCTCGGAAAATTCTCAGAAATTTCTCGGAAAATTCTCGGAAATTCTCGGAAAATTCTCGGAAAATTCTCGGAAAATTCTCGGAAAATTCTCAATAAATTCTCGGAAAATTCTCGGAAAATTCTCGGAAAATTCTCGGAAAATTCTCGGAAAATTCTCAGAAAATCGTCGGAAAATTCTTGGAAAATTCTCGGAAAATTCTCGGAAAAATCTCGGAAAATTCTCGGAAAATTCTCGGAAAATTGACGGAAAATTCTCGGAAAATTCTCGGAAAATTCTCGGAAAATTCTCGGAAAAATCTCAGAAAATTCTCGGAAAATTCTCGGAAAATTCTCGGAAAATTCTCAGAAAATTCTCGGAAAATACTCGGAAAATTCTCAGAAAATTCTCGGAAAATTCTCGGAAAATTCTCGGAAAATTCTCGGAAAATTCTCGGAAAATTCTCGGAGAATTCTCGGTAAATTCTCGGAAAATTCTCGGAGAATTCTCGGAAAATTCTCGGAAAATTCTCGGAAAATTCTCCGAAAATTCTCCGAAAATTCTCGGAAAATTCTCGGAAAATTCTCGGAAAATTCTCGGAAAATTCCCAGAAAATTCTCGGAAAATTCTCGGAAAATTCTCGGAAAATTCTCGGAAAATTCTCGGGAAAATCTCGGAAAATTCTCGGAAAATCTGGGAAAATCCTCGGAAAATTCTCGGAAAATTCTCGGAAAATTCTCCGAAAATTCTCGGAAAATTCTCGGAAAATTCTCGGAAAATTCTCGGAAAATTCTCAGAAAATTCACGGAAAGATCTCGGAAAATTCTCGGAAAATTCTCGAAAAATTGACGGAAAATTCTCGGAAAATTCTCGGAAAATTCTCGGAAAATTCTCGGAAAATTCTCGGAAAATTCTCCGAAAATTCTCGGAAAATTCGCGGAAAATTCTCGGAAAATTCTCGGAAAATTCTCGGAAAATTCCCAGAAAATTCTCGGAAAATTCTCGGAAAATTCTCGGAAAATTCTCGGAAAATTCTCGGGAAAATCTCGGAAAATTCTCGGGAAAACTCGGAAAATTCTCGGAAAATTCTCGGAAAATTCTCGGAAAATTCTCGGAAAATTCTCGGAAAATTCTCGGAAAATTCTCGGAAAATTCTCGGAAAATTCTCGGAAAATTGACGGAAAATTCTCGGAAAATTCTCGAAAAATTCTCGGAAAATTCTCGGAAAATTCTCGGAAAATTCTTGGAAAATTCTCCGAAAATTCTCCGAAAATTCTCGGAAAATTCTCGGAAAATTCTCGGAAAATTCTCGGAAAATTCTCGGGAAATTCTCGGAAAATTCTCGGAAAATTCTCGGAAAATTCTCAGAAAATTCTCGGAAAATACTCGGAAAATTCTCAGAAAATTCTCGGAAAATTCTCGGAAAATTCTCGGAAAATTCTCGGAGAATTCTCGGTAAATTCTCGGAAAATTCTCGGAAAATTCTCGGAAAATTCCCGGAAAATTCTCGGAAAATTCTCGGAAAATTCTCGGAAAATTCTCGGAAAATTCTCGGAAAATTCTCGGAAAATTCTCGGAAAATTCTTGGAAAAATCTCGGAAAATTCTCGGAAAATTCTCGGAAAATTCTCAGAAATTTCTCGGAAAATTCTCGGAAATTCTCGGAAAATTCTCGGAAAATTCTCGGAAAATTCTCGGAAAATTCTCAATAAATTCTCGGAAAATTCTCGGAAAATTCTCGGAAAATTCTCGGAAAATTCTCGGAAAATTCTCAGAAAATCGTCGGAAAATTCTTGGAAAATTCTCGGAAAATTCTCGGAAAAATCTCGGAAAATTCTCGGAAAATTCTCGGAAAATTGACGGAAAATTCTCGGAAAATTCTCGGAAAATTCTCGGAAAATTCTCGGAAAAATCTCAGAAAATTCTCGGAAAATTCTCGGAAAATTCTCGGAAAATTCTCAGAAAATTCTCGGAAAATACTCGGAAAATTCTCAGAAAATTCTCGGAAAATTCTCGGAAAATTCTCGGAAAATTCTCGGAAAATTCTCGGAAAATTCTCGGAGAATTCTCGGTAAATTCTCGGAAAATTCTCGGAAAATTCTCGGAAAATTCCCGGAAAATTCTCGGAAAATTCTCGGAAAATTCTCGGAAAATTCTCGGAAAATTCTCGGAAAATTCTCGGAAAATTCTTGGAAAAATCTCCGAAAATTCTCGGAAAATTCTCGGAAAATTCTCAGAAAATCGTCGGAAAATTCTTGGAAAAATCTCGGAAATTTCTTGGAAAAATCTCGGAAAATTCTCGGGAAATTCTCGGAAAATTCTCGGAAAATTCTCGGAAAATTCTCGGAAAATTCTCGGAAAATTCTCGGAAAATTCTCGGAAAATTCTCGGAAAATTCTCGGAAAATTCCCAGAAAATTCTCGGAAAATTCTCGGAAAATTCTCGGAAAATTCTCGGGAAAATCTCGGAAAATTCTCGGAAAATCTGGGAAAATTCTCGGAAAATTCTCGGAAAATTCTCGGAAAATTCTCGGAAAATTCTCCGAAAATTCTCGGAAAATTCTCGGAAAATTCTCGGAAAATTCTCGGAAAATTCTCAGAAAATTCACGGAAAGATCTCGGAAAATTCTCGGAAAATTCTCGAAAAATTGACGGAAAATTCTCGGAAAATTCTCGGAAAATTCTCGGAAAATTCTCGGAAAATTCTCGGAAAATTCTCCGAAAATTCTCGGAAAATTCGCGGAAAATTCTCGGAAAATTCTCGGAAAATTCTCGGAAAATTCCCAGAAAATTCTCGGAAAATTCTCGGAAAATTCTCGGAAAATTCTCGGAAAATTCTCGGGAAAATCTCGGAAAATTCTCGGGAAAACTCGGAAAATTCTCGGAAAATTCTCGGAAAATTCTCGGAAAATTCTCGGAAAATTCTCGGAAAATTCTCGGAAAATTCTCGGAAAATTCTCGGAAAATTGACGGAAAATTCTCGGAAAATTCTCGAAAAATTCTCGGAAAATTCTCGGAAAATTCTCGGAAAAATCTCGGAAAATTCTTGGAAAATTCTCAGAAAATTCTCGGAAAATTCTCGGAAAATTCTCGGAAAATTCTCGGAAAATTCTCGGAAAATTCTCGGAAAATTCTCGGAAAATTCTCGGAAAATTCTCGGAAAATTCTCGGAAAATTCCCGGAAAATTCTCGGAAAATTCTGGGAAAATTCTCGGAAAATTCTCGGAAAATTCTCGGAAAATTCTCGGAAAATTCTCGGAAAATTCTCGGAAAATTCTCGGAAAATTCTCGGAAAATTCTCGGAAAATTCTCGGAAAATTCTCGGAAAATTCTCGGAAAATTCTCGGAGAATTCTCGGTAAATTCTCGGAAAATTCTCGGAAAATTCTCGGAAAATTCCCGGAAAATTCTCGGAAAATTCTCGGAAAATTCTCGGAAAATTCTCGGAAAATTCTCGGAAAATTCTCGGAAAATTCTTGGAAAAATCTCGGAAAATTCTCGGAAAATTCTCGGAAAATTCTCAGAAATTTCTCGGAAAATTCTCGGAAATTCTCGGAAAATTCTCGGAAAACTCTCGGAAAATTCTCGGAAAATTCTCAATAAATTCTCGGAAAATTCTCGGAAAATTCTCGGAAAATTCTCGGAAAATTCTCGGAAAATTCTCGGAAAATTCTCAGAAAATCGTCG
The DNA here is from genome assembly GCA_964036045.1 of Eutreptiella sp. 'Long Island Sound 2002'. Taxonomy (NCBI): domain Eukaryota; phylum Euglenozoa; class Euglenophyceae; order Eutreptiales; family Eutreptiaceae; genus Eutreptiella; species Eutreptiella sp. 'Long Island Sound 2002'. The sequence continues at coordinate 327,140 of CAXIWF010000377.1, read as the reverse complement.
GAAAATTCTCGGAAAATTCTCGGAAAATTCTCGGAAAAATCTCGGAAAATTCTCAGAAAATTCTCGGAAAATTGACGGAAAATTCTCGGAAAATTCTCGGAAAATTCTCGGAAAATTCTCGGAAAAATCTCAGAAAATTCTCGGAAAATTCTCGGAAAATTCTCGGAAAATTCTCAGAAAATGCTCGGAAAATACTCGGAAAATTCTCAGAAAATTCTCGGAAAATTCTCGGAAAATTCTCGGAAAATTCTCGGAAAATTCTCGGAAAATTCACGGAAAATTCTCGGAAAATTCTCGGAAAATTCTCAGAAAATCGTCGGAAAATTGTCGGAAAATTCAGAATTTTCTGAGAATTTTCCGAGAATTTTCCGAGAAATTTCGGAGAATTTTCTGAGAATTTTCCGTCAATTTTCCGAAAATTTTCCGAGAAATTTCCGAGAATTTTCCGAGAATTTTCCGTCAATTTTCCGAGAATTTTCGGAGAATTTTCAAAGAATTTTCCGAGAATTTTCCGAGAATTTTCGGAGAATTTTCCGCGAATTTTCCGAGAATTTTCCGAGAATTTTCCGAGAATTTTCCGAGAATTTTCCGAGAATTTTCCGGGAATTTTCCGAGAATTTTCCGAGAATTTTCCGCGAATTTTCCGAGAATTTTCCGAGAATTTTCTGAGAATTTTCCAAGAATTTTCTGAGATTTTTCCGAGAATTTTCCGAGAATTTTCCGAGAATTTTCCGAGAATTTTCCGAGAATTTTCCGAGAATTTTCCGAGAATTTTCCGAGAATTTTCCGAGAATTTTCCGAGAATTTTCCGAGAATTTTCCGAGGATTTTCCGAGAATTTTCCGAGAATTTTCGGAGAATTTTCCGAGAATTTTCCGAGAATTTTCCGAGAATTTTCCGAGAATTTTCCGAGAATTTTCTGAGAATTTTCCGAGAATTTTCCGAGAATTTTCCGTCAATTTTCCGAGAATTTTCCGAGAATTTTCCGAGAATTTTCCGTCAATTTTCCGAGAATTTTCCGAGAATTTTCCGAGAATTTTTCGAGAATCTTCCGAGAATTTTCCGAGAATTTTCCGAGAATTTTCCGAGAATTTTCTGAGAATTTTCCGAGAATTTTCCGAGAATTTTCCGAGAATTTTCCGAGAATTTTCCGGGAATTTTCCGAGAATTTTCCGAGAATTTTCCGAGAATTTTCCGAGAATTTTCCGAGAATTTTCTGAGAATTTTCCAGGAATTTTCCGAGATTTTTCCGAGAATTTTCCGAGAATTTTCCGAGAATTTTCCGAGAATTTTCCGAGAATTTTCCGAGAATTTTCCGAGAATTTTCCGAGAGTTTTCCGTCAATTTTCCGAGAATCTTCGGAGAATTTTCCGAGAATTTTCCGAGAATTTTCCGAGAATTTTCCGAGAATTTTCCGAGAATTTTCCGAGAATTTTCCGAGAATTTTCGGAGAATTTTCCGAGAATTTTCCGAGAGTTTTCCGTCAATTTTCCGAGAATTTTCCGAGAATTTTCCGAGAATTTTCCGAGAATTTTCCGAGAATTTTCCGAGAATTTTCCGAGAATTTTCCGAGAATTTTCCGTCAATTTTCCGAGAATTTTCTGAGAATTTTCCGAGAATTTTCCGAGAAATTTCCGAGAATTTTCCGAGAATTTTCCGTCAATTTTCCGAAAATTTTCCGAGAATTTTCCGAGAATTTTCCGAGAATTTTCCGAGAATTTTCCGAGAATTTTCCGAGAATTTTCCGAGAATTTTCCGAGAATTTTCCGAGAACTTTCCGAGAATTTTCCAAGAATTTTCCGAGAATTTTCCGGGAATTTTCCGAGAATTTTCCGAGAATTTTCCGAGAATTTTCCGAGAATTTTCCGAGAATTTTCCGAGAATTTTCCGAGAATTTTCCGAGAATTTTCTGAGAATTTTCCAAGAATTTTCCGAGATTTTTCCGAGAATTTTCCGAGAATTTTCCGAGAATTTTCCGAGAATTTTCCGAGAATTTTCCGAGAATTTTCCTAGAATTTTCCGAGAATTTTCCGAGAATTTTCTGAGAATTTTCCGAGAATTTTCCGAGAATTTTCCGAGAATTTTCCGAAATTTTCCGGGAATTTTCCGAGAAGTTTCCGAGAATTTTCCGAGAATTTTCCGAGAATTTTCCGAGAATTTTCCGAGAATTTTCCGAGAGTTTTCCGTCAATTTTCCGAGAACTTTCCGAGAATTTTCCGAGAATTTTCCGAGAATTTTCCGAGAATTTTCCGAGAATTTTCCGAGAATTTTCTGAGAATTTTCCGAGAATTTTCCGAGAATTTTCCGAGAATTTTCCGAGAATTTTCCGGGAATTTTCCGAGAATTTTCCGAGAATTTTCCGAGAATTTTCTGAGAATTTTCCAGGAATTTTCCAAGATTTTTCCGAGAATTTTCCGAGAATTTTCCGAGAATTTTCCGAGAATTTTCCGTCAATTTTCCGAGAATCTTCCGAGAATTTTCCGAGCATTTTCCGAGAATTTTCCGAGAATTTTCCGAGAATTTTCCGAGAATTTTCCGAGAATTTTCCGAGAATTTTCGGAGAATTTTCCGAGAATTTTCCGAGAGTTTTCCGTCAATTTTCCGAGAATTTTCCGATAATTTTCCGAGAATTTTCCGAGAATTTTCCGAGAATTTTCCGAGAATTTTCCGAGAATTTTCCGAGAATTTTCCGAGAATTTTCCGTCAATTTTCCGAGAATTTTCCGAGAATTTTCCGAGAATTTTCCGAGAATTTTCTGAGAATTTTCTGAGAATTTTCCGAGAATTTTCCGAGAAATTTCCGAGAATTTTCCGAGAATTTTCCGTCAATTTTCCGAAAATTTTCCGAGAATTTTCCGAGAATTTTCCGAGAATTTTCCGAGAATTTTCCGAGAATTTTCCGAGAATTTTCCGAGAATTTTCCGAGAATTTTCCGAGAATTTTCCGAGAATTTTCCCAGAATTTTCCGAGAATTTTCCGGGAATTTTCCGAGAATTTTCCGAGAATTTTCCGAGAATTTTCCGAGAATTTTCCGAGAATTTTCCGAGAATTTTCCGAGAATTTTCCGAGAATTTTCCGAGAATTTTCCGAGAATTTTCTGAGAATTTTCCAAGAATTTTCCGAGATTTTTCCGAGAATTTTCCGAGAATTTTCCGAGAATTTTCCGAGAATTTTCCGAGAATTTTCCGAGAATTTTCCTAGAATTTTCCGAGAATTTTCCGAGAATTTTCTGAGAATTTTCCGAGAATTTTCCGAGAATTTTCCGAGAATTTTCCGAGAATTTTCCGGGAATTTTCCGAGAAGTTTCCGAGAATTTTCCGAGAATTTTCCGAGAATTTTCCGAGAATTTTCCGAGAATTTTCCGAGAGTTTTCCGTCAATTTTCCGAGAACTTTCCGAGAATTTTCCGAGAATTTTCCGAGAATTTTCCGAGAATTTTCCGAGAATTTTCCGAGAATTTTCCGAGAATTTTCCGAGAATTTTCTGAGAATTTTCCGAGAATTTTCCGAGAATTTTCCGAGAATTTTCGGAGAATTCTCGGAAAATTCTCGGAAAATTCTCAGAAAATTCACGGAAAGATCTCGGAAAATTCTCGGAAAATTCTCGGAAAATTGACGGAAAATTCTCGGAAAATTCTCGGAAAATTCTCGGAAAATTCTCGGAAAATTCTCGGAAAATTCTCGGAAAATTCTCCGAAAATTCTCGGAAAATTCTCGGAAAATTCTCGGAAAATTCTCGGAAAATTCTCGGAAAATTCCCAGAAAATTCTCGGAAAATTCTCGGAAAATTCTCGGAAAATTCTCGGGAAAATCTCGGAAAATTCTCGGAAAATCTGGGAAAATCCTCGGAAAATTCTCGGAAAATTCTCGGAAAATTCTCCGAAAATTCTCGGAAAATTCTCGGAAAATTCTCGGAAAATTCTCGGAAAATTCTCAGAAAATTCACGGAAAGATCTCGGAAAATTCTCGGAAAATTCTCGAAAAATTGACGGAAAATTCTCGGAAAATTCTCGGAAAATTCTCGGAAAATTCTCGGAAAATTGTCGGAAAATTCTCCGAAAATTCTCGGAAAATTCGCGGAAAATTCTCGGAAAATTCTCGGAAAATTCTCGGAAAATTCCCAGAAAATTCTCGGAAAATTCTCGGAAAATTCTCGGAAAATTCTCGGAAAATTCTCGGGAAAATCTCGGAAAATTCTCGGGAAAACTCGGAAAATTCTCGGAAAATTCTCGGAAAATTCTCGGAAAATTCTCGGAAAATTCTCGGAAAATTCTCGGAAAATTCTCGGAAAATTCTCGGAAAATTCTCGGAAAATTGACGGAAAATTCTCGGAAAATTCTCGAAAAATTCTCGGAAAATTCTCGGAAAATTCTCGGAAAATTCTTGGAAAATTCTCCGAAAATTCTCCGAAAATTCTCGGAAAATTCTCGGAAAATTCTCGGAAAATTCTCGGAAAATTCTCGGGAAATTCTCGGAAAATTCTCGGAAAATTCTCGGAAAATTCTCAGAAAATTCTCGGAAAATACTCGGAAAATTCTCAGAAAATTCTCGGAAAATTCTCGGAAAATTCTCGGAAAATTCTCGGAGAATTCTCGGTAAATTCTCGGAAAATTCTCGGAAAATTCTCGGAAAATTCCCGGAAAATTCTCGGAAAATTCTCGGAAAATTCTCGGAAAATTCTCGGAAAATTCTCGGAAAATTCTCGGAAAATTCTCGGAAAATTCTTGGAAAAATCTCGGAAAATTCTCGGAAAATTCTCGGAAAATTCTCAGAAATTTCTCGGAAAATTCTCGGAAATTCTCGGAAAATTCTCGGAAAATTCTCGGAAAATTCTCGGAAAATTCTCAATAAATTCTCGGAAAATTCTCGGAAAATTCTCGGAAAATTCTCGGAAAATTCTCGGAAAATTCTCAGAAAATCGTCGGAAAATTCTTGGAAAATTCTCGGAAAATTCTCGGAAAAATCTCGGAAAATTCTCGGAAAATTCTCGGAAAATTGACGGAAAATTCTCGGAAAATTCTCGGAAAATTCTCGGAAAATTCTCGGAAAAATCTCAGAAAATTCTCGGAAAATTCTCGGAAAATTCTCGGAAAATTCTCAGAAAATTCTCGGAAAATACTCGGAAAATTCTCAGAAAATTCTCGGAAAATTCTCGGAAAATTCTCGGAAAATTCTCGGAAAATTCTCGGAAAATTCTCGGAGAATTCTCGGTAAATTCTCGGAAAATTCTCGGAGAATTCTCGGAAAATTCTCGGAAAATTCTCGGAAAATTCTCCGAAAATTCTCCGAAAATTCTCGGAAAATTCTCGGAAAATTCTCGGAAAATTCTCGGAAAATTCCCAGAAAATTCTCGGAAAATTCTCGGAAAATTCTCGGAAAATTCTCGGAAAATTCTCGGGAAAATCTCGGAAAATTCTCGGAAAATCTGGGAAAATCCTCGGAAAATTCTCGGAAAATTCTCGGAAAATTCTCCGAAAATTCTCGGAAAATTCTCGGAAAATTCTCGGAAAATTCTCGGAAAATTCTCAGAAAATTCACGGAAAGATCTCGGAAAATTCTCGGAAAATTCTCGAAAAATTGACGGAAAATTCTCGGAAAATTCTCGGAAAATTCTCGGAAAATTCTCGGAAAATTCTCGGAAAATTCTCCGAAAATTCTCGGAAAATTCGCGGAAAATTCTCGGAAAATTCTCGGAAAATTCTCGGAAAATTCCCAGAAAATTCTCGGAAAATTCTCGGAAAATTCTCGGAAAATTCTCGGAAAATTCTCGGGAAAATCTCGGAAAATTCTCGGGAAAACTCGGAAAATTCTCGGAAAATTCTCGGAAAATTCTCGGAAAATTCTCGGAAAATTCTCGGAAAATTCTCGGAAAATTCTCGGAAAATTCTCGGAAAATTCTCGGAAAATTGACGGAAAATTCTCGGAAAATTCTCGAAAAATTCTCGGAAAATTCTCGGAAAATTCTCGGAAAATTCTTGGAAAATTCTCCGAAAATTCTCCGAAAATTCTCGGAAAATTCTCGGAAAATTCTCGGAAAATTCTCGGAAAATTCTCGGGAAATTCTCGGAAAATTCTCGGAAAATTCTCGGAAAATTCTCAGAAAATTCTCGGAAAATACTCGGAAAATTCTCAGAAAATTCTCGGAAAATTCTCGGAAAATTCTCGGAAAATTCTCGGAGAATTCTCGGTAAATTCTCGGAAAATTCTCGGAAAATTCTCGGAAAATTCCCGGAAAATTCTCGGAAAATTCTCGGAAAATTCTCGGAAAATTCTCGGAAAATTCTCGGAAAATTCTCGGAAAATTCTCGGAAAATTCTTGGAAAAATCTCGGAAAATTCTCGGAAAATTCTCGGAAAATTCTCAGAAATTTCTCGGAAAATTCTCGGAAATTCTCGGAAAATTCTCGGAAAATTCTCGGAAAATTCTCGGAAAATTCTCAATAAATTCTCGGAAAATTCTCGGAAAATTCTCGGAAAATTCTCGGAAAATTCTCGGAAAATTCTCAGAAAATCGTCGGAAAATTCTTGGAAAATTCTCGGAAAATTCTCGGAAAAATCTCGGAAAATTCTCGGAAAATTCTCGGAAAATTGACGGAAAATTCTCGGAAAATTCTCGGAAAATTCTCGGAAAATTCTCGGAAAAATCTCAGAAAATTCTCGGAAAATTCTCGGAAAATTCTCGGAAAATTCTCAGAAAATTCTCGGAAAATACTCGGAAAATTCTCAGAAAATTCTCGGAAAATTCTCGGAAAATTCTCGGAAAATTCTCGGAAAATTCTCGGAAAATTCTCGGAGAATTCTCGGTAAATTCTCGGAAAATTCTCGGAAAATTCTCGGAAAATTCCCGGAAAATTCTCGGAAAATTCTCGGAAAATTCTCGGAAAATTCTCGGAAAATTCTCGGAAAATTCTCGGAAAATTCTTGGAAAAATCTCCGAAAATTCTCGGAAAATTCTCGGAAAATTCTCAGAAAATCGTCGGAAAATTCTTGGAAAAATCTCGGAAATTTCTTGGAAAAATCTCGGAAAATTCTCGGGAAATTCTCGGAAAATTCTCGGAAAATTCTCGGAAAATTCTCGGAAAATTCTCGGAAAATTCTCGGAAAATTCTCGGAAAATTCTCGGAAAATTCCCAGAAAATTCTCGGAAAATTCTCGGAAAATTCTCGGAAAATTCTCGGGAAAATCTCGGAAAATTCTCGGAAAATCTGGGAAAATTCTCGGAAAATTCTCGGAAAATTCTCGGAAAATTCTCGGAAAATTCTCCGAAAATTCTCGGAAAATTCTCGGAAAATTCTCGGAAAATTCTCGGAAAATTCTCAGAAAATTCACGGAAAGATCTCGGAAAATTCTCGGAAAATTCTCGAAAAATTGACGGAAAATTCTCGGAAAATTCTCGGAAAATTCTCGGAAAATTCTCGGAAAATTCTCGGAAAATTCTCCGAAAATTCTCGGAAAATTCGCGGAAAATTCTCGGAAAATTCTCGGAAAATTCTCGGAAAATTCCCAGAAAATTCTCGGAAAATTCTCGGAAAATTCTCGGAAAATTCTCGGAAAATTCTCGGGAAAATCTCGGAAAATTCTCGGGAAAACTCGGAAAATTCTCGGAAAATTCTCGGAAAATTCTCGGAAAATTCTCGGAAAATTCTCGGAAAATTCTCGGAAAATTCTCGGAAAATTCTCGGAAAATTGACGGAAAATTCTCGGAAAATTCTCGAAAAATTCTCGGAAAATTCTCGGAAAATTCTCGGAAAATTCTTGGAAAATTCTCGGAAAATTCTCCGAAAATTCTCGGAAAATTCTCGGAAAATTCTCGGAAAATTCTCGGAAAATTCTCGGGAAATTCTCGGAAAATTCTCGGAAAATTCTCGGAAAATTCTCAGAAAATTCTCGGAAAATACTCCGAAAATTCTCAGAAAATTCTCGGAAAATTCTCGGAAAATTCTCGGAAAATTCTCGGAGAATTCTCGGTAAATTCTCGGAAAATTCTCGGAAAATTCTCGGAAAATTCCCGGAAAATTCTCGGAAAATTCTCGGAAAATTCTCGGAAAATTCTCGGAAAATTCTCGGAAAATTCTCGGAAAATTCTTGGAAAAATCTCGGAAAATTCTCGGAAAATTCTCGGAAAATTCTCAGAAATTTCTCGGAAAATTCTCGGAAATTCTCGGAAAATTCTCGGAAAATTCTCGGAAAATTCTCGGAAAATTCTCAATAAATTCTCGGAAAATTCTCGGAAAATTCTCGGAAAATTCTCGGAAAATTCTCGGAAAATTCTCAGAAAATCGTCGGAAAATTCTTGGAAAATTCTCGGAAAATTCTCGGAAAAATCTCGGAAAATTCTCGGAAAATTCTCGGAAAATTGACGGAAAATTCTCGGAAAATTCTCGGAAAATTCTCGGAAAATTCTCGGAAAAATCTCAGAAAATTCTCGGAAAATTCTCGGAAAATTCTCGGAAAATTCTCAGAAAATTCTCGGAAAATACTCGGAAAATTCTCAGAAAATTCTCGGAAAATTCTCGGAAAATTCTCGGAAAATTCTCGGAAAATTCTCGGAAAATTCTCGGAGAATTCTCGGTAAATTCTCGGAAAATTCTCGGAAAATTCTCGGAAAATTCCCGGAAAATTCTCGGCAAATTCTCGGAAAATTCTCGGAAAATTCTCGGAAAATTCTCGGAAAATTCTCGGAAAATTCTCGGAAAATTCTTGGAAAAATCTCGGAAAATTCTCGGAAAATTCTCGGAAAATTCTCAGAAATTTCTCGGAAAATTCTCGGAAATTCTCGGAAAATTCTCGGAAAATTCTCGGAAAATTCTCGGAAAATTCTCAATAAATTCTCGGAAAATTCTCGGAAAATTCTCGGAAAATTCTCGGAAAATTCTCGGAAAATTCTCGGAAAATTCTCAGAAAATCGTCGGAAAATTCTCGGAAAATTCTCGGAAAATTCTCGGAAAAATCTCGGAAAATTCTCGGAAAATTCTCGGAAAATTGACGGAAAATTCTCGGAAAATTCTCGGAAAATTCTCGGAAAATTCTCGGAAGAATCTCAGAAAATTCTCGGAAAATTCTCGGAAAATTCTCAGAAAATTCTCGGAAAATTCTCGGAAAATTCTCGGAAAATTCTTGGAAAATTCTCGGAAAATTCTCGGAAAATGCTCGGAAAATTCTCGGAAAATTCTCGGAAAATTCTCAGAAAATTCTCGGAAAATTCTCGGAAAATTCTCGGAAAATTCTCGGAAAATTCTCGGAAAATTCTCGGAAAATTCTCGGAAAATTGACGGAAAACTCTCGGAAAATTCTCGGAAAATTCTCGGAAAATTCTCGGGAAATTCTCGGAAAATTCTCGGAAAATTCTCGGAAAATTCTCGGAAAATTCTCGGGAAATTCTCGGAAGATTCTCGGAAAATTCTCGGAAAATTCTCGGAAAATTCTTGGAAAAATCTCGGAAAATTCTCGGAAAATTCTCGGAAAATTCTCGGAAGATTCTCGGAAAATTGACGGAAAACTCTCGGAAAATTCATCGGAAAATTCTCGGAAAATTCTCGGAAAATTCTCGGAAAATTCTCGGACCATTCTCGGAAAATTCTCGGAAAATTCTCGGAAAAATCTCGGAAAATTCCCGGAAAATTCTCAGAAAATTCTCGGAAAATTCTCGGAAAATTCTCGGAAAATTCTCGGAAAATTCTCGGAAAATTCTCGGAAAATTCCCGGAAAATTCTCGGAAAATTCTCGGAAAATTCTCGGAAAATTCTCGGAAAATTCTCGGAAAATTCTCGGAAAATTCTCGGAAAATTCTCGGAAAATTCTCGGAAAATTCTCGGAAAATTGACGGAAAATTCTCGGAAAATTCTCGGAAAATTCTCGGAAAATTCTCGGAAAATTCTCAGAAAATTCTCGGAAAATTCTCGGAAAATTCTCGGAAAATTCTCGGAAAATTCTCGGAAAATTCTCAGAAAATTCTCGGAAAATTCTCGGAAAATTCTCAGAAAATTCTCGGAAAATTCTCGGAAAATTCTCGGAAAATTCTCGGAAAATTCCCGGAAAATTCTCGGAAAATTCTCGGAAAATTCTCGGAAAATTCTCCGAAAATTCTCGGAAAATTCTCGGAAAATTCTCGGAAAATTCTCAGAAAATTCTCGGAAATTCTCGGAAAATTCTCGGAAAATTCTCGGAAAATTCTCGGAAAATTCTCAGAAAATTCTCGGAAAATTCTCGGAAAATTCTCAGAAAATTCTCGGAAAATTCTCGGAAAATTCTCGGAAAATTCTCGGAAAATTCTCGGAAAATTCTCGGAAAATTCTCGGAAAATTCTCGGAAAATTCTCCGAAAATTCTCGGAAAATTCTCGGAAAATTCTCGGAAAATTCTCGGAAAATTCTCAGAAAATTCACGGAAAGATCTCGGAAAATTCTCGGAAAATTCTCGGAAAATTGACGGAAAATTCTCGGAAAATTCTCGGAAAATTCTCGGAAAATTCTCGGAAAATTCTCGGAAAATTCTCCGAAAATTCTCCGAAAATTCTCGGAAAATTCTCGGAAAATTCTCGGAAAATTCTCGGAAAATTCTCGGAAAATTCTCGGAAAATTCCCAGAAAATTCTCGGAAAATTCTCGGAAAATTCTCGGAAAATTCTCGGGAAAATCTCGGAAAATTCTCGGGAAAACTCGGAAAATTCTCGGAAAATTCTCGGAAAATTCTCGGAAAATTCTCGGAAAATTCTCGGAAAATTCTCGGAAAATTCTCGGAAAATTGACGGAAAATTCTCGGAAAATTCTCGGAAAATTCTCGGAAAATTCTCGGAAAATTCTCGGAAAATTCTCGGAAAATTCTCGGAAAATTCTCGGAAAATTCTCCGAAAATTCTGGGAAAATTCTCGGAAAATTCTCGGAAAATTCTCGGAAAATTCTCGGGAAATTCTCGGAAAATTCTCGGAAAATTCTCGGAAAATTCTCAGAAAATTCTCGGAAAATTCTCGGAAAATTCTCAGAAAATTCTCGGAAAATTCTCGGAAAATTCTCGGAAAATTCTCGGAAAATTCTCGGAAAATTCTCGGAGAATTCCCGGTAAATTCTCGGAAAATTCTCGGAAAATTCTCGGAAAATTCTCGGAAAATTCCCGGAAAATTCTCGGAAAATTCTCGGAAAATTCTCGGAAAATTCTCGGAAAATTCTCGGAAAATTCTCGGAAAATTCTTGGAAAAATCTCGGAAAATTCTCGGAAAATTCTCGGAAAATTCTCAGAAATTTCTCGGAAAATTCTCGGAAATTCTCGGAAAATTCTCGGAAAATTCTCGGAAAATTCTCAATAAATTCTCGGAAAATTCTCGGAAAATTCTCGGAAAATTCTCGGAAAATTCTCGGAAAATTCTCAGAAAATCGTCGGAAAAAATTCTCGGAAAATTCTCGGAAAATTCTCGGAAAAATCTCGGAAAATTCTCGGAAAATTCTCGGAAAATTGACGGAAAATTCTCGGAAAATTCTCGGAAAATTCTCGGAAAGTTCTCGGAAAAATCCCAGAAAATTCTCGGAAAATTCTCGGAAAATTCTCAGAAAATTCTCGGAAAATTCTTGGAAAATTCTCGGAAAATTCTCGGAAAATGCTCGGAAAATTCTCGGAAAATTCTCGGAAAATTCTCAGAAAATTCTCGGAAAATTCCCAGAAAATCCTCGGGAAATTCTCGGAAAATTCTCGGAAAATTCTCGGAAAATTCTCGGAAAATTCTCGGAAAATTCTCGGAAAATTCTCGGAAAATTCTCCGAAAATTCTCGGAAAATTCTCGGAAAATTCTCGGAAAATTCTCGGAAAATTCTCGGAAAATTCTCAGAAAATTCTCGGAAAATTCTCGGAAAATTCTCAGAAAATTCTCGGAAAATTCTCGGAAAATTCTCGGAAAATTCTCGCAAAATTCTCGGAAAATTCTCGGAGAATTCTCGGAAAATTCTCGGAAAATTCTCGGAAAATTCTCGGAAAATTCTCGGAAAATTCCCGGAAAATTCTCGGAAAATTCTCGGAAAATTCTCGGAAAATTCTCGGAAAATTCTCGGAAAATTCTTGGAAAAATCTCGGAAAATTCTCGGAAATTTCTCGGAAAATTCTCGGAAATTCTCGGAAAATTCTCAGAAAATTCCCGGAAAATTCTCAATAAATTCTCGGAAAATTCTCGGAAAATTCTCGGAAAATTCTCGGAAAATTCTCGGAAAATTCTCGGAAAATTCTCAGAAAATCGTCGGAAAATTCTCGGAAAATTCTCGGAAAATTCTCGGAAAAATCTCGGAAAATTCTCGGAAAATTCTCGGAAAATTGACGGAAGATTCTCGGAAAATTCTCGGAAAATTCTCGGAAAATTCTCGGAAAAATCTCAGAAAATTCTCAGAAAATTCTCGGAAAATTCTCAGAAAATTCTCGGAAAATTCTCGGAAAATTCTCGGAAAATTCTTGGAAAATTCTCGGAAAATTCTCGGAAAATGCTCGGAAAATTCTCGGAAAATTCTCGGAAAATTCTCAGAAAATTCTCGGAAAATTCCCAGAAAATTCTCGGGAAATTCTCGGAAAATTCTCGGAAAATTCTCGGAAAATTCTCGGAAAATTCTCGGAATCTCGGAAAATTCTCGGAAAATTCTCGGAAAATTCTCGGAAAATTCTCGGAAAATGCTCGGAAAATTCTCGGAAAATTCTCGGAAAATTCCCAGAAAATTCCCAGAAAATTCTCGGAAAATTCTCGGAAAATTCTCGGCAAATTCTCGGAAAATTCTCGGAAAATTCTCGGAAAATTCTCGGAAAATTCTCGGAAAAATCTCGGAAAATTCTCGGAAAATTCTCAGAAAATTCTCGGAAAATTCTCGGAAAATTCTCGGAAAATTCTCGGAAAATTCTCGGAAAATTCTCAGAAAATTCTCAATAAATTCTCGGAAAATTCTCGGAAAATTCTCGGAAAATTCTCGGAAAATTCTCAGAAAATTCTCAATAAATTCTCGGAAAATTCTCGGAAAAATCTCGGAAAATTCTCGGAAAATTCTCGGAAAATTCTCAGAAAATTCTCGGAAAATTCTCGGAAAATTCTCGGAAAATTCTCAGAAAATCGTCGGAAAATTCTCGGAAAATTCAGAATTTTCTGAATATTTTCCGAGAATTTTCCGAGAAATTTCGGAGAATTTTCTGAGAATTTTCCGTCAATTTTCCGAAAATTTTCCGAGAAATTTCCGAGAATTTTCCGAGAATTTTCCGTCAATTTTCCGAGAATTTTCGCAGAATTTTCCGAGAATTTTCCGAGAATTTTCCGAGAATTTTCCGAGAATTTTCCGCGATTTTTCCGAGAATTTTCCGAGAATTTTCCGAGAATTTTCCGAGAATTTTCCGAGAATTTTCCGGGAATTTTCCGAGAATTTTCCGAGAATTTCCCGAGAATTTTCCGAGAATTTTCCGAGAATTTTCTGAGAATTTTCCAAGAATTTTCCGAGATTTTTCCGAGAATTTTCCGAGAATTTTCCGAGAATTTTCCGAGAATTTTCCGAGAATTTTCCGAGAATTTTCCGTGAATTTTCCGAGAATTTTCCGAGAATTTTCCGAGAATTTTCCGAGAATTTTCCGAGAATTTTCCGAGAATTTTCCGAGAATTTTCGGAGAATTTTCCGAGAATTTTCCGAGAATTTTCCGAGAATTTTCCGAGAATTTTCCGAGAATTTTCTGAGAATTTTCCGAGAATTTTCCGAGAATTTTCCGTCAATTTTCCGAGAATTTTCCGAGAATTTTCCGAGAATTTTCCGTCAATTTTCCGAGAATTTTCCGAGAATTTTCCGAGAATTTTCCGAGAATTTTCCGAGAATTTTCCGAGAATTTTCCGAGAATTTTCTGAGAATTTTCCGAGAATTTTCCGAGAATTTTCCGAGAATTTTCCGAGAATTTTCCGAGAATTTTCCGAGAATTTTCCGAGAATTTTCCGAGAATTTTCTGAGAATTTTCCAGGAATTTTCCGAGATTTTTCCGAGAATTTTCCGAGAATTTTCCGAGAATTTTCCGAGAATTTTCCGAGAATTTTCCGAGAATTTTCCGAGAATTTTCCGAGAGTTTTCCGTCAATTTTCCGAGAATCTTCCGAGAATTTTCCGAGAATTTTCCGAGAATTTTCCGAGAATTTTCCGAGAATTTTCCGAGAATTTTCCGAGGATTTTCCGAGAATTTTCGGAGAATTTTCCGAGAATTTTCCGAGAGTTTTCCGTCAATTTTCCGAGAATTTTCCGAGAATTTTCCGAGAATTTTCCGAGAATTTTCCGAGAATTTTCCGAGAATTTTCCGAGAATTTTCCGAGAATTTTCCGAGAATTTTCCGTCAATTTTCCGAGAATTTTCCGAGAATTTTCCGAGAATTTTCCGAGAATTTTCTGAGAATTTTCTGAGAATTTTCCGAGAATTTTCCGAGAAATTTCCGAGAATTTTCCGAGAATTTTCCGTCAATTTTCCGAAAATTTTCCGAGAATTTTCCGAGAATTTTCCGAGAATTTTCCGAGAATTTTCCGAGAATTTTCCGAGAATTTTCCGAGAATTTTCCGAGAATTTTCCGAGAATTTTCCGAGAATTTTCCCAGAATTTTCCGAGAATTTTCCGAGAATTTTCCGAGAATTTTCCGAGAATTTTCCGAGAATTTTCCGAGAATTTTCCGAGAATTTTCCGAGAATTTTCTGAGAATTTTCCGAGAATTTTCCGAGAATTTTCCTAGAATTTTCCGAGAATTTTCCGAGAATTTTCTGAGAATTTTCCGAGAATTTTCCGAGAATTTTCCGTCAATTTTTCCGAGCATTTTCCGAGAATTTTCCGAGAATTTTCCGAGAATTTTCTGAGAATTTTCTGAGAATTTTCCGAGAATTTTCCGAGAAATTTCCGAGAATTTTCCGAGAATTTTCCGTCAATTTTCCGAAAATTTTCCGAGAATTTTCCGAGAATTTTCCGAGAATTTTCCGAGAATTTTCCGAGAATTTTCCGAGAATTTTCCGAGAATTTTCCGAGAATTTTCCAAGAATTTTCCGAGAATTTTCCCCGAATTTTCCGAGAATTTTCCGGGAATTTTCCGAGAATTTTCCGAGAATTTTCCGAGAATTTTCCGAGAATTTTCCGAGAATTTTCCGAGAATTTTCCTAGAATTTTCCGAGAATTTTCCGAGAATTTTCTGAGAATTTTCCGAGAATTTTCCGAGAATTTTCCGAGAATTTTCCGAAATTTTCCGGGAATTTTCCGAGAAGTTTCCGAGAATTTTCCGAGAATTTTCCGAGAATTTTCCGAGAATTTTCCGAGAATTTTCCGAGAGTTTTCCGTCAATTTTCCGAGAACTTTCCGAGAATTTTCCGAGAATTTTCCGAGAATTTTCCGAGAATTTTCCGAGAATTTTCCGAGAATTTTCCGAGAATTTTCCGAGAATTTTCCGAGAATTTTCTGAGAATTTTCCGAGAATTTTCCGAGAATTTTCCGAGAATTTTCGGAGAATTCTCCGAGAATTTTCCGAGAATTTTCCGAGAATTTTCCGAGAAATTTTCCGAGAATTTTCTGAGAATTTTCCGAGAATTTTCCGAGAATTTTCGGAGAATTTTCCGAGAATTTTCCGAGAGTTTTCCGTCAAATTTCCGAGAATTTTCCGAGAATTTTCCGAGAATTTTCCGAGAATTTTCCGAGAATTCCCCGAGAATTTTCCGAGAATTTTCCGAGAATTTTCCGAGAATTTTCCGAGAATTTTCCGAGAGTTTTCCGTCAATTTTCCGAGAATTTTCCGAGAAGTTTTTCGAGAATTTTCTGAGAATTTTCTGAGAATTTTCCGAGAATTTTCCGAGAATTTCCGAGAATTTTCTGAGAATTTTCGGTCAATTTTCCGAGAATTTTCCGAGAATTTTCCGAGAATTTTCCGAGAATTTTCCGAGAATTTTCCGAGAATTTTCCGAGAATTTTCCGAGAATTTTCCGAGAATTTTCCGAGAATTTTCCGTCAATTTTCCGAGAATTTTCCGAGAATTTTCCGAGAATTTTCCGAGAATTTTCTGAGAATTTTCTGAGAATTTTCCGAGAATTTTCCGAGAAATTTCCGAGAATTTTCCGAGAATTTTCCGTCAATTTTCCGAAAATTTTCCGAGAATTTTCCGAGAATTTTCCGAGAATTTTCCGAGAATTTTCCGAGAATTTTCCGAGAATTTTCCGAGAATTTTCCGAGAATTTTCCGAGAATTTTCCGAGAATTTTCCCAGAATTTTCCGAGAATTTTCCGAGAATTTTCCGAGAATTTTCCGAGAATTTTCCGAGAATTTTCCGAGAATTTTCCGAGAATTTTCCGAGAATTTTCTGAGAATTTTCCGAGAATTTTCCGAGAATTTTCCTAGAATTTTCCGAGAATTTTCCGAGAATTTTCTGAGAATTTTCCGAGAATTTTCCGAGAATTTTCCGTCAATTTTTCCGAGCATTTTCCGAGAATTTTCCGAGAATTTTCCGAGAATTTTCTGAGAATTTTCTGAGAATTTTCCGAGAATTTTCCGAGAAATTTCCGAGAATTTTCCGAGAATTTTCCGTCAATTTTCCGAAAATTTTCCGAGAATTTTCCGAGAATTTTCCGAGAATTTTCCGAGAATTTTCCGAGAATTTTCCGAGAATTTTCCGAGAATTTTCCGAGAATTTTCCAAGAATTTTCCGAGAATTTTCCCCGAATTTTCCGAGAATTTTCCGGGAATTTTCCGAGAATTTTCCGAGAATTTTCCGAGAATTTTCCGAGAATTTTCCGAGAATTTTCCGAGAATTTTCCTAGAATTTTCCGAGAATTTTCCGAGAATTTTCTGAGAATTTTCCGAGAATTTTCCGAGAATTTTCCGAGAATTTTCCGAAATTTTCCGGGAATTTTCCGAGAAGTTTCCGAGAATTTTCCGAGAATTTTCCGAGAATTTTCCGAGAATTTTCCGAGAATTTTCCGAGAGTTTTCCGTCAATTTTCCGAGAACTTTCCGAGAATTTTCCGAGAATTTTCCGAGAATTTTCCGAGAATTTTCCGAGAATTTTCCGAGAATTTTCCGAGAATTTTCCGAGAATTTTCCGAGAATTTTCTGAGAATTTTCCGAGAATTTTCCGAGAATTTTCCGAGAATTTTCGGAGAATTCTCCGAGAATTTTCCGAGAATTTTCCGAGAATTTTCCGAGAAATTTTCCGAGAATTTTCTGAGAATTTTCCGAGAATTTTCCGAGAATTTTCGGAGAATTTTCCGAGAATTTTCCGAGAGTTTTCCGTCAAATTTCCGAGAATTTTCCGAGAATTTTCCGAGAATTTTCCGAGAATTTTCCGAGAATTCCCCGAGAATTTTCCGAGAATTTTCCGAGAATTTTCCGAGAATTTTCCGAGAATTTTCCGAGAGTTTTCCGTCAATTTTCCGAGAATTTTCCGAGAAGTTTTTCGAGAATTTTCTGAGAATTTTCTGAGAATTTTCCGAGAATTTTCCGAGAATTTCCGAGAATTTTCTGAGAATTTTCGGTCAATTTTCCGAGAATTTTCCGAGAATTTTCCGAGAATTTTCCGAGAATTTTCCGAGACGGAAAATTCTCAGAAAATTCTCGGAAAATTCTCGGAAAATTCTCGGAAAATTCTCCGAAAATTCTCGGAAAATTCTCGGAAAATTTTCGGAAAATTCTCGGAAAATTCTCAGAAAATTCACGGAACGATCTCGGAAAATTCTCGGAAAATTCTCGGAGAATTGACGGAAAATTCTCGGAAAATTCTCGGAAAATTCTCGGAAAATTCTCGGAAAATTCTCGGAAAATTCTCCGAAAATTCTCGGAAAATTCTCGGAAAATTCTCGGAAAATTCTCGGAAAATTCTCGGAAAATTCTCGGAAAATTCTCGGAAAATTCCCAGAAAATTCTCGGAAAATTCTCGGAAAATTCTCGGAAAATTCTCGGAAAATTCTCGGGAAAATCTCGGAAAATTCTCGGAAAATCTCGGAAAATTCTCGGAAAATTCTCGGAAAATTCTCGGAAAATTCTCGGAAAATTCTCGGAAAATTCTCCGAAAATTCTCGGAAAATTCTCGGAAAATTCTCGGAAAATTCTCGGAAAATTCTCAGAAAATTCACGGAAAGATCTCGGAAAATTCTCGGAAACTTCTCGGAAAATTGACGGAAAATTCTCGGAAAATTCTCGGAAAATTCTCGGAAAATTCTCGGAAAATTCTCGGAAAATTCTCCGAAAATTCTCGGAAAATTCTCGGAAAATTCTCGGAAAATTCTCGGAAAATTCTCGGAAAATTCTCGGAAAATTCTCGGAAAATTCTCGGAAAATTCCCAGAAAATTCTCGGAAAATTCTCGGAAAATTCTCGGAAAATTCTCGGAAAATTCTCGGGAAAATCTCGGAAAACTCTCGGGAAAACTCGGAAAATTCTCGGAAAATTCTCGGAAAATTCTCGGAAAATTCTCGGAAAATTCTCGGAAAATTCTCGGAAAATTCTCGGAAAATTCTCGGAGAATTCTCGGAAAATTGACGGAAAATTCTCGGAAAATTCTCGGAAAATTCTCGGAAAATTCTCGGAAAATTCTCGGAAAATTCTCCGAAAATTCTCCGAAAATTCTCGGAAAATTCTCGGAAAATTCTCGGAAAATTCTCGGAAAATTCTCGGGAAATTCTCGGAAAATTCTCGGAAAATTCTCGGAAAATTCTCAGAAAATTCCCGGAAAATACTCGGAAAATTCTCAGAAAATTCTCGGAAAATTCTCGGAAAATTCTCGGAAAATTCTCGGAAAATTCTCGGAGAATTCTCGGTAAATTCTCGGAAAATTCTCGGAAAATTCTCGGAAAATTCCCGGAAAATTCTCGGAAAATTCTCGGAAAATCCTCGGAAAATTCTCGGAAAATTCTCGGAAAATTCTCGGAAAATTCTCGGAAAATTCTTGGAAAAATCTCGGAAAATTCTCGGAAAATTCTCGGAAAATTCTCAGAAATTTCTCGGAAAATTCTCGGAAATTCTCGGAAAATTCTCGGAAAATTCTCGGAAAATTCTCAATAAATTCTCGGAAAATTCTCGGAAAATTCTCGGAAAATTCTCGGAAAATTCTCGGAAAATTCTCGGAAAATTCTCAGAAAATCGTCGGAAAATTCTCGGAAAATTCTCGGAAAATTCTCGGAAAAATCTCGGAAAATTCTCGGAAAATTCTCGGAAAATTGACGGAAAATTCTCGGAAAATTCTCGGAAAATTCTCGGAAAATTCTCGGAAAAATCTCACAAAATTCTCGGAAAATTCTCGGAAAATTCTCAGAAAATTCTCGGAAAATTCTCGGAAAATTCTCGGAAAATTCTTGGAAAATTCTCGGAAAATTCTCGGAAAATGCTCGGAAAATTCTCGGAAAATTCTCGGAAAATTCTCAGAAAATTCTCGGAAAATTCTCGGAAAATTCTCGGAAAATTCTCGGAAAATTCTCGGAAAATTCTCGGAAAATTCTCGGAAAATTCTCGGAAAATTGACGGAAAACTCTCGGAAAATTCTCGGAAAATTCTCGGAAAATTCTCCGAAAATTCTCGGAAAATTCTCGGAAAATTCTCGGAAAATTCTCGGGAAATTCTCGGAAGATTCTTGGAAAATTCTCGGAAAATTCTCGGAAAATTCTCGGAAAATTCTCGGAAAATTCTCGGAAAATTCTCGGAAAATTCTCGGGAAATTCTCGGAAAATTCTCGGAAAATTCTCGGAAAATTCTCCGAAAATTCTCGGAAAATTCTCGGAAAATTCTCGGAAAATTCTCGGAAAATTCTCAGAAAATTCACGGAAAGATCTCGGAAAATTCTCGGAAAATTCTCGGAAAATTGACGGAAAATTCTCGGAAAATTCTCGGAAAATTCTCGGAAAATTCTCGGAAAATTCTCGGAAAATTCTCCGAAAATTCTCCGAAAATTCTCGGAAAATTCTCGGAAAATTCTCGGAAAATTCTCGGAAAATTCTCGGAAAATTCTCGGAAAATTCTCGGAAAATTCTCGGAAAATTCTCGGGAAAATCTCGGAAAACTCTCGGGAAAACTCGGAAAATTCTCGGAAAATTCTCGGAAAATTCTCGGAAAATTCTCAGAAAATTCTCGGAAAATTCTCGGAAAATTCTCGGAAAATTCTCGGAGAATTCTCGGAAAATTGACGGAAAATTCTCGGAAAATTCTGGGAAAATTCTCGGAAAATTCTCGGAAAATTCTCGGAAAATTCTCGGAAAATTCTCCGAAAATTCTCGGAAAATTCTCGGAAAATTCTCGGAAAATTCTCGGGAAATTCTCGGAAAATTCTCGGAAAATTCTCGGAAAATTCTCAGAAAATTCCCGGAAAATACTCGGAAAATTCTCAGAAAATTCTCGGAAAATTCTCGGAAAATTCTCGGAAAATTCTCGGAAAATTCTCGGAGAATTCTCGGTAAATTCTCGGAAAATTCTCGGAAAATTCTCGGAAAATTCCCGGAAAATTCTCGGAAAATTCTCGGAAAATCCTCGGAAAATTCTCGGAAAATTCTCGGAAAATTCTCGGAAAATTCTCGGAAAATTCTTGGAAAAATCTCGGAAAATTCTCGGAAAATTCTCGGAAAATTCTCAGAAATTTGTCGGAAAATTCTCGGAAATTCTCGGAAAATTCTCGGAAAATTCTCGGAAAATTCTCGGAAAATTCTCAATAAATTCTCGGAAAATTCTCGGAAAATTCTCGGAAAATTCTCGGAAAATTCTCGGAAAATTCTCGTAAAATTCTCAGAAAATCGTCGGAAAATTCTCGGAAAATTCTCGGAAAATTCTCGGAAAAATCTCGGAAAATTCTCGGAAAATTCTCGGAAAATTGACGGAAAATTCTCGGAAAATTCTCGGAAAATTCTCGGAAAATTCTCGGAAAATTCTCGGGAAATTCTCGGAAAATTCTCGGAAAATTCTCGGAAAATTCTCCGAAAATTCTCGGGAAATTCACGGAAAATTCTCGGAAAATTCTCGGAAAATTCTCCGAAAATTCTCGGAAAATTCTCGGAAAATTCTCGGAAAATTCTCGGAAAATTCTCAGAAAATTCACGGAAAGATCTCGGAAAATTCTCGGAAAATTCTCGGAAAATTGACGGAAAATTCTCGGAAAATTCTCGGAAAATTCTCGGAAAATTCTCGGAAAATTCTCGGAAAATTCTCCGAAAATTCTCGGAAAATTCTCGGAAAATTCTCGGAAAATTCTCGGAAAATTCTCGGAAAATTCTCGGAAAATTCTCGGAAAATTCTCGGAAAATTCCCAGAAAATTCTCGGAAAATTCTCGGAAAATTCTCGGAAAATTCTCGGAAAATTCTCGGGAAAATCTCGGAAAACTCTCGGGAAAACTCGGAAAATTCTCGGAAAATTCTCGGAAAATTCTCGGAGAATTCTCGGAAAATTGACGGAAAATTCTCGGAAAATTCTCGGAAAATTCTCGGAAAATTCTCGGAAAATTCTCGGAAAATTCTCGGAAAATTCTCCGAAAATTCTCGGAAAATTCTCGGAAAATTCTCGGAAAATTCTCGGAAAATTCTCGGGAAATTCTCGGAAAATTCTCGGAAAATTCTCGGAAAATTCTCAGAAAATTCCCGGAAAATACTCGGAAAATTATCAGAAAATTCTCGGAAAATTCTCGGAAAATTCTCGGAAAATTCTCGGAAAATTCTCGGAGAATTCTCGGTAAATTCTCGGAAAATTCTCGGAAAATTCTCGGAAAATTCCCGGAAAATTCTCGGAAAATTCTCGGAAAATCCTCGGAAAATTCTCGGAAAATTCTCGGAAAATTCTCGGAAAATTCTCGGAAAATTCTTGGAAAAATCTCGGAAAATTCTCGGAAAATTCTCGGAAAATTGTCAGAAATTTCTCGGAAAATTCTCGGAAATTCTCGGAGAATTCTCGGTAAATTCTCGGAAAATTCTCGGAAAATTCTCGGAAAATTCCCGGAAAATTCTCGGAAAATTCTCGGAAAATCCTCGGAAAATTCTCGGAAAATTCTCGGAAAATTCTCGGAAAATTCTCGGAAAATTCTTGGAAAAATCTCGGAAAA
Organism: Eutreptiella sp. 'Long Island Sound 2002'; assembly: GCA_964036045.1. Lineage (NCBI taxonomy): Eukaryota > Euglenozoa > Euglenophyceae > Eutreptiales > Eutreptiaceae > Eutreptiella > Eutreptiella sp. 'Long Island Sound 2002'. The sequence goes on along the minus strand of CAXIWF010000377.1, from coordinate 305,135 downwards.
TTCTCGGAAAATTCTCGGAAAATTCTCAGAAATTTCTCGGAAAATTCTCGGAAATTCTCGGAAAATTCTCGGAAAATTCTCGGAAAATTCTCAATAAATTCTCGGAAAATTCTCGGAAAATTCTCGGAAAATTCTCGGAAAATTCTCGGAAAATTCTCGGAAAATTCTCAGAAAATCGTCGGAAAATTCTCGGAAAATTCTCGGAAAATTCTCGGAAAAATCTCGGAAAATTCTCGGAAAATTCTCGGAAAATTGACGGAAAATTCTCGGAAAATTCTCGGAAAATTCTCGGAAAATTCTCGGAAAAATCTCACAAAATTCTCGGAAAATTCTCGGAAAATTCTCAGAAAATTCTCGGAAAATTCTCGGAAAATTCTCGGAAAATTCTTGGAAAATTCTCGGAAAATTCTCGGAAAATGCTCGGAAAATTCTCGGAAAATTCTCGGAAAATTCTCAGAAAATTCTCGGAAAATTCTCGGAAAATTCTCGGAAAATTCTCGGAAAATTCTCGGAAAATTCTCGGAAAATTCTCGGAAAATTCTCGGAAAATTGACGGAAAACTCTCGGAAAATTCTCGGAAAATTCTCGGAAAATTCTCCGAAAATTCTCGGAAAATTCTCGGAAAATTCTCGGAAAATTCTCGGGAAATTCTCGGAAGATTCTTGGAAAATTCTCGGAAAATTCTCGGAAAATTCTCGGAAAATTCTCGGAAAATTCTCGGAAAATTCTCGGAAAATTCTCGGGAAATTCTCGGAAAATTCTCGGAAAATTCTCGGAAAATTCTCCGAAAATTCTCGGAAAATTCTCGGAAAATTCTCGGAAAATTCTCGGAAAATTCTCAGAAAATTCACGGAAAGATCTCGGAAAATTCTCGGAAAATTCTCGGAAAATTGACGGAAAATTCTCGGAAAATTCTCGGAAAATTCTCGGAAAATTCTCGGAAAATTCTCGGAAAATTCTCCGAAAATTCTCGGAAAATTCTCGGAAAATTCTCGGAAAATTCTCGGAAAATTCTCGGAAAATTCTCGGAAAATTCTCGGAAAATTCTCGGAAAATTCTCGGAAAATTCTCGGGAAAATCTCGGAAAACTCTCGGGAAAACTCGGAAAATTCTCGGAAAATTCTCGGAAAATTCTCGGAAAATTCTCAGAAAATTCTCGGAAAATTCTCGGAAAATTCTCGGAAAATTCTCGGAGAATTCTCGGAAAATTGACGGAAAATTCTCGGAAAATTCTGGGAAAATTCTCGGAAAATTCTCGGAAAATTCTCGGAAAATTCTCGGAAAATTCTCCGAAAATTCTCGGAAAATTCTCGGAAAATTCTCGGAAAATTCTCGGGAAATTCTCGGAAAATTCTCGGAAAATTCTCGGAAAATTCTCAGAAAATTCCCGGAAAATACTCGGAAAATTCTCAGAAAATTCTCGGAAAATTCTCGGAAAATTCTCGGAAAATTCTCGGAAAATTCTCGGAGAATTCTCGGTAAATTCTCGGAAAATTCTCGGAAAATTCTCGGAAAATTCCCGGAAAATTCTCGGAAAATTCTCGGAAAATCCTCGGAAAATTCTCGGAAAATTCTCGGAAAATTCTCGGAAAATTCTCGGAAAATTCTTGGAAAAATCTCGGAAAATTCTCGGAAAATTCTCGGAAAATTCTCAGAAATTTGTCGGAAAATTCTCGGAAATTCTCGGAAAATTCTCGGAAAATTCTCGGAAAATTCTCGGAAAATTCTCAATAAATTCTCGGAAAATTCTCGGAAAATTCTCGGAAAATTCTCGGAAAATTCTCGGAAAATTCTCGTAAAATTCTCAGAAAATCGTCGGAAAATTCTCGGAAAATTCTCGGAAAATTCTCGGAAAAATCTCGGAAAATTCTCGGAAAATTCTCGGAAAATTGACGGAAAATTCTCGGAAAATTCTCGGAAAATTCTCGGAAAATTCTCGGAAAATTCTCGGGAAATTCTCGGAAAATTCTCGGAAAATTCTCGGAAAATTCTCCGAAAATTCTCGGGAAATTCACGGAAAATTCTCGGAAAATTCTCGGAAAATTCTCCGAAAATTCTCGGAAAATTCTCGGAAAATTCTCGGAAAATTCTCGGAAAATTCTCAGAAAATTCACGGAAAGATCTCGGAAAATTCTCGGAAAATTCTCGGAAAATTGACGGAAAATTCTCGGGAAATTCTCGGAAAATTCTCGGAAAATTCTCGGAAAATTCTCAGAAAATTCCCGGAAAATACTCGGAAAATTCTCAGAAAATTCTCGGAAAATTCTCGGAAAATTCTCGGAAAATTCTCGGAAAATTCTCGGAGAATTCTCGGTAAATTCTCGGAAAATTCTCGGAAAATTCTCGGAAAATTCCCGGAAAATTCTCGGAAAATTCTCGGAAAATCCTCGGAAAATTCTCGGAAAATTCTCGGAAAATTCTCGGAAAATTCTCGGAAAATTCTTGGAAAAATCTCGGAAAATTCTCGGAAAATTCTCGGAAAATTCTCAGAAATTTGTCGGAAAATTCTCGGAAATTCTCGGAAAATTCTCGGAAAATTCTCGGAAAATTCTCGGAAAATTCTCAATAAATTCTCGGAAAATTCTCGGAAAATTCTCGGAAAATTCTCGGAAAATTCTCGGAAAATTCTCGTAAAATTCTCAGAAAATCGTCGGAAAATTCTCGGAAAATTCTCGGAAAATTCTCGGAAAAATCTCGGAAAATTCTCGGAAAATTCTCGGAAAATTGACGGAAAATTCTCGGAAAATTCTCGGAAAATTCTCGGAAAATTCTCGGAAAATTCTCGGGAAATTCTCGGAAAATTCTCGGAAAATTCTCGGAAAATTCTCCGAAAATTCTCGGGAAATTCACGGAAAATTCTCGGAAAATTCTCGGAAAATTCTCCGAAAATTCTCGGAAAATTCTCGGAAAATTCTCGGAAAATTCTCGGAAAATTCTCAGAAAATTCACGGAAAGATCTCGGAAAATTCTCGGAAAATTCTCGGAAAATTGACGGAAAATTCTCGGAAAATTCTCGGAAAATTCTCGGAAAATTCTCGGAAAATTCTCGGAAAATTCTCCGAAAATTCTCGGAAAATTCTCGGAAAATTCTCGGAAAATTCTCGGAAAATTCTCGGAAAATTCTCGGAAAATTCTCGGAAAATTCTCGGAAAATTCCCAGAAAATTCTCGGAAAATTCTCGGAAAATTCTCGGAAAATTCTCGGAAAATTCTCGGGAAAATCTCGGAAAACTCTCGGGAAAACTCGGAAAATTCTCGGAAAATTCTCGGAAAATTCTCCGAAAATTCTCGGAAAATTCTCGGAAAATTCTCGGAAAATTCTCGGAAAATTCTCGGAGAATTCTCGGAAAATTGACGGAAAATTCTCGGAAAATTCTCGGAAAATTCTCGGAAAATTCTCGGAAAATTCTCGGAAAATTCTCGGAAAATTCTCCGAAAATTCTCGGAAAATTCTCGGAAAATTCTCGGAAAATTCTCGGAAAATTCTCGGGAAATTCTCGGAAAATTCTCGGAAAATTCTCGGAAAATTCTCAGAAAATTCCCGGAAAATACTCGGAAAATTATCAGAAAATTCTCGGAAAATTCTCGGAAAATTCTCGGAAAATTCTCGGAAAATTCTCGGAGAATTCTCGGTAAATTCTCGGAAAATTCTCGGAAAATTCTCGGAAAATTCCCGGAAAATTCTCGGAAAATTCTCGGAAAATCCTCGGAAAATTCTCGGAAAATTCTCGGAAAATTCTCGGAAAATTCTCGGAAAATTCTTGGAAAAATCTCGGAAAATTCTCGGAAAATTCTCGGAAAATTGTCAGAAATTTCTCGGAAAATTCTCGGAAATTCTCGGAAAATTCTCGGAAAATTCTCGGAAAATTCTCGGAAAATTCTCAATAAATTCTCGGAAAATTCTCGGAAAATTCTCGGAAAATTCTCGGAAAATTCTCGGAAAATTCTCGGAAAATTCTCAGAAAATCGTCGGAAAATTCTCGGAAAATTCTCGGAAAATTCTCGGAAAAATCTCGGAAAATTCTCGGAAAATTCTCGGAAAATTGACGGAAAATTCTCGGAAAATTCTCGGAAAATTCTCGGAAAATTCTCGGAAAAATCTCAGAAAATTCTCGGAAAATTCTCGGAAAATTCTCAGAAAATTCTCCGAAAATTCTCGGAAAATTCTCGGAAAATTCTTGGAAAATTCTCGGAAAATTCTCGGAAAATGCTCGGAAAATTCTCGGAAAATTCTCGGAAAATTCTCAGAAAATTCTCGGAAAATTCTCGGAAAATTCTCGGAAAATTCTCGGAAAATTCTCGGAAAATTCTCGGAAAATTCTCGGAAAATTGACGGAAAACTCTCGGAAAATTCTCGGAAAATTCTCGGAAAATTCTCGGAAAATTCTCGGAAAATTCTCGGAAAATTCTCGGAAAATTCTCGGGAAATTCTCGGAAGATTCTCGGAAAATTCTCGGAAAATTCTCGGAAAATTCTCGGAAAATTCTCGGAAAATTCTCGGAAAATTCTCGGAAAATTCTCGGAAAATTCTCGGAAAATTCTTGGAAAAATCTCGGAAAATTCTCGGAAAATTCTCGGAAAATTCTCGGAAGATTCTCGGAAAATTGACGGAAAACTCTCGGAAAATTCATCGGAAAATTCTCGGAAAATTCTCGGAAAATTCTCGGAAAATTCTCGGAAAATTCTCGGAAAATTCTCGGAAAATTCTCGGGAAAATCTCAGAAAATTCTCGGAAAATTCTCGGAAAATTCTCGGAAAATTCTCGGAAAATTCTCGGAAAATTCTCGGAAAATTGTCGGAAAATTCTCGGAAAATTCCCGGAAAATTCTCGGAAAATTCTCGGAAAATTCTCGGAAAATTCTCGGAAAATTCTCGGAAAATTCTCGGAAAATTCTCGGAAAATTCTCGGAAAATTCTCGGAAAATTCTCGGAAAATTGACGGAAAATTCTCGGAAAATTCACGGAACGATCTCGGAAAATTCTCGGAAAATTCTCGGAGAATTGACGGAAAATTCTCGGAAAATTCTCGGAAAATTCTCGGAAAATTCTCGGAAAATTCTCGGAAAATTCTCCGAAAATTCTCGGAAAATTCTCGGAAAATTCTCGGAAAATTCTCGGAAAATTCTCGGAAAATTCTCGGAAAATTCCCAGAAAATTCTCGGAAAATTCTCGGAAAATTCTCGGAAAATTCTCGGAAAATTCTCGGGAAAATCTCGGAAAATTCTCGGAAAATCTCGGAAAATTCTCGGAAAATTCTCGGAAAATTCTCGGAAAATTCTCGGAAAATTCTCGGAAAATTCTCCGAAAATTCTCGGAAAATTCTCGGAAAATTCTCGGAAAATTCTCGGAAAATTCTCAGAAAATTCACGGAAAGATCTCGGAAAATTCTCGGAAACTTCTCGGAAAATTGACGGAAAATTCTCGGAAAATTCTCGGAAAATTCTCGGAAAATTCTCGGAAAATTCTCGGAAAATTCTCCGAAAATTCTCGGAAAATTCTCGGAAAATTCTCGGAAAATTCTCCGAAAATTCTCGGAAAATTCTCGGAAAATTCTCGGAAAATTCTCGGAAAATTCCCAGAAAATTCTCGGAAAATTCTCGGAAAATTCTCGGAAAATTCTCGGAAAATTCTCGGGAAAATCTCGGAAAACTCTCGGGAAAACTCGGAAAATTCTCGGAAAATTCTCGGAAAATTCTCGGAAAATTCTCGGAAAATTCTCGGAAAATTCTCGGAAAATTCTCGGAAAATTCTCGGAGAATTCTCGGAAAATTGACGGAAAATTCTCGGAAAATTCTCGGAAAATTCTCGGAAAATTCTCGGAAAATTCTCGGAAAATTCTCCGAAAATTCTCCGAAAATTCTCGGAAAATTCTCGGAAAATTCTCGGAAAATTCTCGGAAAATTCTCGGGAAATTCTCGGAAAATTCTCGGAAAATTCTCGGAAAATTCTCAGAAAATTCCCGGAAAATACTCGGAAAATTCTCAGAAAATTCTCGGAAAATTCTCGGAAAATTCTCGGAAAATTCTCGGAAAATTCTCGGAGAATTCTCGGTAAATTCTCGGAAAATTCTCGGAAAATTCTCGGAAAATTCCCGGAAAATTCTCGGAAAATTCTCGGAAAATCCTCGGAAAATTCTCGGAAAATTCTCGGAAAATTCTCGGAAAATTCTCGGAAAATTCTTGGAAAAATCTCGGAAAATTCTCGGAAAATTCTCGGAAAATTCTCAGAAATTTCTCGGAAAATTCTCGGAAATTCTCGGAAAATTCTCGGAAAATTCTCGGAAAATTCTCAATAAATTCTCGGAAAATTCTCGGAAAATTCTCGGAAAATTCTCGGAAAATTCTCGGAAAATTCTCGGAAAATTCTCAGAAAATCGTCGGAAAATTCTCGGAAAATTCTCGGAAAATTCTCGGAAAAATCTCGGAAAATTCTCGGAAAATTCTCGGAAAATTGACGGAAAATTCTCGGAAAATTCTCGGAAAATTCTCGGAAAATTCTCGGAAAAATCTCACAAAATTCTCGGAAAATTCTCGGAAAATTCTCAGAAAATTCTCGGAAAATTCTCGGAAAATTCTCGGAAAATTCTTGGAAAATTCTCGGAAAATTCTCGGAAAATGCTCGGAAAATTCTCGGAAAATTCTCGGAAAATTCTCAGAAAATTCTCGGAAAATTCTCGGAAAATTCTCGGAAAATTCTCGGAAAATTCTCGGAAAATTCTCGGAAAATTCTCGGAAAATTCTCGGAAAATTGACGGAAAACTCTCGGAAAATTCTCGGAAAATTCTCGGAAAATTCTCCGAAAATTCTCGGAAAATTCTCGGAAAATTCTCGGAAAATTCTCGGGAAATTCTCGGAAGATTCTTGGAAAATTCTCGGAAAATTCTCGGAAAATTCTCGGAAAATTCTCGGAAAATTCTCGGAAAATTCTCGGAAAATTCTCGGGAAATTCTCGGAAAATTCTCGGAAAATTCTCGGAAAATTCTCCGAAAATTCTCGGAAAATTCTCGGAAAATTCTCGGAAAATTCTCGGAAAATTCTCAGAAAATTCACGGAAAGATCTCGGAAAATTCTCGGAAAATTCTCGGAAAATTGACGGAAAATTCTCGGAAAATTCTCGGAAAATTCTCGGAAAATTCTCGGAAAATTCTCGGAAAATTCTCCGAAAATTCTCGGAAAATTCTCGGAAAATTCTCGGAAAATTCTCGGAAAATTCTCGGAAAATTCTCGGAAAATTCTCGGAAAATTCTCGGAAAATTCTCGGAAAATTCTCGGGAAAATCTCGGAAAACTCTCGGGAAAACTCGGAAAATTCTCGGAAAATTCTCGGAAAATTCTCGGAAAATTCTCAGAAAATTCTCGGAAAATTCTCGGAAAATTCTCGGAAAATTCTCGGAGAATTCTCGGAAAATTGACGGAAAATTCTCGGAAAATTCTGGGAAAATTCTCGGAAAATTCTCGGAAAATTCTCGGAAAATTCTCGGAAAATTCTCCGAAAATTCTCGGAAAATTCTCGGAAAATTCTCGGAAAATTCTCGGGAAATTCTCGGAAAATTCTCGGAAAATTCTCGGAAAATTCTCAGAAAATTCCCGGAAAATACTCGGAAAATTCTCAGAAAATTCTCGGAAAATTCTCGGAAAATTCTCGGAAAATTCTCGGAAAATTCTCGGAGAATTCTCGGTAAATTCTCGGAAAATTCTCGGAAAATTCTCGGAAAATTCCCGGAAAATTCTCGGAAAATTCTCGGAAAATCCTCGGAAAATTCTCGGAAAATTCTCGGAAAATTCTCGGAAAATTCTCGGAAAATTCTTGGAAAAATCTCGGAAAATTCTCGGAAAATTCTCGGAAAATTCTCAGAAATTTGTCGGAAAATTCTCGGAAATTCTCGGAAAATTCTCGGAAAATTCTCGGAAAATTCTCGGAAAATTCTCAATAAATTCTCGGAAAATTCTCGGAAAATTCTCGGAAAATTCTCGGAAAATTCTCGGAAAATTCTCGTAAAATTCTCAGAAAATCGTCGGAAAATTCTCGGAAAATTCTCGGAAAATTCTCGGAAAAATCTCGGAAAATTCTCGGAAAATTCTCGGAAAATTGACGGAAAATTCTCGGAAAATTCTCGGAAAATTCTCGGAAAATTCTCGGAAAATTCTCGGGAAATTCTCGGAAAATTCTCGGAAAATTCTCGGAAAATTCTCCGAAAATTCTCGGGAAATTCACGGAAAATTCTCGGAAAATTCTCGGAAAATTCTCCGAAAATTCTCGGAAAATTCTCGGAAAATTCTCGGAAAATTCTCGGAAAATTCTCAGAAAATTCACGGAAAGATCTCGGAAAATTCTCGGAAAATTCTCGGAAAATTGACGGAAAATTCTCGGAAAATTCTCGGAAAATTCTCGGAAAATTCTCGGAAAATTCTCGGAAAATTCTCCGAAAATTCTCGGAAAATTCTCGGAAAATTCTCGGAAAATTCTCGGAAAATTCTCGGAAAATTCTCGGAAAATTCTCGGAAAATTCTCGGAAAATTCCCAGAAAATTCTCGGAAAATTCTCGGAAAATTCTCGGAAAATTCTCGGAAAATTCTCGGGAAAATCTCGGAAAACTCTCGGGAAAACTCGGAAAATTCTCGGAAAATTCTCGGAAAATTCTCCGAAAATTCTCGGAAAATTCTCGGAAAATTCTCGGAAAATTCTCGGAAAATTCTCGGAGAATTCTCGGAAAATTGACGGAAAATTCTCGGAAAATTCTCGGAAAATTCTCGGAAAATTCTCGGAAAATTCTCGGAAAATTCTCGGAAAATTCTCCGAAAATTCTCGGAAAATTCTCGGAAAATTCTCGGAAAATTCTCGGAAAATTCTCGGGAAATTCTCGGAAAATTCTCGGAAAATTCTCGGAAAATTCTCAGAAAATTCCCGGAAAATACTCGGAAAATTATCAGAAAATTCTCGGAAAATTCTCGGAAAATTCTCGGAAAATTCTCGGAAAATTCTCGGAGAATTCTCGGTAAATTCTCGGAAAATTCTCGGAAAATTCTCGGAAAATTCCCGGAAAATTCTCGGAAAATTCTCGGAAAATCCTCGGAAAATTCTCGGAAAATTCTCGGAAAATTCTCGGAAAATTCTCGGAAAATTCTTGGAAAAATCTCGGAAAATTCTCGGAAAATTCTCGGAAAATTGTCAGAAATTTCTCGGAAAATTCTCGGAAATTCTCGGAAAATTCTCGGAAAATTCTCGGAAAATTCTCGGAAAATTCTCAATAAATTCTCGGAAAATTCTCGGAAAATTCTCGGAAAATTCTCGGAAAATTCTCGGAAAATTCTCGGAAAATTCTCAGAAAATCGTCGGAAAATTCTCGGAAAATTCTCGGAAAATTCTCGGAAAAATCTCGGAAAATTCTCGGAAAATTCTCGGAAAATTGACGGAAAATTCTCGGAAAATTCTCGGAAAATTCTCGGAAAATTCTCGGAAAAATCTCAGAAAATTCTCGGAAAATTCTCGGAAAATTCTCAGAAAATTCTCGGAAAATTCTCGGAAAATTCTCGGAAAATTCTTGGAAAATTCTCGGAAAATTCTCGGAAAATGCTCGGAAAATTCTCGGAAAATTCTCGGAAAATTCTCAGAAAATTCTCGGAAAATTCTCGGAAAATTCTCGGAAAATTCTCGGAAAATTCTCGGAAAATTCTCGGAAAATTCTCGGAAAATTGACGGAAAACTCTCGGAAAATTCTCGGAAAATTCTCGGAAAATTCTCGGAAAATTCTCGGAAAATTCTCGGAAAATTCTCGGAAAATTCTCGGGAAATTCTCGGAAGATTCTCGGAAAATTCTCGGAAAATTCTCGGAAAATTCTCGGAAAATTCTCGGAAAATTCTCGGAAAATTCTCGGAAAATTCTCGGAAAATTCTCGGAAAATTCTTGGAAAAATCTCGGAAAATTCTCGGAAAATTCTCGGAAAATTCTCGGAAGATTCTCGGAAAATTGACGGAAAACTCTCGGAAAATTCATCGGAAAATTCTCGGAAAATTCTCGGAAAATTCTCGGAAAATTCTCGGAAAATTCTCGGAAAATTCTCGGAAAATTCTCGGGAAAATCTCAGAAAATTCTCGGAAAATTCTCGGAAAATTCTCGGAAAATTCTCGGAAAATTCTCGGAAAATTGTCGGAAAATTCTCGGAAAATTCCCGGAAAATTCTCGGAAAATTCTCGGAAAATTCTCGGAAAATTCTCGGAAAATTCTCGGAAAATTCTCGGAAAATTCTCGGAAAATTCTCGGAAAATTCTCGGAAAATTCTCGGAAAATTGACGGAAAATTCTCGGAAAATTCTCGGAAAATTCTTCGAAAATTCTCAGAAAATTCTCGGAAAATTCTCGGAAAATTCTCGGAAAATTCTCGGAAAATTCTCAGAAAATTCTCAGAAAATTCTCGGAAAATTCTCGGAAAATTCTCAGAAAATTCTCGGAAAATTCTCGGAAAATTCTCGGAAAATTCTCGGAAAATTCTCGGAAAATTCTCGGAAAATTCTCGGAAAATTCTCGGAAAATTCTCGGAAAATTCTCGGAAAATTCTCGGAAAAATCTCGGAAAATTCTCGGAAAATTCTCAGAAAATTCTCGGAAAATTCTCGGAAAATTCTCGGAAAATTTCTTGGAAAATTCTCGGAAAATTCTCGGAAAATGCTCGGAAAATTCTCGGAAAATTCTCGGAAAATTCTCAGAAAATTCTCGGAAAATTCTCGGAAAATTCTCGGAAAATTCTCGGAAAATTCTCGGAAAATTCTCGGAAAATTCTCGGAAAATTCTCGGAAAATTGACGGAAAACTCTCGGAAAATTCTCGGAAAATTCTCGGAAAATTCTCGGAAGATTCTCGGAAAATTGACGGAAAACTCTCGGAAAATTCATCGGAAAATTCTCGGAAAATTCTCGGAAAATTCTCGGAAAATTCTCGGAAAATTCTCGGAAAATTCTCGGAAAATTCTCGGAAAATTGACGGAAAATTCTCGGAAAATTCTCGGAAAATTCTCGGAAAATTCTCAGAAAATTCTCGGAAAATTCTCGGAAAATTCTCGGAAAATTCTCGGAAAATTCTCGGAAAATTCTCAGAAAATTCTCGGAAAATTCTCGGAAAATTCTCAGAAAATTCTCGGAAAATTCTCGGAAAATTCTCGGAAAATTCTCGGAAAATTCTCGGAAAATTCTCGGAAAATTCTCGGAAAATTCTCGGAAAATTCTCGGAAAATTCTCGGAAAATTCTCGGAAAAATCTCGGAAAATTCTCGGAAAATTCTCAGAAAATTCTCGGAAAATTCTCGGAAAATTCTCGGAAAATTCTTGGAAAATTCTCGGAAAATTCTCGGAAAATGCTCGGAAAATTCTCGGAAAATTCTCGGAAAATTCTCAGAAAATTCTCGGAAAATTCTCGGAAAATTCTCGGAAAATTCTCGGAAAATTCTCGGAAAATTCTCGGAAAATTCTCGGAAAATTGACGGAAAACTCTCGGAAAATTCTCGGAAAATTCTCGGAAAATTCTCAGAAAATTCTCGGAAAATTCTCGGAAAATTCTCGGAAAATTCTCGGGAAATTCTCGGAAGATTCTCAAAAAATTCTCGGAAAATTCTCGGAAAATTCTCGGAAAATTCTCGGAAAATTCTCGGAAAATTCTCGGAAAATTCTCGGAAAATTCTCGGAAAATTCTTGGAAAAATCTCGGAAAATTCTCGGAAAATTCTCGGAAGATTCTCGGAAAATTGACGGAAAACTCTCGGAAAATTCATCGGAAAATTCTCGGAAAATTCTCGGAAAATTCTCGGAAAATTCTCGGAAAATTCTCGGAAAATTCTCGGAAAAATCTCGGAAAATTCCCGGAAAATTCTCAGAAAATTCTCGGAAAATTCTCGGAAAATTCTCGGAAAATTCTCGGAAAATTCTCGGAAAATTCTCGGAAAATTCCCGGAAAATTCTCGGAAAATTCTCGGAAAATTCTCGGAAAATTCTCGGAAAATTCTCGGAAAATTCTCGGAAAATTCTCGGAAAATTCTCGGAAAATTCTCGGAAAATTCTCGGAAAATTGACGGAAAATTCTCGGAAAATTCTCGGAAAATTCTCGGAAAATTCTCGGGAAAATCTCAGAAAATTCTCGGAAAATTCTCGGAAAATTCTCGGAAAATTCTCGGAAAATTCTCGGAAAATTCTCGGAAAATTCTCGGAAAATTGTCGGAAAATTCTCGGAAAATTCCCGGAAAATTCTCGGAAAATTCTCGGAAAATTCTCGGAAAATTCTCGGAAAATTCTCGGAAAATTCTCGGAAAATTCTCGGAAAATTCTCGGAAAATTCTCGGAAAATTCTCGGAAAATTGACGGAAAATTCTCGGAAAATTCTCAGAAAATTCTCGGAAAATTCTCGGAAAATTCTCAGAAAATTCTCGGAAAATTCTCGGAAAATTCTCGGAAAATTCTCGGAAAATTCTCGGAAAATTCTCAGAAAATTCTCGGAAAATTCTCGGAAAATTCTCAGAAAATTCTCGGAAAATTCTCGGAAAATTCTCGGAAAATTCCCGGAAAATTCTCGGAAAATTCTCGGAAAATTCTCGGAAAATTCTCGGAAAATTCTCGGAAAATTCTCGGAAAATTCTCGGAAAATTCTCGGGAAAATCTCAGAAAATTCTCGGAAAATTCTCGGAAAATTCTCGGAAAATTCTCGGAAAATTCTCGGAAAATTCTCGGAAAATTGTCGGAAAATTCTCGGAAAATTCCCGGAAAATTCTCGGAAAATTCTCGGAAAATTCTCGGAAAATTCTCGGAAAATTCTCGGAAAATTCTCGGAAAATTCTCGGAAAATTCCCGGAAAATTCTCGGAAAATTCTCGGAAAATTGACGGAAAATTCTCGGAAAATTCTCGGAAAATTCTCGGAAAATTCTCAGAAAATTCTCGGAAAATTCTCGGAAAATTCTCGGAAAATTCTCGGAAAATTCTCGGAAAATTCTCAGAAAATTCTCGGAAAATTCTCGGAAAATTCTCAGAAAATTCTCGGAAAATTCTCGGAAAATTCTCGGAAAATTCTCGGAAAATTCTCGGAAAATTCTCGGAAAATTCTCGGAAAATTCTCGGAAAATTCTCGGAAAATTCTCGGAAAATTCTCGGAAAAATCTCGGAAAATTCTCGGAAAATTCTCAGAAAATTCTCGGAAAATTCTCGGAAAATTCTCGGAAAATTCTTGGAAAATTCTCGGAAAATTCTCGGAAAATGCTCGGAAAATTCTCGGAAAATTCTCGGAAAATTCTCAGAAAATTCTCGGAAAATTCTCGGAAAATTCTCGGAAAATTCTCGGAAAATTCTCGGAAAATTCTCGGAAAATTCTCGGAAAATTCTCGGAAAATTGACGGAAAACTCTCGGAAAATTCTCGGAAAATTCTCGGAAAATTCTCAGAAAATTCTCGGAAAATTCTCGGAAAATTCTCGGAAAATTCTCGGGAAATTCTCGGAAGATTCTCAAAAAATTCTCGGAAAATTCTCGGAAAATTCTAGGAAAATTCTCGGAAAATTCTCGGAAAATTCTCGGAAAATTCTCGGAAAATTCTCGGAAAATTCTTGGAAAAATCTCGGAAAATTCTCGGAAAATTCTCGGAAGATTCTCGGAAAATTGACGGAAAACTCTCGGAAAATTCATCGGAAAATTCTCGGAAAATTCTCGGAAAATTCTCGGAAAATTCTCGGAAAATTCTCGGAAAATTCTCGGAAAAATCTCGGAAAATTCCCGGAAAATTCTCAGAAAATGCTCGGAAAATTCTCGGAAAATTCTCGGAAAATTCTCGGAAAATTCTCGGAAAATTCTCGGAAAATTCCCGGAAAATTCTCGGAAAATTCTCGGAAAATTCTCGGAAAATTCTCGGAAAATTCTCGGAAAATTCTCGGAAAATTCTCGGAAAATTCTCGGAAAATTCTCGGAAAATTGACGGAAAATTCTCGGAAAATTCTCGGAAAATTCTCGAAAAATTCTCGGAAAATTCTCGGAAAATTCTCGGAAAATTCTCGGAAAATTCTCGGAAAATTCTCGGAAAATTCTCGGAAAATTCTCGGAAAATTCTCGGAAAATTCTCGGAAAATTCTCGGAAAATTCTCGGAAAATTCTCGGAAAATTCTCGGAAAATTCTCGGAAAATTCTCGGAAAATTCTCGGAAAATTCTCGGAAAATTCTCGGAAAATTCTCGGAAAAATCTCGGAAAATTCCCGGAAAATTCTCAGAAAATTCTCGGAAAATTCTCGGAAAATTCTCGGAAAATTCTCGGAAAATTGTCGGAAAATTCTCGGAAAATTCCCGGAAAATTCTCGGAAAATTCTCGGAAAATTCTCGGAAAATTCTCGGAAAATTCTCGGAAAATTCTCGGAAAATTCTCGGAAAATTCTCGGAAAATTCTCGGAAAATTCTCGGAAGATTCTCGGAAAATTGACGGAAAACTCTCGGAAAATTCTCGGAAAATTCTCGGAAAATTCTCTGAAAATTCTCGCAAAATTCTCGGAAAATTCTCGGAAAATTCTCAGAAAATTCTCGGAAAATTCTCGGAAAATTCTCAGAAAATTCTCGGAAAATTCTCGGAAAATTCTCGGAAAATTCTCGGAAAATTCTCGGAAAATTGACGGAAAATTCTCGGAAAATTCTCGGAAAATTCTCGGAAAATTCTCAGAAAATTCTCGGAAAATTCTCGGAAAATTCTCGGAAAATTCTCGGAAAATTCTCGGAAAATTCTCAGAAAATTCTCGGAAAATTCTCGGAAAATTCTCAGAAAATTCTCGGAAAATTCTCGGAAAATTCTCGGAAAATTCCCGGAAAATTCTCGGAAAATTCTCGGAAAATTCTCGGAAAATTCTCGGAAAATTCTCGGAAAATTCTCGGAAAATTCTCGGAAAATTCTCGGGAAAATCTCAGAAAATTCTCGGAAAATTCTCGGAAAATTCTCGGAAAATTCTCGGAAAATTGTCGGAAAATTCTCGGAAAATTCCCGGAAAATTCTCGGAAAATTCTCGGAAAATTCTCGGAAAATTCTCGGAAAATTCTCGGAAAATTCTCGGAAAATTCTCGGAAAATTCTCGGAAAATTCTCGGAAAATTCTCGGAAAATTGACGGAAAATTCTCGGAAAATTCTCGGAAAATTCTCGGAAAATTCTCAGAAAATTCTCGGAAAATTCTCGGAAAATTCTCGGAAAATTCTCGGAAAATTCTCGGAAAATTCTCAGAAAATTCTCGGAAAATTCTCGGAAAATTCTCAGAAAATTCTCGGAAAATTCTCGGAAAATTCTCGGAAAATTCTCGGAAAATTCTCGGAAAATTCTCGGAAAATTCTCGGAAAATTCTCGGAAAATTCTCGGAAAATTCTCGGAAAATTCTCGGAAAAATCTCGGAAAATTCTCGGAAAATTCTCAGAAAATTCTCGGAAAATTCTCGGAAAATTCTCGGAAAATTCTTGGAAAATTCTCGGAAAATTCTCGGAAAATGCTCGGAAAATTCTCGGAAAATTCTCGGAAAATTCTCAGAAAATTCTCGGAAAATTCTCGGAAAATTCTCGGAAAATTCTCGGAAAATTCTCGGAAAATTCTCGGAAAATTCTCGGAAAATTCTCGGAAAATTGACGGAAAACTCTCGGAAAATTCTCGGAAAATTCTCGGAAAATTCTCAGAAAATTCTCGGAAAATTCTCGGAAAATTCTCGGAAAATTCTCGGGAAATTCTCGGAAGATTCTCAAAAAATTCTCGGAAAATTCTCGGAAAATTCTAGGAAAATTCTCGGAAAATTCTCGGAAAATTCTCGGAAAATTCTCGGAAAATTCTCGGAAAATTCTTGGAAAAATCTCGGAAAATTCTCGGAAAATTCTCGGAAGATTCTCGGAAAATTGACGGAAAACTCTCGGAAAATTCATCGGAAAATTCTCGGAAAATTCTCGGAAAATTCTCGGAAAATTCTCGGAAAATTCTCGGAAAATTCTCGGAAAAATCTCGGAAAATTCCCGGAAAATTCTCAGAAAATTCTCGGAAAATTCTCGGAAAATTCTCGGAAAATTCTCGGAAAATTCTCGGAAAATTCTCGGAAAATTCCCGGAAAATTCTCGGAAAATTCTCGGAAAATTCTCGGAAAATTCTCGGAAAATTCTCGGAAAATTCTCGGAAAATTCTCGGAAAATTCTCGGAAAATTCTCGGAAAATTCTCGGAAAATTGACGGAAAATTCTCGGAAAATTCTCGGAAAATTCTCGAAAAATTCTCGGAAAATTCTCAGAAAATTCTCGGAAAATTCTCGGAAAATTCTCGGAAAATTCTCGGAAAATTCTCGGAAAATTCTCAGAAAATTCTCGGAAAATTCTCGGAAAATTCTCAGAAAATTCTCGGAAAATTCTCGGAAAATTCTCGGAAAATTCTCGGAAAATTCTCGGAAAATTCTCGGAAAATTCTCGGAAAATTCTCGGAAAATTCTCGGAAAATTCTCGGAAAATTCTCGGAAAATTCTCGGAAAATTCTCGGAAAATTCCCGGAAAATTCTCAGAAAATTCTCGGAAAATTCTCGGAAAATTCTCGGAAAATTCTCGGAAAATTGTCGGAAAATTCTCGGAAAATTCCCGGAAAATTCTCGGAAAATTCTCGGAAAATTCTCGGAAAATTCTCGGAAAATTCTCGGAAAATTCTCGGAAAATTCTCGGAAAATTCTCGGAAAATTCTCGGAAAATTCTCGGAAAATTCTCGGAAAATTCTCGGAAGATTCTCGGAAAATTGACGGAAAACTCTCGGAAAATTCTCGGAAAATTCTCGGAAAATTCTCGGAAAATTCTCGCAAAATTCTCGGAAAATTCTCGGAAAATTCTCGGAAAATTCTCGGAAAATTCTCGGAAAATTCTCAGAAAATTCTCGGAAAATTCTCGGAAAATTCTCGGAAAATTCTCGGAAAATTCTCGGAAAATTCTCGGAAAATTCCCGGAAAATTCTCGGAAAATTCTCGGAAAATTCTCGGAAAATTCTCGGAAAATTCTCGGAAAATTCTCGGAAAATTCTCGGAAAATTCTCGGAAAATTCTCGGAAAATTCTCGGAAAATTCTCGGAAAATTCACGGAAAATTCTCGGAAAATTCTCGGAAAATTCTCGGAAAATTCTCGGAAAATTCTCGGAAAATTCTCGGAAAATTCTCGGAAAATTCTCGGAAAATTCTCGGAAAATTCTCGGAAAATTCTCGGAAGGTTCACGGAAAATTCTCGGAAAATTCTCGGAAAATTCTCGGAAAATTCTCCGAAAATTCTCGGAAAAATCTCGGAAAATTCTTGGAAAATTCTCAGAAAATTCTCGGAAAATTCTCGGAAAATTCTCGGGAAATTCTCGGAAAATTCTCGGAAAATTCTCGGAAAATTCTCGGAAAATTCTCGGAAAATTCCCGGAAAATTCTCGGAAAATTCTCGGAAAATTCTCGGAAAATTCTCGGAAAATTCTCGGAAAATTCTCGGAAAATTCTCGGAAAATTCTCGGAAAATTCTCGGAAAATTCTCCGAAAATTCTCGGAAAATTGACGGAAAATTCTCGGAAATTTCTCGGAAAATTTTCGGAAAATTGACGGAAAATTCTCGGAAAATTCTCGGAAATTTCTCGGAAAATTCTCGGAAAATTCTCAGAAAATTCTGAATTTTCCGAGAATTTTCCGACGATTTTCTGAGAATTTTCCGAGAAGTTTCCGAGAATTTTCCGTGAATTTTCCGAGCATTTTCCGAGAATTTTCCGAGAATTTTCTGAGAATTTTCTGAGAATTTTCCGAGAATTTTCCGAGAAATTTCCGAGAATTTTCCGAGAATTTTCCGTCAATTTTCCGAAAATTTTCCGAGAATTTTCCGAGAATTTTCCGAGAATTTTCCGAGAATTTTCCGAGAATTTTCCGAGAATTTTCCGAGAATTTTCCGAGAATTTTCCGAGAATTTTCCCAGAATTTTCCGAGAATTTTCCGGGAATTTTCCGAGAATTTTCCGAGAATTTTCCGAGAATTTTCCGAGAATTTTCCGAGAATTTTCCGAGAATTTTCCGAGAATTTTCCGAGAATTTTCTGAGAATTTTCCAAGAATTTTCCGAGATTTTTCCGAGAATTTTCCGAGAATTTTCCGAGAATTTTCCGAGAATTTTCCGAGAATTTTCCGAGAATTTTCCTAGAATTTTCCGAGAATTTTCCGAGAATTTTCTGAGAATTTTCCGAGAATTTTCCGAGAATTTTCCGAGAATTTTCCGAAATTTTCCGGGAATTTTCCGAGAAGTTTCCGAGAATTTTCCGAGAATTTTCCGAGAATTTTCCGAGAATTTTCCGAGAATTTTCCGAGAGTTTTCCGTCAATTTTCCGAGAACTTTCCGAGAATTTTCCGAGAATTTTCGGAGAATTTTCCGAGAATTTTCCGAGAATTTTCCGAGAATTTTCCGAGTATTTTCTGAGAATTTTCCGAGAATTTTCCGAGAATTTTCCGAGAATTTTCCGAGAATTTTCCGGGAATTTTCCGAGAATTTTCCGAGAATTTTCCGAGAATTTTCCGAGAATTTTCCGAGAATTTTCCGAGAATTTTCTGAGAATTTTCCAGGAATTTTCCGAGATTTTTCCGAGAATTTTCCGAGAATTTTCCGAGAATTTTCCGAGAATTTTCCGAGAATTTTCCGAGAAGTTTCCGAGAATTTTCCGAGAGTTTTCCGTCAATTTTCCGAGAATCTTCCGAGAATCTTCCGAGAATTTTCCGAGAATTTTCCGAGAATTTTCCGAGAATTTTCCGAGAATTTTCCGAGAATTTTCGGAGAATTTTCCGAGAATTTTCCGAGAGTTTTCCGTCAATTTTCCGAGAATTTTCGGAGAATTTTCCGAGAATTTTCTGAGAATTTTCCGAGAATTTTCCGAGAATTTTCCGAGAATTTTCCGAGAATTTTCCGAGAATTTTCCGAGAATTTTCCGTCAATTTTCCGAGAATTTTCCGAGAATTTTCCGAGAATTTTCCGAGAATTTTCTGAGAATTTTCTGAGAATTTTCCGAGAATTTTCCGAGAAATTTCCGAGAATTTTCCGAGAATTTTCCGTCAATTTTCCGAAAATTTTCCGAGAATTTTCCGAGAATTTTCCGAGAATTTTCCGAGAATTTTCCGAGAATTTTCCGAGAATTTTCCGAGAATTTTCCGAGAATTTTCCGAGAATTTTCCGAGAATTTTCCCAGAATTTTCCGAGAATTTTCCGGGAATTTTCCGAGAATTTTCCGAGAATTTTCCGAGAATTTTCCGAGAATTTTCCGAGAATTTTCCGAGAATTTTCCGAGAATTTTCCGAGAATTTTCTGAGAATTTTCCAAGAATTTTCCGAGATTTTTCCGAGAATTTTCCGAGAATTTTCCGAGAATTTTCCGAGAATTTTCCGAGAATTTTCCTAGAATTTTCCGAGAATTTTCCGAGAATTTTCTGAGAATTTTCCGAGAATTTTCCGAGAATTTTCCGAGAATTTTCCGAAATTTTCCGGGAATTTTCCGAGAAGTTTCCGAGAATTTTCCGAGAATTTTCCGAGAATTTTCAGAGGATTTTCCGAGAATTTTCCGAGAGTTTTCCGTCAATTTTCCGAGAACTTTCCGAGAATTTTCCGAGAATTTTCCGAGAATTTTCCGAGAATTTTCCGAGAATTTTCCGAGAATTTTCCGAGAATTTTCCGAGAATTTTCCGAGAATTTTCTGAGAATTTTCCGAGAATTTTCCGAGAATTTTCCGAGAATTTTCGGAGAATTCTCGGAAAATTCTCGGAAAATTCTCAGAAAATTCACGGAAAGATCTCGGAAAATTCTCGGAAAATTCTCGGAAAATTGACGGAAAATTCTCGGAAAATTCTCGGAAAATTCTCGGAAAATCCTCGGAAAATTCTCGGAAAATTCTCCGAAAATTCTCGGAAAATTCTCGGAAAATTCTCGGAAAATTCTCGGAAAATTCTCGGAAAATTCTCGGAAAATTCTCGGAAAATTCCCAGAAAATTCTCGGAAAATTCTCGGAAAATTCTCGGAAAATTCTCGGAAAATTCTCGGGAAAATCTCGGAAAATTCTCGGAAAATCTCGGAAAATTCTCGGAAAATTCTCGGAAAATTCTCGGAAAATTCTCCGAAAATTCTCGGAAAATTCTCGGAAAATTCTCGGAAAATTCTCGGAAAATTCTCAGAAAATTCACGGAAAGATCTCGGAAAATTCTCGGAAAATTCTCGGAAAATTGACGGAAAATTCTCGGAAAATTCTCGGAAAATTCTCGGAAAATTCTCGGAAAATTCTCGGAAAATTCTCCGAAAATTCTCGGAAAATTCTCGGAAAATTCTCGGAAAATTCTCGGAAAATTCTCGGAAAATTCTCGGAAAATTCTCGGAAAATTCCCAGAAAATTCTCGGAAAATTCTCGGAAAATTCTCGGAAAATTCTCGGAAAATTCTCGGGAAAATCTCGGAAAATTCTCGGGAAAACTCGGAAAATTCTCGGAAAATTCTCGGAAAATTCTCGGAAAATTCTCGGAAAATTCTCGGAAAATTCTCGGAAAATTCTCGGAAAATTGACGGAAAATTCTCGGACAATTCTCGAAAAATTCTCGGAAAATTCTCGGAAAATTCTCGGAAAATTCTTGGAAAATTCTCGGAAAATTCTCCGAAAATTCTCGGAAAATTCTCGGAAAATTCTCGGAAAATTCTCGGAAAATTCTCGGGAAATTCTCGGAAAATTCTCGGAAAATTCTCGGAAAATTCTCAGAAAATTCTCGGAAAATACTCGGAAAATTCTCAGAAAATTCTCGGAAAATTCTCGGAAAATTCTCGGAAAATTCTCGGAAAATTCTCGGAAAATTCTCGGAGAATTCTCGGTAAATTCTCGGAAAATTCTCGGAAAATTCTCGGAAAATTCCCGGAAAATTCTCGGAAAATTCTCGGAAAATTCTCGGAAAATTCTCGGAAAATTCTCGGAAAATTCTCGGAAAATTCTCGGAAAATTCTTGGAAAAATCTCGGAAAATTCTCGGAAAATTCTCGGAAAATTCTCAGAAATTTCTCGGAAAATTCTCGGAAATTCTCGGAAAATTCTCGGAAAATTCTCAATAAATTCTCGGAAAATTCTCGGAAAATTCTCGGAAAATTCTCGGAAAATTCTCGGAAAATTCTCGGAAAATTCTCAGAAAATCGTCGGAAAATTCTCGGAAAATTCTCGGAAAATTCTCGGAAAAATCTCGGAAAATTCTCGGAAAATTCTCGGAAAATTGACGGAAAATTCTCGGAAAATTCTCGGAAAATTCTCGGAAAATTCTCGGAAAAATCTCAGAAAATTCTCGGAAAATTCTCGGAAAATTCTCAGAAAATTCTCGGAAAATTCTCGGAAAATTCTCGGAAAATTCTCGGAAAATTCTCGGAAAATTCACGGAAAATTCTCGGAAAATTCTCGGAAAATTCTCGGAAAATTCTCGGAAAATTCTCGGAAAATTCTCGGAAAAATCTCGGAAAATTCTTGGAAAATTCTCAGAAAATTCTCGGAAAATTCTCGGAAAATTCTCGGAAAATTCTCGGAAAATTCTCGGAAAATTCTCGGAAAATTCTCGGAAAATTCTCGGAAAATTCCCGGAAAATTCTCGGAAAATTCTCGGAAAATTCTCGGAAAATTCTCGGAAAATTCGCGGAAAATTCTCGGAAAATTCTCGGAAAATTCTCGGAAAATTCTCCGAAAATTCTCGGAAAATTGACGGAAAATTCTCGGAAAATTCTCGGAAAATTCTCGGAAAATTTTCGGAAAATTGACGGAAAATTCTCAGAAAATTCTCAGAAATTTCTCGGAAAATTCTCGGAAAATTCTCAGAAAATTCCGAATTTTCCGAGAATTTTCCGACGATTTTCTGAGAATTTTCCGAGAATTTTCCGAGAATTTTCCGTGAATTTTCCGAGAATTTTCCGAGAATTTTCCGAGAATTTTCCGGGAATTTTCCGAGAATTTTCCGAGAATTTTCCGAGAATTTTCCGAGAATTTTCCGAGAATTTTCCGAGAATTTTCCGAGAATTTTCCGAGAATTTTCTGAGAATTTTCCGAGAATTTTCCGAGAATTTTCCGAGATTTTTCCGAGAATTTTCCGAGAATTTTCCGAGAATTTTCCGAGAATTTTCCGAGAATTTGCCGAGAATTTTCCGAGAATTTTCCGAGAATTTTCCGAGAATTTTCCGAGAATTTTCCGAGAATTTTCCGAGAATTTCCCGAGAATTTTCTGGGAATTTTCCGAGAATTTTCTGAGAATTTTCGGAGAATTTTCCGAAAATTTTCCGAGCATTTTCCGAGAATTTTCCGAGAATTTTCCAAGAATTTTCCGAGAATTTTCCGAGAATTTTCCGAGAATTTTCTGAGAATTTTTCGAGAATTTTCCGAGAATTTTCTGAGATTTTTCCGAGAATGTTCCGAGAATTTTCCGAGAATTTTCCGAGAATTTTCCGTCAATTTTCCGAGAATTTTCCGAGAATTTTCCGAGATTTTTCCGAGAATTTTCCGAGAATTTTCCGAGAATTTTCCGACGATTTTCTGAGAATTTTCCGAGAATTTTCCGAGAATTTTCCGAGAATTTTCCGAGAATTTTCCGAGAATTTTCCGAGAATTTATTGAGAATTTTCCGGGAATTTTCTGAGAATTTTCCGAGAATTTTCCAAGAATTTCCGAGAATTTTCCGAGAAATTTCTGAGAATTTTCCGAGAATTTTCCGAGAATTTTCCGAAATTTTTCCAAGAATTTTCCGAGAATTTTCCGAGAATTTTCCGAGAATTTTCCGAGAATTTTCCGAGAATTTTCCGGGAATTTTCCGAGAATTTTCCGAGAATTTTCCGAGAATTTTCCGGGAATTTTCCGAGAATTCTCCGAGAATTTTCCGAGAATTTTCCGAGAATTTTCCGAGAATTTTCCGAGAATTTTCCGAGAATTTTCTGATGATTTTCCGAGAATTTTCCGAGAATTTTCTGAGAATTTTCCAAGAATTTTCCGAGAATTTTCCGAGAATTTCCCGAGAATTTTCCGAGAATTTTCCGAGAATTTTCCGAGAATTTTCCGAGAATTTTCCGAGAATTTTTCGAGAATTTTCCAAGAATTTTCCGAGAATTTTCCGAGAATTTTCCGAGAATTTTCCGAGAATTTTCCGAGAATTTTCCGAGAATTTTCCGAGAATTTCCCGAGAATTTTCTGGGAATTTTCCGAGAATTTTCTGAGAATTTTCCGAGAATTTTCCGAGAATTTTCCGAGCATTTTCCGAGAATTTTCCGAGAATTTTCCAAGAATTTTCCGAGAATTTTCCGAGAATTTTCCGAGAATTTTCTGAGAATTTTCCGAGAATTTTCCGAGAATTTTCCGAGAATTTTCCGAGAATTTATTGAGAATTTTCTGAGAATTTTCCGAGAATTTTCCGAGAATTTTCCGAGAATTTTCCGAGAATTTTCCGAGAATTTTCTGAGAATTTTCCGAGAATTTTCCGAGAATTTTCCGAGATTTTTCCGAGAATTTTCCGAGAATTTTCCGAGAATTTTCCGAGAATTTGCCGAGAATTTTCCGAGAATTTTCCGAGAATTTTCCGAGAATTTTCCGAGAATTTTCCGAGCATTTTCTGAGAATTTCCCGAGAATTTTCTGGGAATTTTCCGAGAATTTTCTGAGAATTTTCCGAGAATTTTCCGAGAATTTTCCGAGCATTTTCCGAGAATTTTCCGAGAATTTTCCAAGAATTTTCCGAGAATTTTCCGAGAATTTTCCGAGAATTTTCTGAGAATTTTCCGAGAATTTTCCGAGAATTTTCTGAGATTTTTCCGAGAATTTTCCGAGAATTTTCCGAGAATTTTCCGAGAATTTTCCGTCAATTTTCCGAGAATTTTCCGAGAATTTTCCGAGATTTTTCCGAGATTTTTCCGAGAATTTTCCGAGAATTTTCCGACGATTTTCTGAGAATTTTCCGAGAATTTTCCGAGAATTTTCCGAGAATTTTCCGAGAATTTTCCGAGAATTTATTGAGAATTTTCCGGGAATTTTCTGAGAATTTTCCGAGAATTTTCCAAGAATTTCCGAGAATTTTCCGAGAAATTTCTGAGAATTTTCCGAGAATTTTCCGAGAATTTTCCGAGATTTTTCCAAGAATTTTCCGAGAATTTTCCGAGAATTTTCCGAGAATTTTCCGAGAATTTTCCGAGAATTTTCCGAGAATTTTCCGGGAATTTTCCGAGAATTTTCCGAGAATTTTCCGAGAATTTTCCGGGAATTTTCCGAGAATTCTCCGAGAATTTTCCGAGAATTTTCCGAGAATTTTCCGAGAATTTTCCGAGAATTTTCCGAGAATTTTCTGAGAATTTTCCGAGAATTTTCCGAGAATTTTCTGAGAATTTTCCGAGAATTTTCCGAGAATTTTCCGAGAATTTCCCGAGAATTTTCCGAGAATTTTCCGAGAATTTTCCGAGAATTTTCCGAGAATTTTCGGAGAATTTTCCGAGAATTTTCCGAGAATTTTCCGAGAATTTTCCGAGAATTTTCCGAGAATTTTCCGAGAATTTTCCGAGAATTTTCCGAGAATTTTCCGAGAATTTCCCGAGAATTTTCTGGGAATTTTCCGAGAATTTTCTGAGAATTTTCCGAGAATTTTCCGAGAATTTTCCGAGAATTTTCCGAGAATTTTCCGAGAATTTTCCAAGAATTTTCCGAGAATTTTCCGAGAATTTTCCGAGAATTTTCCGAGAATTTTCCGAGAATTTTCTGAGATTTTTCCGAGAATTTTCCGAGCATTTTCCGAGAATTTTCCGAGAATTTTCCGTCAATTTTCCGAGAATTTTCCGAGAATTTTCCGAGATTTTTCCGAGAATTTTCCGAGAATTTTCCGAGAATTTTCCGAGAAATTTCCGAGAATTTTCCGAGAATTTCCGAGAATTTATTGAGAATTTTCCGAGATTTTTCCGAGAATTTTCCGAGAATTTTCCGAGAATTTCCGAGAATTTTCCGAGAAATTTCTGAGAATTTTCCGAGAATTTTCCGAGATTTTTCCGAGATTTTTCCAAGAATTTTCCGAGAATTTTCCGAGAATTTTCCGAGAATTTTCCGAGAATTTTCCGAGAATTTTCCGAGAATTTTCCGGGAATTTTCCGAGAATTTTCCGAGAATTTTCCGAGAATTTTCCGAGAATTTACCGAGAATTCTCCGAGAATTTTCCGAGAATTTTCCGAGAATTTTCCGAGAATTTTCCGAGAATTTTCCGAGAATTTTCTGAGAATTTTCCGAGAATTTTCCGAGAATTTTCTGAGAATTTTCCGAGAATTTTCCGAGAATTTTCCGAGAATTTTCCGAGAATTTTCCGAGAATTTTCCGAAAATTTTCCGAGAATTTTCCGAGAATTTCCCGAGAATTTTCTGGGAATTTTCCGAGAATTTTCTGAGAATTTTCCGAGAATTTTCCGAGAATTTTCTGAGATTTTTCCGAGAATTTTCCGAGAATTTTCCGAGAATTTTCCGAGAATTTTCCGTCAATTTTCCGAGAATTTTCCGAGAATTTTCCGAGATTTTTCCGAGAATTTTCCGAGAATTTTCCGAGAATTTTCCGACGATTTTCTGAGAATTTTCCGAGAATTTTCCGAGAATTTTCCGAGCATTTTCCGAGAATTTTCCGAGAATTTTCCAAGAATTTTCCGAGAATTTTCCGAGAATTTTCCGAGAATTTTCTGAGAATTTTCCGAGAATTTTCCGAGAATTTTCTGAGATTTTTCCGAGAATTTTCCGAGAATTTTCCGAGAATTTTCCGAGAATTTTCCGTCAATTTTCCGAGAATTTTCCGAGAATTTTCCGAGATTTTTCCGAGAATTTTCCGAGAATTTTCCGAGAATTTTCCGACGATTTTCCGAGAATTTTCCGAGAATTTTCCGAGAATTTTCCGAGAATTTTCCGAGAATTTTCCGAGAATTTTCCGAGAATTTATTGAGAATTTTCCGGGAATTTTCTGAGAATTTTCCGAGAATTTTCCAAGAATTTCCGAGAATTTTCCGAGAAATTTCTGAGAATTTTCCGAGAATTTTCCGAGAATTTTCCGAGATTTTTCCAAGAATTTTCCGAGAATTTTCCGAGAATTTTCCGAGAATTTTCCGAGGATTTTCCGAGAATTTTCCGAGAATTTTCCGGGAATTTTCCGAGGATTTTCCGAGAATTTTCCGAGAATTTTCCGGGAATTTTCCGAGAATTCTCCGAGAATTTTCAGAGAATTTTCCGAGAATTTTCCGAGAATTTTCCGAGAATTTTCCGAGAATTTTCTGAGAATTTTCCGAGAATTTTCCGAGAATTTCCTGAGAATTTTCCGAGAATTTTCCGAGAATTTTCCGAGAATTTCCCGAGAATTTTCCGAGAATTTTCCGAGAATTTTCCGAGAATTTTCCGAGAATTTTCCGAGAATTTTCCGAGAATTTTCCGAGAATTTTCCGAGAATTTTCCGAGAATTTTCCGAGAATTTTCCGAGAATTTTCCGAGAATTTTCCGAGAATTTTCCGACAATTTCCCGAGAATTTTCTGGGAATTTTCCGAGAATTTTCTGAGAATTTTCCGAGAACTTTCCGAGAATTTTCCGAGCATTTTCCGAGAATTTTCCGAGAATTTTCCAAGAATTTTCCGAGAAATTTCCGAGAATTTTCCGAGAATTTTCTGAGAATTTTCCGAGAATTTTCCGAGAATTTTCCGAGAATTTTCCGAGAATGTATTGAGAATTTTCTGAGAATTTTCCGAGAATTTTCCGAGAATTTTCCGAGAATTTTCCGAGAATTTTCCGAGAATTTTCTGAGAATTTTCCGAGAATTTTCCGAGAATTTTCCGAGATTTTTCCGAGAATTTTCCGAGAATTTTCCGAGAATTTTCCGAGAATTTTCCGAGAATTTGCCGAGAATTTTCCGAGAATTTTCCGAGAATTTTCCGAGAATTTTCCGAGAATTTTCCGAGAATTTTCCGAGAATTTCCCGAGAATTTTCTGGGAATTTTCCGAGAATTTTCTGAGAATTTTCCGAGAATTTTCCGAGAATTTTCCGAGAATTTTCTGAGAATTTTCCGAGAATTTTCCGAGAATTTTCTGAGATTTTTCCGAGAATTTTCCGAGAATTTTCCGAGAATTTTCCGAGAATTCTCCGTCAATTTTCCGAGAATTTTCCGAGAATTTTCCGAGATTTTTCCGAGAATTTTCCGAGAATTTTCCGAGAATTTTCCGACGATTTTCTGAGAATTTTCCGAGAATTTTCCAAGAATTTTCCGAGAATTTTCCGAGAATTTTCCGAGAATTTTCCGAGAATTTATTGAGAATTTTCCGGGAATTTTCTGAGAATTTTCCGAGAATTTTCCGAGAATTTTCCGGGAATTTTCCGAGAATTCTCCGAGAATTTTCCGAGAATTTTCCGAGAATTTTCCGAGAATTTTCCGAGAATTTTCCGAGAATTTTCTGAGAATTTTCCGAGAATTTTCCGAGAATTTTCTGAGAATTTTCCGAGAATTTTCCGAGAATTTTCCGAGAATTTCCCGAGAATTTTCCGAGAATTTTCCGAGAATTTTCCGAGAATTTTCCGAGAATTTTCGGAGAATTTTCCGAGAATTTTCCGAGAATTTTCCGAGAATTTTCCGAGAATTTTCCGAGAATTTTCCGAGAATTTTCCGAGAATTTTCCGAGAATTTTCCGAGAATTTTCTGGGAATTTTCCGAGAATTTTCTGAGAATTTTCCGAGAATTTTCCGAGAATTTTCCGAGAATTTTCCGAGAATTTTCCAAGAATTTTCCGAGAATTTTCCGAGAATTTTCCGAGAATTTTCTGAGAATTTTCCGAGAATTTTCCGAGAATTTTCTGAGATTTTTCCGAGAATTTTCCGAGCATTTTCCGAGAATTTTCCGAGAATTTTCCGTCAATTTTCCGAGAATTTTCCGAGAATTTTCCGAGATTTTTCCGAGAATTTTCCGAGAATTTTCCGAGAATTTTCCGACGATTTTCTGAGAATTTTCCGAGAATTTTCCGAGAATTTTCCGAGAATTTTCCGAGAATTTTCCGAGAATTTTCCGAGAATTTATTGAGAATTTTCCGAGAATTTTCCGAGAATTTTCCGAGAATTTTCCGAGAATTTCCGAGAATTTTCCGAGAAATTTCTGAGAATTTTCCGAGAATTTTCCGAGAATTTTCCGAGATTTTTCCAAGAATTTTCCGAGAATTTTCCGAGAATTTTCCGAGAATTTTCCGAGAATTTTCCGAGAATTTTCCGAGAATTTTCGGAGAATTTTCCGGGAATTTTCCGAGAATTTTCCGAGAATTTTCCGAGAATTTTCCGAGAATTTACCGAGAATTCTCCGAGAATTTTCCGAGAATTTTCCGAGAATTTTCCGAGAATTTTCCGAGAATTTTCTGAGAATTTTCCGAGAATTTTCCGAGAATTTTCTGAGAATTTTCCGAGAATTTTCCGAGAATTTTCCGAGAATTTTCCGAGAATTTTCCGAGAATTTTCCGAGAATTTTCCGAGAATTTTCCGAGAATTTCCCGAGAATTTTCTGGGAATTTTCCGAGAATTTTCTGAGAATTTTCCGAGAATTTTCCGAGAATTTTCTGAGATTTTTCCGAGAATTTTCCGAGAATTTTCCGAGAATTTTCCGAGAATTTTCCGTCAATTTTCCGAGAATTTTCCGAGAATTTTCCGAGATTTTTCCGAGAATTTTCCGAGAATTTTCCGAGAATTTTCCGACGATTTTCTGAGAATTTTCCGAGAATTTTCCGAGAATTTTCCGAGCATTTTCCGAGAATTTTCCGAGAATTTTCCAAGAATTTTCCGAGAATTTTCCGAGAATTTTCCGAGAATTTTCTGAGAATTTTCCGAGAATTTTCCGAGAATTTTCTGAGATTTTTCCGAGAATTTTCCGAGAATTTTCCGAGAATTTTCCGAGAATTTTCCGTCAATTTTCCGAGAATTTTCCGAGAATTTTCCGAGATTTTTCCGAGAATTTTCCGAGAATTTTCCGAGAATTTTCCGACGATTTTCTGGGAATTCTCCGAGAATTTTCCGAGAATTTTCCGAGAATTTTCCGAGAATTTTCCGAGAATTTTCCGAGAATTTATTGAGAATTTTCCGGGAATTTTCTGAGAATTTTCCGAGAATTTTCCAAGAATTTCCGAGAATTTTCCGAGAAATTTCTGAGAATTTTCCGAGAATTTTCCGAGAATTTTCCGAGATTTTTCCAAGAATTTTCCGAGAATTTTCCGAGAATTTTCCGAGAATTTTCCGAGAATTTTCCGAGAATCTTCCGAGAATTTTCCGGGAATTTTCCGAGAATTTTCCGAGAATTTTCCGAGAATTTTCCGGGAATTTTCCGAGAATTCTCCGAGAATTTTCCGAGAATTTTCCGAGAATTTTGCGAGAATTTTCCGAGAATTTTCCGAGAATTTTCTGAGAATTTTCCGAGAATTTTCCGAGAATTTTCTGAGAATTTTCCGAGAATTTTCCGAGAATTTTCCGAGAATTTCCCGAGAATTTTCCGAGAATTTTCCGAGAATTTTCCGAGAATTTTCCGAGAATTTTCCGAGAATTTTCCGAGAATTTTCCGAGAATTTTCCGAGAATTTCCCGAGAATTTTCTGGGAATTTTCCGAGAATTTTCTGAGAATTTTCCGAGAACTTTCCGAGAATTTTCCGAGCATTTTCCGAGAATTTTCCGAGAATTTTCCAAGAATTTTCCGAGAAATTTCCGAGAATTTTCCGAGAATTTTCTGAGAATTTTCCGAGAATTTTCCGAGAATTTTCCGAGAATTTTCCGAGAATTTATTGAGAATTTTCTGAGAATTTTCCGAGAATTTTCCGAGAATTTTCCGAGAATTTTCCGAGAATTTTCCGAGGATTTTCTGAGAATTTTCCGAGAATTTTCCGAGAATTTTCCGAGATTTTTCCGCGAATTTTCCCAGAATTTTCCGAGAATTTTCCGAGAATTTTCCGAGAATTTGCCGAGAATTTTCCGAGAATTTTCCGAGAATTTTCCGAGAATTTTCCGAGAATTTTCCGAGAATTTTCCGAGAATTTCCCGAGAATTTTCTGGGAATTTTCCGAGAATTTTCTGAGAATTTTCCGAGAATTTTCCGAGAATTTTCCGAGCATTTTCCGAGAATTTTCCGAGAATTTTCCAAGAATTTTCCGAGAATTTTCCGAGAATTTTCCGAGAATTTTCTGAGAATTTTCCGAGAATTTTCCGAAAATTTTCTGAGATTTTTCCGAGAATTTTCCGAGAATTTTCCGAGAATTTTCCGAGAATTTTCCGTCAATTTTCCGAGAATTTTCCGAGAATTTTCCGAGATTTTTCCGAGAATTTTCCGAGAATTTTCCGAGAATTTTCCGACGATTTTCTGAGAATTTTCCGAGAATTTTCCAAGAATTTTCCGAGAATTTTCCGAGAATTTTCCGAGAATTTTCCGAGAATTTATTGAGAATTTTCCGGGAATTTTCTGAGAATTTTCCGAGAATTTTCCAAGAATTTCCGAGAATTTTCCGAGAAATTTCTGAGAATTTTCCGAGAATTTTCCGAGAATTTTCCGAGATTTTTCCAAGAATTTTCCGAGAATTTTCCGAGAATTTTCCGAGAATTTTCCGAGAATTTTCCGAGAATTTTCCGAGAATTTTCCGGGAATTTTCCGAGAATTTTCCGAGAATTTTCCGAGAATTTTCCGGGAATTTTCCGAGAATTCTCCGAGAATTTTCCGAGAATTTTCCGAGAATTTTCAGAGAATTTTCCGAGAATTTTCCGAGAATTTTCTGAGAATTTTCGAGAATTTTCCGAGAATTTTCTGAGAATTTTCCGAGAATTTTCCGAGAATTTTCCGAGAATTTCCCGAGAATTTTCCGAGAATTTTCTGAGAATTTTCCGAGAATTTTCCGAGAATTTCCTGAGAATTTTCCGAGAATTTTCCGAGAATTTTCCGAGAATTTCCCGAGAATTTTCCGAGAATTTTCCGAGAATTTTCCGAGAATTTTCCGAGAATTTTCCGAGAATTTTCCGAGAATTTTCCGAGAATTTTCCGAGAATTTTCCGAGAATTTTCCGAGAATTTTCCGAGAATTTTCCGAGAATTTTCCGAGAATTTTCCGAGAATTTCCCGAGAATTTTCTGGGAATTTTCCGAGAATTTTCTGAGAATTTTCCGAGAACTTTCCGAGAATTTTCCGAGCATTTTCCGAGAATTTTCCGAGAATTTTCCAAGAATTTTCCGAGAAATTTCCGAGAATTTTCCGAGAATTTTCTGAGAATTTTCCGAGAATTTTCCGAGAATTTTCCGAGAATTTTCCGAGAATGTATTGAGAATTTTCTGAGAATTTTCCGAGAATTTTCCGAGAATTTTCCGAGAATTTTCCGAGAATTTTCCGAGAATTTTCTGAGAATTTTCCGAGAATTTTCCGAGAATTTTCCGAGATTTTTCCGAGAATTTTCCGAGAATTTTCCGAGAATTTTCCGAGAATTTTCCGAGAATTTGCCGAGAATTTTCCGAGAATTTTCCGAGAATTTTCCGAGAATTTTCCGAGAATTTTCCGAGAATTTTCCGAGAATTTCCCGAGAATTTTCTGGGAATTTTCCGAGAATTTTCTGAGAATTTTCCGAGAATTTTCCGAGAATTTTCCGAGCATTTTCCGAGAATTTTCCGAGAATTTTCCAAGAATTTTCCGAGAATTTTCCGAGAATTTTCCGAGAATTTTCTGAGAATTTTCCGAGAATTTTCCGAGAATTTTCTGAGATTTTTCCGAGAATTTTCCGAGAATTTTCCGAGAATTTTCCGAGAATTTTCCGTCAATTTTCCGAGAATTTTCCGAGAATTTTCCGAGATTTTTCCGAGAATTTTCCGAGAATTTTCCGAGAATTTTCCGACGATTTTCTGAGAATTTTCCGAGAATTTTCCAAGAATTTTCCGAGAATTTTCCGAGAATTTTCCGAGAATTTTCCGAGAATTTATTGAGAATTTTCCGGGAATTTTCTGAGAATTTTCCGAGAATTTTCCGAGAATTTTCCGGGAATTTTCCGAGAATTCTCCGAGAATTTTCCGAGAATTTTCCGAGAATTTTCCGAGAATTTTCCGAGAATTTTCCGAGAATTTTCTGAGAATTTTCCGAGAATTTTCCGAGAATTTTCTGAGAATTTTCCGAGAATTTTCCGAGAATTTTCCGAGAATTTCCCGAGAATTTTCCGAGAATTTTCCGAGAATTTTCCGAGAATTTTCGGAGAATTTTCCGAGAATTTTCCGAGAATTTTCCGAGAATTTTCCGAGAATTTTCCGAGAATTTTCCGAGAATTTTCCGAGAATTTTCCGAGAATTTTCCGAGAATTTCCCGAGAATTTTCTGGGAATTTTCCGAGAATTTTCTGAGAATTTTCCGAGAATTTTCCGAGAATTTTCCGAGAATTTTCCGAGAATTTTCCAAGGATTTTCCGAGAATTTTCCGAGAATTTTCCGAGAATTTTCTGAGAATTTTCCGAGAATTTTCCGAGAACTTTCTGAGATTTTTCCGAGAATTTTCCGAGCATTTTCCGAGAATTTTCCGAGAATTTTCCGTCAATTTTCCGAGAATTTTCCGAGAATTTTCCGAGATTTTTCCGAGAATTTTCCGAGAATTTTCCGAGAATTTTCCGACGATTTTCTGAGAATTTTCCGAGAATTTTCCGAGAATTTTCCGAGAATTTTCCGAGAATTTTCCGAGAATTTTCCGAGAATTTATTGAGAATTTTCCGAGAATTTTCCGAGAATTTTCCGAGAATTTTCCGAGAATTTCCGAGAATTTTCCGAGAAATTTCTGAGAATTTTCCGAGAATTTTCGGAGAATTTTCCGAGATTTTTCCAAGAATTTTCCGAGAATTTTCCGAGAATTTTCCGAGAATTTTCCGAGAATTTTCCGAGAATTTTCCGAGAATTTTCGGAGAATTTTCCGGGAATTTTCCGAGAATTTTCCGAGAATTTTCCGAGAATTTTCCGAGAATTTACCGAGAATTCTCCGAGAATTTTCCGAGAATTTTCCGAGAATTTTCCGAGAATTTTCCGAGAATTTTCCGAGAATTTTCTGAGAATTTTCCGAGAATTTTCCGAGAATTTTCTGAGAATTTTCCGAGAATTTTCCGAGAATTTTCCGAGAATTTTCGGAGAATTTTCCGAGAATTTTCCGAGAATTTTCCGAGAATTTTCCGAGAATTTCCCGAGAATTTTCTGGGAATTTTCCGAGAATTTTCTGAGAATTTTCCGAGAATTTTCCGAGAATTTTCTGAGATTTTTCCGAGAATTTTCCGAGAATTTTCCGAGAATTTTCCGAGAATTTTCCGTCAATTTTCCGAGAATTTTCCGAGAATTTTCCGAGATTTTTCCGAGAATTTTCCGAGAATTTTCCGAGAATTTTCCGACGATTTTCTGAGAATTTTCCGAGAATTTTCCGAGAATTTTCCGAGCATTTTCCGAGAATTTTCCGAGAATTTTCCAAGAATTTTCCGAGAATTTTCCGAGAATTTTCCGAGAATTTTCTGAGAATTTTCCGAGAATTTTCCGAGAATTTTCTGAGATTTTTCCGAGAATTTTCCGAGAGTTTTCCGAGAATTTTCCGAGAATTTTCCGTCAATTTTCCGAGAATTTTCCGAGAATTTTCCGAGATTTTTCCGAGAATTTTCCGAGAATTTTCCGAGAATTTTCCGACGATTTTCTGGGAATTCTCCGAGAATTTTCCGAGAATTTTCCGAGAATTTTCCGAGAATTTTCCGAGAATTTTCCGAGAATTTATTGAGAATTTTCCGGGAATTTTCTGAGAATTTTCCGAGAATTTTCCAAGAATTTCCGAGAATTTTCCGAGAAATTTCTGAGAATTTTCCGAGAATTTTCCGAGAATTTTCCGAGATTTTTCCAAGAATTTTCCGAGAATTTTCCGAGAATTTTCCGAGAATTTTCCGAGAATTTTCCGAGAATCTTCCGAGAATTTTCCGGGAATTTTCCGAGAATTTTCCGAGAATTTTCCGAGAATTTTCCGGGAATTTTCCGAGAATTCTCCGAGAATTTTCCGAGAATTTTCCGAGAATTTTGCGAGAATTTTCCGAGAATTTTCCGAGAATTTTCTGAGAATTTTCCGAGAATTTTCCGAGAATTTTCTGAGAATTTTCCGAGAATTTTCCGAGAATTTTCCGAGAATTTCCCGAGAATTTTCCGAGAATTTTCCGAGAATTTTCCGAGAATTTTCCGAGAATTTTCCGTGAATTTTCCGAGAATTTTCCGAGAATTTTCCGAGAATTTCCCGAGAATTTTCTGGGAATTTTCCGAGAATTTTCTGAGAATTTTCCGAGAACTTTCCGAGAATTTTCCGAGCATTTTCCGAGAATTTTCCGAGAATTTTCCAAGAATTTTCCGAGAAATTTCCGAGAATTTTCCGAGAATTTTCTGAGAATTTTCCGAGAATTTTCCGAGAATTTTCCGAGAATTTTCCGAGAATTTCTTGAGAATTTTCTGAGAATTTTCCGAGAATTTTCCGAGAATTTTCCGAGAATTTTCCGAGAATTTTCCGAGAATTTTCTGAGAATTTTCCGAGAATTTTCCGAGAATTTTCCGAGATTTTTCCGAGAATTTTCCCAGAATTTTCCGAGAATTTTCCGAGAATTTTCCGAGAATTTGCCGAGAATTTTCCGAGAATTTTCCGAGAATTTTCCGAGAATTTTCCGAGAATTTTCCGAGAATTTTCCGAGAATTTCCCGAGAATTTTCTGGGAATTTTCCGAGAATTTTCTGAGAATTTTCCGAGAATTTTCCGAGAATTTTCCGAGCATTTTCCGAGAATTTTCCGAGAATTTTCCAAGAATTTTCCGAGAATTTTCCGAGAATTTTCCGAGAATTTTCTGAGAATTTTCCGAGAATTTTCCGAAAATTTTCTGAGATTTTTCCGAGAATTTTCCGAGAATTTTCCGAGAATTTTCCGAGAATTTTCCGTCAATTTTCCGAGAATTTTCCGAGAATTTTCCGAGATTTTTCCGAGAATTTTCCGAGAATTTTCCGAGAATTTTCCGACGATTTTCTGAGAATTTTCCGAGAATTTTCCAAGAATTTTCCGAGAATTTTCCGAGAATTTTCCGAGAATTTTCCGAGAATTTATTGAGAATTTTCCGGGAATTTTCTGAGAATTTTCCGAGAATTTTCCAAGAATTTCCGAGAATTTTCCGAGAAATTTCTGAGAATTTTCCGAGAATTTTCCGAGAATTTTCCGAGAATTTTCCGAGAATTTTCCGAGAATTTTCCGAGAATTTTCCGGGAATTTTCCGAGAATTTTCCGAGAATTTTCCGAGAATTTTCCGGGAATTTTCCGAGAATTCTCCGAGAATTTTCCGAGAATTTTCCGAGAATTTTCCGAGAATTTTCCGAGAATTTTCCGAGAATTTTCTGAGAATTTTCGAGAATTTTCCGAGAATTTTCTGAGAATTTTCCGAGAATTTTCCGAGAATTTTCCGAGAATTTCCCGAGAATTTTCCGAGAATTTTCCGAGAATTTTCCGAGAATTTTCCGAGAATTTTCGGAGAATTTTCCGAGAATTTTCCGAGAATTTTCCGAGAATTTTCCGAGAATTTTCCGAGAATTTTCCGAGAATTTTCCGAGAATTTTCCGAGAATTTTCCGAGAATTTCCCGAGAATTTTCTGGGAATTTTCCGAGAATTTTCCGAGAATTTTCCGAGAATTTTCCAAGAATTTTCCGAGAATTTTCCGAGAATTTTCCGAGAATTTTCTGAGAATTTTCCGAGAATTTTCCGAGAATTTTCTGAGATTTTTCCGAGAATTTTCCGAGCATTTTCCGAGAATTTTCCGAGAATTTTCCGTCAATTTTCCGAGAATTATCCGAGAATTTTCCGAGATTTTTCCGAGAATTTTCCGAGAATTTTCCGAGAATTTTCCGACGATTTTCTGAGAATTTTCCGAGAATTTTCCGAGAATTTTCCGAGAATTTTCCGAGAATTTTCCGGGAATTTTCCGAGAATTTATTGAGAATTTTCCGAGAATTTTCCGAGAATTTTCCGAGAATTTTCCGAGAATTTCCGAGAATTTTCCGAGAAATTTCTGAGAATTTTCCGGGAATTTTCCGAGAATTTTCCGAGATTTTTCCAAGAATTTTCCGAGAATTTTCCGAGAATTTTCCGAGAATTTTCCGAGAATTTTCCGAGAATTTTCCGAGAATTTTCCGAGAATTTTCCGGGAATTTTCCGAGAATTTTCCGAGAATTTTCCGAGAATTTTCCGAGAATTTACCGAGAATTCTCCGAGAATTTTCCGAGAATTTTCCGAGAATTTTCCGAGAATTTTCCGAGAATTTTCCGAGAATTTTCTGAGAATTTTCCGAGAATTTTCCGAGAATTTTCTGAGAATTTTCCGAGAATTTTCCGAGAATTTTCCGAGAATTTTCCGAGAATTTTCCGAGAATTTTCCGAGAATTTTCCGAGAATTTTCCGAGAATTTCCCGAGAATTTTCTGGGAATTTTCCGAGAATTTTCTGAGAATTTTCCGAGAATTTTCCGAGAATTTTCTGAGATTTTTCCGAGAATTTTCCGAGAATTTTCCGAGAATTTTCGGAGAATTTTCCGTCAATTTTCCGAGAATTTTCCGAGAATTTTCCGAGATTTTTCCGAGAATTTTCCGAGAATTTTCCGAGAATTTTCCGACGATTTTCTGAGAATTTTCCGAGAATTTTCCGAGAATTTTCCGAGAATTTTCCGAGAATTTTCCGAGAATTTTCCGAGAATTTATTGAGAATTTTCCGAGAATTTTCCGAGAATTTTCCGAGAATTTTCCGAGAATTTCCGAGAATTTTCCGAGAAATTTCTGAGAATTTTCCGAGAATTTTCCGAGAATTTTCCGAGATTTTTCCAAGAATTTTCCGAGAATTTTCCGAGAATTTTCCGAGAATTTTCCGAGATTTTTCCGAGAATTTTCCGAGAATTTTCCGAGAATTTTCCGACGATTTTCTGAGAATTTTCCGAGAATTTTCCGAGAATTTTCCGAGAATTTTCCGAGAATTTTCCGAGAATTTTCCGAGAATTTATTGAGAATTTTCCGAGAATTTTCCGAGAATTTTCCGAGAATTTTCCGAGAATTTCCGAGAATTTTCCGAGAAATTTCTGAGAATTTTCCGAGAATTTTCCGAGAATTTTCCGAGAATTTATTGAGAATTTTCCGAGAATTTTCCGAGAATTTTCCGAGAATTTTCCGAGAATTTCCGAGAATTTTCCGAGAAATTTCTGAGAATTTTCCGAGAATTTTCCGAGAATTTTCTGAGAATTTTCCGAGAATTTTCCGAGAATTTTCCGAGAATTTTCTGAGAATTTTCCGAGAATTTCCCGAGAATTTTCTGGGAATTTTCCGAGAATTTTCTGAGAATTTTCCGAGAATTTTCCGAGAATTTTCTGAGATTTTTCCGAGAATTTTCCGAGAATTTTCCGAGAATTTTCGGAGAATTTTCCGTCAATTTTCCGAGAATTTTCCGAGAATTTTCCGAGATTTTTCCGAGAATTTTCCGAGAATTTTCCGGGAATTTTCCGAGAATTTTCCGAGAATTTTCCGAGAATTTTCCGAGAATTTACCGAGAATTCTCCGAGAATTTTCCGAGAATTTTCCGAGAATTTTCCGAGAATTTTCCGAGAATTTTCCGAGAATTTTCTGAGAATTTTCCGAGAATTTTCCGAGAATTTTCTGAGAATTTTCCGAGAATTTTCCGAGAATTTTCCGAGAATTTTCCGAGAATTTTCCGAGAATTTTCCGAGAATTTTCCGAGAATTTTCCGAGAATTTCCCGAGAATTTTCTGGGAATTTTCCGAGAATTTTCTGAGAATTTTCCGAGAATTTTCCGAGAATTTTCTGAGATTTTTCCGAGAATTTTCCGAGAATTTTCCGAGAATTTTCGGAGAATTTTCCGTCAATTTTCCGAGAATTTTCCGAGAATTTTCCGAGATTTTTCCGAGAATTTTCCGAGAATTTTCCGAGAATTTTCCGACGATTTTCTGAGAATTTTCCGAGAATTTTCCGAGAATTTTCCGAGAATTTTCCGAGAATTTTCCGAGAATTTTCCGAGAATTTATTGAGAATTTTCCGAGAATTTTCCGAGAATTTTCCGAGAATTTTCCGAGAATTTCCGAGAATTTTCCGAGAAATTTCTGAGAATTTTCCGAGAATTTTCCGAGAATTTTCCGAGATTTTTCCAAGAATTTTCCGAGAATTTTCCGAGAATTTTCCGAGAATTTTCCGAGATTTTTCCGAGAATTTTCCGAGAATTTTCCGAGAATTTTCCGACGATTTTCTGAGAATTTTCCGAGAATTTTCCGAGAATTTTCCGAGAATTTTCCGAGAATTTTCCGAGAATTTTCCGAGAATTTATTGAGAATTTTCCGAGAATTTTCCGAGAATTTTCCGAGAATTTTCCGAGAATTTCCGAGAATTTTCCGAGAAATTTCTGAGAATTTTCCGAGAATTTTCCGAGAATTTTCCGAGAATTTTCCGAGAATTTATTGAGAATTTTCCGAGAATTTTCCGAGAATTTTCCGAGAATTTTCCGAGAATTTCCGAGAATTTTCCGAGAAATTTCTGAGAATTTTCCGAGATTTTTCCGAGAATTTTCCGAGATTTTTCCAAGAATTTTCCGAGAATTTTCCGAGAATTTTCCGAGAATTTTCCGAGAATTTTCCGAGAATTTTCCGAGAATTTTCCGAGAATTTTCCGAGAATTTTCCGAGAATTTTCCGAGAATTTACCGAGAATTCTCCGAGAATTTTCCGAGAATTTTCCGAGAATTTTCCGAGAATTTTCCGAGAATTTTCCGAGAATTTTCTGAGAATTTTCCGAGAATTTTCCGAGAATTTTCTGAGAATTTTCCGAGAATTTTCCGAGAATTTTCCGAGAATTTTCCGAGAATTTTCCGAGAATTTTCCGAGAATTTTCCGAGAATTTTCCGAGAATTTCCCGAGAATTTTCTGGGAATTTTCCGAGAATTTTCTGAGAATTTTCCGAGAATTTTCCGAGAATTTTCTGAGATTTTTCCGAGAATTTTCCGAGAATTTTCCGAGAATTTTCCGAGAATTTTCCGTCAATTTTCCGAGAATTTTCCGAGTATTTTCCGAGATTTTTCCGAGAATTTTCCGAGAATTTTCCGAGAATTTTCCGACGATTTTCTGAGAATTTTCCGAGAATTTTCCGA
Organism: Eutreptiella sp. 'Long Island Sound 2002'; assembly: GCA_964036045.1. Classification (NCBI taxonomy): domain Eukaryota; phylum Euglenozoa; class Euglenophyceae; order Eutreptiales; family Eutreptiaceae; genus Eutreptiella; species Eutreptiella sp. 'Long Island Sound 2002'. Next base: position 265,962 of record CAXIWF010000377.1, on the reverse strand, counting down.
GAATTTTCCGAGAATTTTCCGAGAATTTTCCGAGAATTTTCCGAGAATTTATTGAGAATTTTCCGAGAATTTTCCGAGAATTTTCCGAGAATTTTCCGAGAATTTCCGAGAATTTTCCGAGAAATTTCTGAGAATTTTCCGAGAATTTTCCGAGAATTTTCCGAGATTTTTCCAAGAATTTTCCGAGAATTTTCCGAGAATTTTCCGAGAATTTTCCGAGATTTTTCCGAGAATTTTCCGAGAATTTTCCGAGAATTTTCCGACGATTTTCTGAGAATTTTCCGAGAATTTTCCGAGAATTTTCCGAGAATTTTCCGAGAATTTTCCGAGAATTTTCCGAGAATTTATTGAGAATTTTCCGAGAATTTTCCGAGAATTTTCGGAGAATTTTCCGAGAATTTCCGAGAATTTTCCGAGAAATTTCTGAGAATTTTCCGAGAATTTTCCGAGAATTTTCCGAGATTTTTCCAAGAATTTTCCGAGAATTTTCCGAGAATTTTCCGAGAATTTTCCGAGAATTTTCCGAGAATTTTCCGAGAATTTTCCGAGAATTTTCCGGGAATTTTCCGAGAATTTTCCGAGAATTTTCCGAGAATTTTCCGAGAATTTACCGAGAATTCTCCGAGAATTTTCCGAGAATTTTCCGAGAATTTTCCGAGAATTTTCCGAGAATTTTCCGAGAATTTTCTGAGAATTTTCCGAGAATTTTCCGAGAATTTTCTGAGAATTTTCCGAGAATTTTCCGAGAATTTTCCGAGAATTTTCCGAGAATTTTCCGAGAATTTTCTGGGAATTTTCCAAGAATTTTCTGAGAATTTTCCGAGAATTTTCCGAGAATTTTCTGAGATTTTTCCGAGAATTTTCCGAGAATTTTCCGAGAATTTTCCGAGAATTTTCCGTAAATTTTCCGAGAATTTTCCGAGAATTTTCCGAGATTTTTCCGAGAATTGTCCGAGAATTTTCCGAGAATTTTCCGACGATTTTCTGAGAATTTTCCGAGAATTTTCCGAGAATTTTCCGAGCATTTTCCGAGAATTTTCCGAGAATTTTCCAAGAATTTTCCGAGAATTTTAAAAGAATTTTCCGAGAATTTTCTGAGAATTTTCCGAGAATTTTCCGAGAATTTTCTGAGATTTTTCCGAGAATTTTCCGAGAATTTTCCGAGAATTTTCCGAGAATTTTCCGTCAATTTTCCGAGAATTTTCCGAGAATTTTCCCACATTTTTCCGAGAATTTTCCGAGAATTTTCCGAGAATTTTCCGACGATTTTCTGGGAATTTTCCGAGAATTTTCCGAGAATTCTCCGAGAATTTTCCGAGAATTTTCCGAGAATTTTCCGAGAATTTATTGAGAATTTTCCGGGAATTTTCTGAGAATTTTCCGAGAATTTTCCAAGAATTTCCGAGAATTTTCCGAGAAATTTCTGAGAATTTTCCGAGAATTTTCCGAGAATTTTCCGAGATTTTTCCAAGAATTTTCCGAGAATTTTCCGAGAATTTTCCGAGAATTTTCCGAGAATTTTCCGAGAATTTTCCGAGAATTTTCCGGGAATTTTCCGAGAATTTTCCGAGAATTTTCCGAGAATTTTCCGGGAATTTTCCGAGAATTCTCCGAGAATTTTCCGAGAATTTTCCGAGAATTTTCCGAGAATTTTCCGAGAATTTTCCGAGAATTTTCTGAGAATTTTCCGAGAATTTTCCGAGAATTTTCTGAGAATTTTCCGAGAATTTTCCGAGAATTTTCCGAGAATTTCCCGAGAATTTTCCGAGAATTTTCCGAGAATTTTCCGAGAATTTTCCGAGAATTTTCGGAGAATTTTCCGAGAATTTTCCGAGAATTTTCCGAGAATTTTCCGAGAATTTTCCGAGAATTTTCCGAGAATTTTCCGAGAATTTTCCGAGAATTTTCCGAGAATTTCCCGAGAATTTTCTGGGAATTTTCCGAGAATTTTCTGAGAATTTTCCGAGAACTTTCCGAGAATTTTCCGAGCATTTTCCGAGAATTTTCCGAGAATTTTCCAAGAATTTTCCGAGAAATTTCCGAGAATTTTCCGAGAATTTTCTGAGAATTTTCCGAGAATTTTCCGAGAATTTTCCGAGAATTTTCCGAGAATTTATTGAGAATTTTCTGAGAATTTTCCGAGAATTTTCCGAGAATTTTCCGAGAATTTTCCGAGAATTTTCCGAGAATTTTCTGAGAATTTTCCGAGAATTTTCCGAGAATTTTCCGAGATTTTTCCGAGAATTTTCCGAGAATTTTCCGAGAATTTTCCGAGAATTTTCCGAGAATTTGCCGAGAATTTTCCGAGAATTTTCCGAGAATTTTCCGAGAATTTTCCGAGAATTTTCCGAGAATTTTCCGAGAATTTCCCGAGAATTTTCTGGGAATTTTCCGAGAATTTTCTGAGAATTTTCCGAGAATTTTCCGAGAATTTTCCGAGCATTTTCCGAGAATTTTCCGAGAATTTTCCAAGAATTTTCCGAGAATTTTCCGAGAATTTTCCGAGAATTTTCTGAGAATTTTCCGAGAATTTTCCGAGAATTTTCTGAGATTTTTCCGAGAATTTTCCGAGAATTTTCCGAGAATTTTCCGAGAATTTTCCGTCAATTTTCCGAGAATTTTCCGAGAATTTTCCGAGATTTTTCCGAGAATTTTCCGAGAATTTTCCGAGAATTTTCCGACGATTTTCTGAGAATTTTCCTCCGAGAATTTTCCGACGATTTTCTGAGAATTTTCCGAGAATTTTCCAAGAATTTTCCGAGAATTTTCCGAGAATTTTCCGAGAATTTTCCGAGAATTTATTGAGAATTTTCCGGGAATTTTCTGAGAATTTTCCGAGAATTTTCCAAGAATTTCCGAGAATTTTCCGAGAAATTTCTGAGAATTTTCCGAGAATTTTCCGAGAATTTTCCGAGATTTTTCCAAGAATTTTCCGAGAATTTTCCGAGAATTTTCCGAGAATTTTCCGAGAATTTTCCGAGAATTTTCCGAGAATTTTCCGGGAATTTTCCGAGAATTTTCCGAGAATTTTCCGAGAATTTTCCGGGAATTTTCCGAGAATTCTCCGAGAATTTTCCGAGAATTTTCCGAGAATTTTCCGAGAATTTTCCGAGAATTTTCCGAGAATTTTCTGAGAATTTTCCGAGAATTTTCCGAGAATTTTCTGAGAATTTTCCGAGAATTTTCCGAGAATTTTCCGAGAATTTCCCGAGAATTTTCCGAGAATTTTCCGAGAATTTTCCGAGAATTTTCCGAGAATTTTCCGAGAATTTTCCGAGAATTTTCCGAGAATTTTCCGAGAATTTTCCGAGAATTTTCCGAGAATTTCCCGAGAATTTTCTGGGAATTTTCCGAGAATTTTCTGAGAATTTTCCGAGAATTTTCCGAGAATTTTCCGAGAATTTTCCGAGAATTTTCCAAGAATTTTCCGAGAATTTTCCGAGAATTTTCCGAGAATTTTCTGAGAATTTTCCGAGAATTTTCCGAGAATTTTCTGAGATTTTTCCGAGAATTTTCCGAGCATTTTCCGAGAATTTTCGGAGAATTTTCCGTCAATTTTCCGAGAATTTTCCGAGAATTTTCCGAGATTTTTCCGAGAATTTTCCGAGAATTTTCCGAGAATTTTCCGACGATTTTCTGAGAATTTTCCGAGAATTTTCCGAGAATTTTCCGAGAATTTTCCGAGAATTTTCCGAGAATTTTCCGAGAATTTATTGAGAATTTTCCGAGAATTTTCCGAGAATTTTCCGAGAATTTTCCGAGAATTTCCGAGAATTTTCCGAGAAATTTCTGAGAATTTTCCGAGAATTTTCCGAGAATTTTCCGAGATTTTTCCAAGAATTTTCCGAGAATTTTCCGAGAATTTTCCGAGAATTTTCCGAGAATTTTCCGAGAATTTTCCGAGAATTTTCCGAGAATTTTCCGGAAATTTTCCGAGAATTTTCCGAGAATTTTCCGAGAATTTTCCGAGAATTTACCGAGAATTCTCCGAGAATTTTCCGAGAATTTTCCGAGAATTTTCCGAGAATTTTCCGAGAATTTTCCGAGAATTTTCTGAGAATTTTCCGAGAATTTTCCGAGAATTTTCTGAGAATTTTCCGAGAATTTTCCGAGAATTTTCCGAGAGTTTTCCGAGAATTTTCCGAGAATTTTCCGAGAATTTTCCGAGAATTTTCCGAGAATTTCCCGAGCATTTTCTGGGAATTTTCCGAGAATTTTCTGAGAATTTTCCGAGAATTTTCCGAGAATTTTCTGAGATTTTTCCGAGAATTTTCCGAGAATTTTCCGAGAATTTTCCGAGAATTTTCCGTCAATTTTCCGAGAATTTTCCGAGAATTTTCCGAGTATTTTCCGAGATTTTTCCGAGAATTTTCCGAGAATTTTCCGAGAATTTTCCGACGATTTTCTGAGAATTTTCCGAGAATTTTCCGAGAATTTTCCGAGAATTTTCCGAGAATTTTCCGAGAATTTTCCGAGAATTTATTGAGAATTTTCCGAGAATTTTCCGAGAATTTTCCGAGAATTTTCCGAGAATTTCCGAGAATTTTCCGAGAAATTTCTGAGAATTTTCCGAGAATTTTCCGAGAATTTTCCGAGATTTTTCCAAGAATTTTCCGAGAATTTTCCGAGAATTTTCCGAGAATTTTCCGAGATTTTTCCGAGAATTTTCCGAGAATTTTCCGAGAATTTTCCGACGATTTTCTGAGAATTTTCCGAGAATTTTCCGAGAATTTTCCGAGAATTTTCCGAGAATTTTCCGAGAATTTTCCGAGAATTTATTGAGAATTTTCCGAGAATTTTCCGAGAATTTTCGGAGAATTTTCCGAGAATTTCCGAGAATTTTCCGAGAAATTTCTGAGAATTTTCCGAGAATTTTCCGAGAATTTTCCGAGATTTTTCCAAGAATTTTCCGAGAATATTTTCCGAGAATTTTCCGAGAATTTTCCGAGAATTTTCCGGGAATTTTCCGAGAATTTTCCGAGAATTTTCCGAGAATTTTCCGAGAATTTACCGAGAATTCTCCGAGAATTTTCCGAGAATTTTCCGAGAATTTTCCGAGAATTTTCCGAGAATTTTCCGAGAATTTTCTGAGAATTTTCCGAGAATTTTCCGAGAATTTTCTGAGAATTTTCCGAGAATTTTCCGAGAATTTTCCGAGAATTTTCCGAGAATTTTCCGAGAATTTTCTGGGAATTTTCCAAGAATTTTCTGAGAATTTTCCGAGAATTTTCCGAGAATTTTCTGAGATTTTTCCGAGAATTTTCCGAGAATTTTCCGAGAATTTTCCGAGAATTTTCCGTAAATTTTCCGAGAATTTTCCGAGAATTTTCCGAGATTTTTCCGAGAATTGTCCGAGAATTTTCCGAGAATTTTCCGACGATTTTCTGAGAATTTTCCGAGAATTTTCCGAGAATTTTCCGAGCATTTTCCGAGAATTTTCCGAGAATTTTCCAAGAATTTTCCGAGAATTTTAAAAGAATTTTCCGAGAATTTTCTGAGAATTTTCCGAGAATTTTCCGAGAATTTTCTGAGATTTTTCCGAGAATTTTCCGAGAATTTTCCGAGAATTTTCCGAGAATTTTCCGTCAATTTTCCGAGAATTTTCCGAGAATTTTCCCACATTTTTCCGAGAATTTTCCGAGAATTTTCCGAGAATTTTCCGACGATTTTCTGGGAATTTTCCGAGAATTTTCCGAGAATTCTCCGAGAATTTTCCGAGAATTTTCCGAGAATTTTCCGAGAATTTATTGAGAATTTTCCGGGAATTTTCTGAGAATTTTCCGAGAATTTTCCAAGAATTTCCGAGAATTTTCCGAGAAATTTCTGAGAATTTTCCGAGAATTTTCCGAGAATTTTCCGAGATTTTTCCAAGAATTTTCCGAGAATTTTCCGAGAATTTTCCGAGAATTTTCCGAGAATTTTCCGAGAATTTTCCGAGAATTTTCCGGGAATTTTCCGAGAATTTTCCGAGAATTTTCCGAGAATTTTCCGGGAATTTTCCGAGAATTCTCCGAGAATTTTCCGAGAATTTTCCGAGAATTTTCCGAGAATTTTCCGAGAATTTTCCGAGAATTTTCTGAGAATTTTCCGAGAATTTTCCGAGAATTTTCTGAGAATTTTCCGAGAATTTTCCGAGAATTTTCCGAGAATTTCCCGAGAATTTTCCGAGAATTTTCCGAGAATTTTCCGAGAATTTTCCGAGAATTTTCGGAGAATTTTCCGAGAATTTTCCGAGAATTTTCCGAGAATTTTCCGAGAATTTTCCGAGAATTTTCCGAGAATTTTCCGAGAATTTTCCGAGAATTTCCCGAGAATTTTCTGGGAATTTTCCGAGAATTTTCTGAGAATTTTCCGAGAACTTTCCGAGAATTTTCCGAGCATTTTCCGAGAATTTTCCGAGAATTTTCCAAGAATTTTCCGAGAAATTTCCGAGAATTTTCCGAGAATTTTCTGAGAATTTTCCGAGAATTTTCCGAGAATTTTCCGAGAATTTTCCGAGAATTTATTGAGAATTTTCTGAGAATTTTCCGAGAATTTTCCGAGAATTTTCCGAGAATTTTCCGAGAATTTTCCGAGAATTTTCTGAGAATTTTCCGAGAATTTTCCGAGAATTTTCCGAGATTTTTGCGAGAATTTTCCGAGAATTTTCCGAGAATTTTCCGAGAATTTTCCGAGAATTTGCCGAGAATTTTCCGAGAATTTTCCGAGAATTTTCCGAGAATTTTCCGAGAATTTTCCGAGAATTTTCCGAGAATTTCCCGAGAATTTTCTGGGAATTTTCCGAGAATTTTCTGAGAATTTTCCGAGAATTTTCCGAGAATTTTCCGAGCATTTTCCGAGAATTTTCCGAGAATTTTCCAAGAATTTTCCGAGAATTTTCCGAGAATTTTCCGAGAATTTTCTGAGAATTTTCCGAGAATTTTCCGAGAATTTTCTGAGATTTTTCCGAGAATTTTCCGAGAATTTTCCGAGAATTTTCCGAGAATTTTCCGTCAATTTTCCGAGAATTTTCCGAGAATTTTCCGAGATTTTTCCGAGAATTTTCAGAGAATTTTCCGAGAATTTTCCGACGATTTTCTGAGAATTTTCCGAGAATTTTCCAAGAATTTTCCGAGAATTTTCCGAGAATTTTCCGAGAATTTTCCGAGAATTTATTGAGAATTTTCCGGGAATTTTCTGAGAATTTTCCGAGAATTTTCCAAGAATTTCCGAGAATTTTCCGAGAAATTTCTGAGAATTTTCCGAGAATTTTCCGAGAATTTTCCGAGATTTTTCCAAGAATTTTCCGAGAATTTTCCGAGAATTTTCCGAGAATTTTCCGAGAATTTTCCGAGAATTTTCCGAGAATTTTCCGGGAATTTTCCGAGAATTTTCCGAGAATTTTCCGAGAATTTTCCGGGAATTTTCCGAGAATTCTCCGAGAATTTTCCGAGAATTTTCCGAGAATTTTCCGAGAATTTTCCGAGAATTTTCCGAGAATTTTCTGAGAATTTTCCGAGAATTTTCCGAGAATTTTCTGAGAATTTTCCGAGAATTTTCCGAGAATTTTCCGAGAATTTCCCGAGAATTTTCCGAGAATTTTCCGAGAATTTTCCGAGAATTTTCCGAGAATTTTCCGAGAATTTTCCGAGAATTTTCCGAGAATTTTCCGAGAATTTTCCGAGAATTTTCCGAGAATTTTCCGAGAATTTCCCGAGAATTTTCTGGGAATTTTCCGAGAATTTTCTGAGAATTTTCCGAGAATTTTCCGAGAATTTTCCGAGAATTTTCCGAGAATTTTCCAAGAATTTTCCGAGAATTTTCCGAGAATTTTCCGAGAATTTTCTGAGAATTTTCCGAGAATTTTCCGAGAATTTTCTGAGATTTTTCCGAGAATTTTCCGAGCATTTTCCGAGAATTTTCGGAGAATTTTCCGTCAATTTTCCGAGAATTTTCCGAGAATTTTCCGAGATTTTTCCGAGAATTTTCCGAGAATTTTCCGAGAATTTTCCGACGATTTTCTGAGAATTTTCCGAGAATTTTCCGAGAATTTTCCGAGAATTTTCCGAGAATTTTCCGAGAATTTTCCGAGAATTTATTGAGAATTTTCCGAGAATTTTCCGAGAATTTTCCGAGAATTTTCCGAGAATTTCCGAGAATTTTCCGAGAAATTTCTGAGAATTTTCCGAGAATTTTCCGAGAATTTTCCGAGATTTTTCCAAGAATTTTCCGAGAATTTTCCGAGAATTTTCCGAGAATTTTCCGAGAATTTTCCGAGAATTTTCCGAGAATTTTCCGAGAATTTTCCGGAAATTTTCCGAGAATTTTCCGAGAATTTTCCGAGAATTTTCCGAGAATTTACCGAGAATTCTCCGAGAATTTTCCGAGAATTTTCCGAGAATTTTCCGAGAATTTTCCGAGAATTTTCCGAGAATTTTCTGAGAATTTTCCGAGAATTTTCCGAGAATTTTCTGAGAATTTTCCGAGAATTTTCCGAGAATTTTCCGAGAATTTTCCGAGAATTTTCCGAGAATTTTCCGAGAATTTTCCGAGAATTTTCCGAGAATTTCCCGAGAATTTTCTGGGAATTTTCCGAGAATTTTCTGAGAATTTTCCGAGAATTTTCCGAGAATTTTCTGAGATTTTTCCGAGAATTTTCCGAGAATTTTCCGAGAATTTTCCGAGAATTTTCCGTCAATTTTCCGAGAATTTTCCGAGAATTTTCCGAGATTTTTCCGAGAATTTTCCGAGAATTTTCCGAGAATTTTCCGACGATTTTCTGAGAATTTTCCGAGAATTTTCCGAGAATTTTCCGAGAATTTTCCGAGAATTTTCCGAGAATTTTCCGAGAATTTATTGAGAATTTTCCGAGAATTTTCCGAGAATTTCCGAGAATTTTCCGAGAAATTTCTGAGAATTTTCCGAGAATTTTCCGAGAATTTTCCGAGAATTTTCCGAGAATTTTCCGAGAATTTTCCGAGAATTTTTGGAGAATTTTCCGAGAATTTTCCGAGAATTTTCCGAGAATTTTCCGAGAATTTCCGGAGAATTTTCTGGGAATTTTCCGAGAATTTTCTGAGAATTTTCCGAGAATTTTCCGAGAATTTTCCGAGAATTTTCCGAGAATTTTCCGAGAATTTTCCGAGAATTTTCCAAGAATTTCCCGAGAATTTTCTGGGAATTTTCCGAGAATTTTCTGAGAATTTTCCGAGAATTTTCCGAGAATCTTCCGAGAATTTTCCGAGAATTTTCCAAGAATTTTCCGAGAATTTTCCGAGAATTTTCCGAGAATTTTCCGAGAATTTTCTGAGATTTTTCCGAGAATTTTCCGAGCATTTTCCGAGAATTTTCCGAGAATTTTCCGTCAATTTTCCGAGAATTTTCCGAGAATTTTCCGAGATTTTTCCGAGAATTTTCCGAGAATTTTCCGAGAATTTTCCGACGATTTTCTGAGAATTTTCCGAGAATTTTCCGAGAATTTTCCGAGAATTTTCCGAGAATTTTCCGAGAATTTTCCGAGAATTTATTGAGAATTTTCCGAGAATTTTCCGAGAATTTTCCGAGAATTTTCCGAGAATTTCCGAGAATTTTCCGAGAAATTTCTGAGAATTTTCCGAGAATTTTCCGAGAATTTTCCGAGATTTTTCCAAGAATTTTCCGAGAATTTTCCGAGAATTTTCCGAGAATTTTCCGAGAATTTTCCGAGAATTTTCCGAGAATTTTCCGGGAATTTTCCGAGAATTTTCCGAGAATTTTCCGAGAATTTTCCGAGAATTTACCGAGAATTCTCCGAGAATTTTCCGAGAATTTTCCGAGAATTTTCCGAGAATTTTCCGAGAATTTTCCGAGAATTTTCTGAGAATTTTCCGAGAATTTTCCGAGAATTTTCTGAGAATTTTCCGAGAATTTTCCGAGAATTTTCCGAGAATTTTCCGAGAATTTTCCGAGAATTTTCCGAGAATTTTCCGAGAATTTTCCGAGAATTTCCCGAGAATTTTCTGGGAATTTTCCGAGAATTTTCTGAGAATTTTCCGAGAATTTTCCGAGAATTTTCTGAGATTTTTCCGAGAATTTTCCGAGAATTTTCCGAGAATTTTCCGAGAATTTTCCGTCAATTTTCCGAGAATTTTCCGAGAATTTTCCGAGATTTTTCCGAGAATTTTCCGAGAATTTTCCGAGAATTTTCCGACGATTTTCTGAGAATTTTCCGAGAATTTTCCGAGAATTTTCCGAGAATTTTCCGAGAATTTTCCGAGAATTTTCCGAGAATTTATTGAGAATTTTCCGAGAATTTTCCGAGAATTTTCCGAGAATTTTCCGAGAATTTTCCGAGAAATTTCTGAGAATTTTCCGAGAATTTTCCGAGATTTTTCCGAGATTTTTCCAAGAATTTTCCGAGAATTTTCCGAGAATTTTCCGAGAATTTTCCGAGAATTTTCCGAGAATTTTTGGAGAATTTTCCGAGAATTTTCCGAGAATTTTCCGAGAATTTTCCGAGAATTTCCGGAGAATTTTCTGGGAATTTTCCGAGAATTTTCTGAGAATTTTCCGAGAATTTTCCGAGAATTTTCTGAGCATTTTCCGAGAATTTTCCGAGAATTTTCCAAGAATTTTCCGAGAATTTCCCGAGAATTTTCTGAGATTTTTCCGAGAATTTTCCGAGAATTTTCCGAGAATTTTCCGAGAATTTTCCGTCAATCTTCCGAGAATTTTCCGAGAATTTTCCGAGATTTTTCCGAGAATTTTCCAAGAATTTTCCGAGAATTTTCCGACGATTTTCTGAGAATTTTCCGAGAATTTTCCGAGAATTTTCCGAGAATTTTCCGAGAATTTTCCGAGAATTTTCGGAGAATTTTCCGAGAATTTTCCGAGAATTTTCCGACGATTTTCTGAGAATTTTCCGAGAATTTTCCGAGAATTTTCCGAGAATTTTCCGAGAATTTCCGAGAATTTTCCGAGAAATTTCTGAGAATTTTCCGAGAATTTTCGGAGAATTTTCCGAGATTTTTCCAAGAATTTTCCGAGAATTTTCCGAGAATTTTCCGAGAATTTTCCGAGAATTTTCCGAGAATTTTCCGAGAATTTTCCGAGAATTTTCCGGGAATTTTCCGAGAATTTTCCGATAATTTTCCGAGAATTTTCCGAGAATTTACCGAGAATTCTCCGAGAATTTTCCGAGAATTTTCCGAGAATTTTCCGAGAATTTTCCGAGAATTTTCCGAGAATTTTCTGAGAATTTTCCGAGTATTTTCCGAGAATTTTCTGAGAATTTTCCGAGAATTTTCCGAGAATTTTCCGAGAATTTCCCGAGAATTTTCCGAGAATTTTCCGAGAATTTTCCGAGAATTTTCCGAGAATTTTCGGAGAATTTTCCGAGAATTTTCCGAGAATTTTCCGAGAATTTTCCGAGAATTTTCCGAGAATTTTCCGAGAATTTTCCGTCAATTTTCCGAGAATTTTCCAAGAATTTTCCGAGAATTTTCCGAGAATTTTCCGAGAATTTTCCGAGAATTTTCCGAGAATTTTCCGAGAATTTTCTGAGAATTTTCCGAGAATTTTCCGAGAATTTTCTGAGAATTTTCCGAGAATTTTCCGAGAATTTTCCGAGAATTTTCCGAGAATTTTCTGAGAATTTTCCGAGAATTTTCCGAGAATTTCCCGAGAATTTTCTGGGAATTTTCCGAGAATTTTCTGAGAATTTTCCGAGAATTTTCCGAGAATTTTCTGAGATTTTTCCGAGAATTTTCCGAGAATTTTCCGAGAATTTTCCGAGAATTTTCCGTCAATTTTCCGAGAATTTTCCGAGAATTTTCCGAGATTTTTCCGAGAATTTTCCGAGAATTTTCCGAGAATTTTCCGACGATTTTCTGAGAATTTTCCGAGAATTTTCCGAGAATTTTCCGAGAATTTTCCGAGAATTTTCCGAGAATTTTCCGAGAATTTATTGAGAATTTTCCGAGAATTTTCCGAGAATTTTCCGAGAATTTTCCGAGAATTTCCGAGAATTTTCCGAGAAATTTCTGAGAATTTTCCGAGAATTTTCCGAGAATTTTCCGAGATTTTTCCAAGAATTTTCCGAGAATTTTCCGAGAATTTTCCGAGAATTTTCCGAGAATTTTCCGAGAATTTTTGGAGAATTTTCCGAGAATTTTCCGAGAATTTTCCGAGAATTTTCGGAGAATTTCCGGAGAATTTTCTGGGAATTTTCCGAGAATTTTCTGAGAATTTTCCGAGAATTTTCCGAGAATTTTCCGAGAATTTTCCGAGAATTTTCCGAGAATTTTCCAAGAATTTTCCAAGAATTTCCCGAGAATTTTCTGGGAATTTTCCGAGAATTTTCTGAGAATTTTCCGAGAATTTTCCGAGAATTTTCCGAGAATTTTCCGAGAATTTTCCAAGAATTTTCCGAGAATTTTCCGAGAATTTTCCGAGAATTTTCTGAGAATTTTCCGAGAATTTTCCGAGAATTTTCTGAGATTTTTCCGAGAATTTTCCGAGCATTTTCCGAGAATTTTCCGAGAATTTTCCGTCAATTTTCCGAGAATTTTACGAGAATTTTCCGAGATTTTTCCGAGAATTTTCCGAGAATTTTCCGAGAATTTTCCGACGATTTTCTGAGAATTTTCCGAGAATTTTCCGAGAATTTTCCGAGAATTTTCCGAGAATTTTCCGAGAATTTTCCGAGAATTTATTGAGAATTTTCCGAGAATTTTCCGAGAATTTTCCGAGAATTTTCCGAGAATTTCCGAGAATTTTCCGAGAAATTTCTGAGAATTTTCCGAGAATTTTCCGAGAATTTTCCGAGATTTTTCCAAGAATTTTCCGAGAATTTTCCGAGAATTTTCCGAGAATTTTCCGAGAACTTTCCGAGAATTTTCCGAGAATTTTCCGAGAATTTTCCGGGAATTTTCCGAGAATTTTCCGAGAATTTTCCGAGAATTTTCCGAGAATTTACCGAGAATTCTCCGAGAATTTTCCGAGAATTTTCCGAGAATTTTCCGAGAATTTTCCGAGAATTTTCCGAGAATTTTCTGAGAATTTTCCGAGAATTTTCCGAGAATTTTCTGAGAATTTTCCGAGAATTTTCCGAGAATTTTCCGAGAATTTTCCGAGAATTTTCCGAGAATTTTCCGAGAATTTTCCGAGAATTTTCCGAGAATTTCCCGAGAATTTTCTGGGAATTTTCCGAGAATTTTCTGAGAATTTTCCGAGAATTTTCCGAGAATTTTCTGAGATTTTTCCGAGAATTTTCCGAGAATTTTCCGAGAATTTTCCGAGAATTTTCCGTCAATTTTCCGAGAATTTTCCGAGAATTTTCCGATATTTTTCCGAGAATTTTCCGAGAATTTTCCGAGAATTTTCCGACGATTTTCTGAGAATTTTCCGAGAATTTTCCGAGAATTTTCCGAGAATTTTCCGAGAATTTTCCGAGAATTTATTGAGAATTTTCCGAGAATTTTCCGAGAATTTTCCGAGAATTTTCCGAGAATTTCCGAGAATTTTCCGAGAAATTTCTGAGAATTTTCCGAGAATTTTCCGAGAATTTTCCGAGAATTTTCCGTCAATTTTCCGAGAATTTTCCGAGAATTTTCCGAGATTTTTCCGAGAATTTTCCGAGAATTTTCCGAGAATTTTCCGACGATTTTCTGAGAATTTTCCGAGAATTTTCCGAGAATTTTCCGAGAATTTTCCGAGAATTTTCCGAGAATTTATTGAGAATTTTCCGAGAATTTTCCGAGAATTTTCCGAGAATTTTCCGAGAATTTCCGAGAATTTTCCGAGAAATTTCTGAGAATTTTCCGAGAATTTTCCGAGAATTTTCCGAGATTTTTCCAAGAATTTTCCGAGAATTTTCCGAGAATTTTCCGAGAATTTTCCGAGAATTTTCCGAGAATTTTTGGAGAATTTTCCGAGAATTTTCCGAGAATTTTCCGAGAATTTTCGGAGAATTTCCGGAGAATTTTCTGGGAATTTTCCGAGAATTTTCTGAGAATTTTCCGAGAATTTTCCGAGAATTTTCCGAGAATTTTCCGAGAATTTTCCGAGAATTTTCCAAGAATTTTCCAAGAATTTCCCGAGAATTTTCTGGGAATTTTCCGAGAATTTTCTGAGAATTTTCCGAGAATTTTCCGAGAATTTTCCGAGAATTTTCCGAGAATTTTCCAAGAATTTTCCGAGAATTTTCCGAGAATTTTCCGAGAATTTTCTGAGAATTTTCCGAGAATTTTCCGAGAATTTTCTGAGATTTTTCCGAGAATTTTCCGAGCATTTTCCGAGAATTTTCCGAGAATTTTCCGTCAATTTTCCGAGAATTTTACGAGAATTTTCCGAGATTTTTCCGAGAATTTTCCGAGAATTTTCCGAGAATTTTCCGACGATTTTCTGAGAATTTTCCGAGAATTTTCCGAGAATTTTCCGAGAATTTTCCGAGAATTTTCCGAGAATTTTCCGAGAATTTATTGAGAATTTTCCGAGAATTTTCCGAGAATTTTCCGAGAATTTTCCGAGAATTTCCGAGAATTTTCCGAGAAATTTCTGAGAATTTTCCGAGAATTTTCCGAGAATTTTCCGAGATTTTTCCAAGAATTTTCCGAGAATTTTCCGAGAATTTTCCGAGAATTTTCCGAGAACTTTCCGAGAATTTTCCGAGAATTTTCCGAGAATTTTCCGGGAATTTTCCGAGAATTTTCCGAGAATTTTCCGAGAATTTTCCGAGAATTTACCGAGAATTCTCCGAGAATTTTCCGAGAATTTTCCGAGAATTTTCCGAGAATTTTCCGAGAATTTTCCGAGAATTTTCTGAGAATTTTCCGAGAATTTTCCGAGAATTTTCTGAGAATTTTCCGAGAATTTTCCGAGAATTTTCCGAGAATTTTCCGAGAATTTTCCGAGAATTTTCCGAGAATTTTCCGAGAATTTTCCGAGAATTTCCCGAGAATTTTCTGGGAATTTTCCGAGAATTTTCTGAGAATTTTCCGAGAATTTTCCGAGAATTTTCTGAGATTTTTCCGAGAATTTTCCGAGAATTTTCCGAGAATTTTCCGAGAATTTTCCGTCAATTTTCCGAGAATTTTCCGAGAATTTTCCGATATTTTTCCGAGAATTTTCCGAGAATTTTCCGAGAATTTTCCGACGATTTTCTGAGAATTTTCCGAGAATTTTCCGAGAATTTTCCGAGAATTTTCCGAGAATTTTCCGAGAATTTATTGAGAATTTTCCGAGAATTTTCCGAGAATTTTCCGAGAATTTTCCGAGAATTTCCGAGAATTTTCCGAGAAATTTCTGAGAATTTTCCGAGAATTTTCCGAGAATTTTCCAAGATTTTTCCAAGAATTTTCCGAGAATTTTCCGAGAATTTTCCGAGAATTTTCCGAGAATTTTCCGAGAATTTTTGGAGAATTTTCCGAGAATTTTCCGAGAATTTTCCGAGAATTTTCCGAGAATTTCCGGAGAATTTTCTGGGAATTTTCCGAGAATTTTCTGAGAATTTTCCGAGAATTTTCCGAGAATTTTCCGAGCATTTTCCGAGAATTTTCCGAGAATTTTCCAAGAATTTTCCGAGAATTTCCCGAGAATTTTCTGAGATTTTTCCGAGAATTTTCCGAGAATTTTCCGAGAATTTTCCGAGAATTTTCCGTCAATCTTCCGAGAATTTTCCGAGAATTTTCCGAGATTTTTCCGAGAATTTTCCAAGAATTTTCCGAGAATTTTCCGACGATTTTCTGAGAATTTTCCGAGAATTTTCCGAGAATTTTCCGAGAATTTTCCGAGAATTTTCCGAGAATTTTCGGAGAATTTTCCGAGAATTTTCCGACAATTTTCCGACGATTTTCTGAGAATTTTCCGAGAATTTTCCGAGAATTTTCCGAGAATTTTCCGAGAATTTCCGAGAATTTTCCGAGAAATTTCTGAGAATTTTCCGAGAATTTTCGGAGAATTTTCCGAGATTTTTCCAAGAATTTTCCGAGAATTTTCCGAGAATTTTCCGAGAATTTTCCGAGAATTTTCCGAGAATTTTCCGAGAATTTTCCGAGAATTTTCCGGGAATTTTCCGAGAATTTTCCGAGAATTTTCCGAGAATTTTCCGAGAATTTACCGAGAATTCTCCGAGAATTTTCCGAGAATTTTCCGAGAATTTTCCGAGAATTTTCCGAGAATTTTCTGAGAATTTTCCGAGTATTTTCCGAGAATTTTCTGAGAATTTTCCGAGAATTTTCCGAGAATTTTCCGAGAATTTCCCGAGAATTTTCCGAGAATTTTCCGAGAATTTTCCGAGAATTTTCCGAGAATTTTCCAAGAATTTTCCGAGAATTTTCCGAGAATTTTCCGTCAATTTTCCGAGAATTTTCCAAGAATTTTCCGAGAATTTTCCGAGAATTTTCCGAGAATTTTCCGAGAATTTTCCGAGAATTTTCCGAGAATTTTCCGAGTTTTCCCGAGAATTTTCCGAGATTTTCCCGAGAATTTTCCGAGAATTTTCCGAGAATTTTCCGAGAATTTTCCGAGAATTTTCTGGGAATTTTCCGAAAATTTTCCGAGAATTTTCCGAGAATTTTCCGAGAATTTTCCGAGAATTTTCCGAGAATTTTCCGAGAATTTTCCGAGAATTTTCCGAGAATTTTCCGAGAATTTTCCGAGAATTTTCCGAGAATTTTCCGAGAATTTTCCGAGAATTTTCCGTCAATTTTCCGAGAATTTTCCGAGAATTTTCGGAGATCTTTCCGTGAATTTTCTGAGAATTTTCCGAGAATTTTCCGAGAATTTTCCGAGAATTTTCCGAGAATTTTCGGAGAATTTTCCGAGAATTTTCCGAGAATTTTCCGAGAATTTTCCGAGAATTTTCCGAGATTTTCCGAGAATTTTCCGAGATTTTCCCGAGAATTTTCCGAGAATTTTCCGAGAAGAACTCTCGGAAAATTCTCGGAAAATTCTCGGAAAATTCTCGGAAAATTCTCGGAAAAATCTCGGAAAATTCTTCGAAAATTCTCGGAAAATTCTCGGAAAATTTTCGGAAAATTCTCGGAAAATTCTCGGAAAAATCTCGGAAAATTCTTGGAAAATTCTCAGAAAATTCTCGGAAAATTCTCGGAAAATTCTCGGAAAATTCTCGGAAAATTCTCGGAAAATTCTCGGAAAATTCTCAGAAAATTCTCGGAAAATTCCCAGAAAATTCTCGGAAAATTCTTGGAAAATTCTCGGAAAATTCTCGGAAAATTCTCGGAAAATTCTCGGAAAATTCTCGGAAAATTGCCGGAAAATTCTCGGAAAATTCTCGGAAAATTCTCGGAAAATTCTCGGAAAATTTTCGGAAAATTCTCGGAAAATTCTCGGAAATTTCTCGGAAAATTCTCGGAAAATTCTCAGAAAATTCTCAGAAAATTCTCGGAAAATTCTCGGAAAATTCTCGGAAAATTCTCGGAAAATTGACGGAAAATTCTCGGAAAATTCTCGGAAAATTCTCGGAAAATTCTCGGAAAATTCTCGGAAAATTCTCGGAAAATTCTCGGAAAATTCTCGGAAAATTGACGGAAAACTCTCGGAAAATTCTCGGACAATTCTCGGAAAATTCTCGGAAAATTCTCGGAAAATTCTCGGAAAATTCTCGGAAAATTCTCGCAAAATTCTCGGAAAATTCTCGGAAAATTCTCGGAAGATTCTCGGAAAATTGACGGAAAACTCTCGGAAAATTCTCGGAAAATTCTTGGAAAATTCTCGGAAAATTCTCGGAAAATTCTCGGAAAATTCTCGGAAAATTCTCGGAAAAATCTCGGAAAATTCCTGGAAAATTCTCAGAAAATTCTCGGAAAATTCTCGGAAAAATTCTCGGAAAATTCTCGGAAAATTCTCGGAAAATTCTCCGAAAATTCCCGGAAAATTCTCGGAAAATTCTCGGAAAATTCTCGGAAAATTCTCGGAAAATTCTCAGAAAATTCTCGGAAAATTCTCGGAAAATTCTCGGAAAATTCTCGGAAAATTCTCGGAAAATTCTCGGAAAATTGACGGAAAATTCTCGGAAAATTCTCGGAAAATTCTCGGAAAATTGACGGAAGATTCCCGGAAAGTTCTCGGAAAATTCTCAGAAAATTCTCGGAAAATTCTCGGAAAATTCTCCGAAAATTCTCGGAAAATTCTCGGAAAATTCTCCAAAAATTCTCGGAAAATTCTCGGAAAATTCTCGGAAAATTCTCGGAAAATTCTCGGAAAATTCTCGGAAAATTCTCGGAAAATTCTCGGAAAATTCTCGGAAAATTCACGGAAAATTCTCGGAAAATTTTTGGAAAATTCCCGGAAAATTCTCGGAAAATTCTCGGAAAATTCTCGGAAAATTCTCGGAAAATTCTCGGAAAATTCTCGGAAAATTCTCGGAAAATTCTCGGAAAATTCCCGGAAAATTCTCGGAAAATTCTCGGAAAATTCTCGGAAAATTCTCGGAAAATTGGCGGAAAATTCTCGGAAAATTCTCGGAAAATTCTCGGAAAATTCTCCGAAAATTCTCGGAAAATTGACGGAAAATTCTCGGAAAATTCTCGGAAATTTCTCGGAAAATTTTCGGAAAATTGACGGAAAATTCTCAGAAAATTCTCGGAAATTTCTCGGAAAATTCTCGGAAAATTCTCAGAAAATTCTGAATTTTCCGAGAATTTTCCGACGATTTTCTGAGAATTTTCCGAGAATTTTCCGAGAATTTTCCGAGCATTTTCCGAGAATTTTCCGAGAATTTTCCAAGAATTTTCCGAGAATTTTCCGAGAATTTTCCGAGAATTTTCTGAGAATTTTCCGAGAATTTTCCGAGAATTTTCTGAGATTTTTCCGAGAATTTTCCGAGCATTTTCCGAGAATTTTCCGAGAAGAACTCTCGGAAAATTCTCGGAAAATTCTCGGAAAATTCTCCGAAAAATCTCGGAAAAATCTCGGAAAATTCTTGAAAAATTCTCGGAAAATTCTCGGAAAATTTTCGGAAAATTCTCGGAAAATTCTCGGAAAATTCTCGGAAAATTCTCGGAAAATTCTCGGAAAATTCTCGGAAACTTCTCGGAAAATTCCCGGAAAATTTCGGAAAATTCTCGGAAAATTCTCGGAAAATTCTCAGAAAATTCTCGGAAAATTCTCGGAAAATTCTAGGAAAATTCTCGGAAAATTCTCGGAAAATTCTCGGAAAAATCTCGGAAAATTCTTGGAAAATTCTCAGAAAATTCTCGGAAAATTCTCGGAAAATTCTCGGAAAATTCTCGGAAAATTCTCGGAAAATTCTCGGAAAATTCTCGGAAAATTCTCGGAAAATTCTCGGAAAATTCCCGGAAAATTCTCGGAAAATTCTTGGAAAATTCTCGGAAAATTCTCGGAAAATTCTCGGAAAATTCTCGTAAAATTCTCGGAAAATTCTCGGAAAATTCTCGGAAAATTCTCGGAAAATTCTCGGAAAATTGACGGAAAATTCTCGGAAAATTCTCGGAAATTTCTCGGAAAATTCTCGGAAAATTCTCAGAAAATTCTCAGAAAATTCTCGGAAAATTCTCGGAAAATTCTCGGAAAATTCTCGGAAAATTGACGCAAAATTCTCGGAAAATTCTCGGAAAATTCTCGGAAAATTCTCGGAAAATTCTCGGAAAATTGTCGGAAAATGCTCGGAAAATTCTCGGAAAATTGACGGAAAACTCTCGGAAAATTCTCGGAAAATTCTCGGAAAATTCTCGGAAAATTCTCGGAAAATTCTCGGAAAATTCTCGGAAAATTCTCGGAAAATTCTCGGAAAATTCTCGGAAAATTCTCGGAAGATTCTCGGAAAATTGACGGAAAACTCTCGGAAAATTCTCGGAAAATTCTTGGAAAATTCTCGGAAAATTCTCGGAAAATTCTCGGAAAATTCTCGGAAAATTCTCGGAAAAATCTCGGAAAATTCCTTGAAAATTCTCAGAAAATTCTCGGAAAATTCTCGGAAAATTCTCGGAAAATTCTCGGAAAATTCTCGGAAAATTCTCCGAAAATTCCCGGAAAATTCTCGGAAAATTCTCGGAAAATTCTCGGAAAATTCTCGGAAAATTCTCACAAAATTCTCGGAAAATTCTCGGAAAATTCTCGGAAAATTCTCGGAAAATTCTCGGAAAATTCTCGGAAAATTGACGGAAAATTCTCGGAAAATTCTCGGAAAATTCTCGGAAAATTGACGGAAAATTCTCGGAAAATTCTCGGAAAATTCTCAGAAAATTCTCGGAAAATTCTCGGAAAAGTCTCGGAAAATTCTCGGAAAATTCTCGGAAAATTCTCCGAAAATTCTCGGAAAATTCTCGGAAAATTCTCGGAAGATTCTCGGAAAATTCTCGGAAAATTCTCGGAAAATTCCCGGAAAATTCTCGGAAAATTCACGGAAAATTCTCGGAAAATTCTCGGAAAATTCTCGGAAAATTCTCGGAAAATTCTCGGAAAATTCTCGGAAAAATCTCGGAAAATTCCTGGAAAATTCTCAGAAAATTCTCGGAAAATTCTCGGAAAATTCTCGGAAAATTCTCGGAAAATTCTCGGAAAATTCTCGGAAAATTCTCGGAAAATTCTCGGAAAATTCTCAGAAAATTCTCGGAAAATTCTCGGAAAATTCTCGGAAAATTCTCGGAAAATTCTCGGAAAATTCTCGGAAAATTCTCGGAAAATTCTCGGAAAATTGACGGAAAATTCTCGGAAAATTCTCGGAAAATTCTCGGAAAATTGACGGAAAATCCTCGGAAAATTCTCGGAAAATTCTCAGAAAATTCTCGGAAAATTCTCGGAAAATTCTCGGAAAATTCTCGGAAAATTCTCGGAAAATTCTCCGAAAATTCTCGGAAAATTCTCGGAAAATTCTCGGAAAATTCTCGGAAAATTCTCCGAAAATTCCCGGAAAATTCTCGGAAAATTCTCGGAAAATTCTCGGAAAATTCTCGGAAAATTCTCGGAAAATTCTCGGAAAATTCTCGGAAAATTCTCGGAAAATTGACGGAAAATTCTCGGAAAATTCTCGGAAAATTCTCGGAAAATTGACGGAAAATTCTCGGAAAATTCTCGGAAAATTCTCAGAAAATTCTCGGAAAATTCTCGGAAAATTCTCGGAAAATTCTCGGAAAATTCTCGGAAAATTCTCCGAAAATTCTCGGAAAATTCTCGGAAAATTCTCGGAAGATTCTCGGAAAATTCTCGGAAAATTCTCGGAAAATTCTCAGAAAATTCTCGGAAAATTCACGGAAAATTCTCGGAGAATTCTCGGAAAATTCTCGGAAAATTCTCGGAAAATTCTCGGAAAAATCTCGGAAAATTCCTGGAAAATTCTCAGAAAATTCTCGGAAAATTCTCGGAAAATTCTCGGAAAATTCTCGGAAAATTCTCCGAAAATTCCCGGAAAATTCTCGGAAAATTCTCGGAAAATTCTCGGAAAATTCTCGGAAAATTCTCAGAAAATTCTCGGAAAATTCTCGGAAAATTCTCGGAAAATTCTCGGAAAATTCTCGGAAAATTCTCGGAAAATTCTCGGAAAATTCTCGGAAAATTGACGGAAAATTCTCGGAAAATTCTCGGAAAATTCTCGGAAAATTCTCGGAAAATTGACGGAAAATTCTCGGAAAATTCTCAGAAAATTCTCGGAAAATTCTCGGAAAATTCTCGGAAAATTCTCGGAAAATTCTCGGAAAATTCTCCGAAAATTCTCGGAAAATTCTCGGAAAATTCTCCGAAAATTCTCGCAAAATTGACGGAAAATTCTCCGAAAATTCTCGGAAAATTCTCGGAAAATTCACGGAAAATTCTCGGAAAATTCTCGGAAAATTCTCGGAAAATTCTCGGAAAATTCTCGGAAAATTCTCGGAAAAATCTCGGAAAATTCTTGGAAAATTCTCAGAAAATTCTCGGAAAATTCTCGGAAAATTCTCGGAAAATTCTCGGAAAATTCTCGGAAAATTCTCGGAAAATTCTCGGAAAATTCTCGGAAAATTCTCGGAAAATTCTCGGAAAATTCCCGGAAAATTCTCGGAAAATTCGCGGAAAATTCTCGGAAAATTCTCGGAAAATTCTCGGAAAATTCGCGGAAAATTCTCGGAAAATTCTCGGAAAATTCTCGGAAAATTCTCGGAAAATTCTCCGAAAAAACTCGGAAAATTGACGGAAAATTCTCGGAAAATTCTCGGAAATTTCTCGGAAAATTTTCGGAAAATTGACGGAAAATTCTCAGAAAATTCTCGGAAATTTCTCGGAAAATTCTCGGAAAATTCTCAGAAAATTCTGAATTCTCCGAGAATTTTCCGACGATTTTCTGAGAATTTTCCGAGAATTTTCCGAGAATTTTCCGTGAATTTTCCGAGAATTTTCCGAGAATTTTCCGAGAATTTTCCGAGAATTTTCCGAGAATTTATTGAGAATTTTCTGAGAATTTTCCGAGAATTTTCCGAGAATTTTCCGACAATTTTCCGAGAATTTTCCGAGAATTTTCTGAGAATTTTCCGAGAATTTTCCGAGAATTTTCCGAGATTTTTCCGAGAATTTTCCGAGAATTTTCCGAGAATTTTCCGAGAATTTTCCGAGAATTTGCCGAGAATTTTCGTAGAATTTTCCGAGAATTTTCCGAGAATTTTCCGAGAATTTTCCGAGAATTTTCCGAGAATTTCCCGAGAATTTTCTGGGAATTTTCCGAGAATTTTCTGAGAATTTTCCGAGAATTTTCCGAGAATTTTCCGAGCATTTTCCGAGAATTTTCCGAGAATTTTCCAAGAATTTTCCGACAATTTTCCGAGAATTTTCCGAGAATTTTCTGAGAATTTTCCGAGAATTTTCCGAGAATTTTCTGAGATTTTTCCGAGAATTTTCCGAGAATTTTCCGAGAATTTTCCGAGAATTTTCCGTCAATTTTCCGAGAATTTTCCGAGAATTTTCCGAGATTTTTCCGAGAATTTTCCGAGAATTTTCCGAGAATTTTCCGACGATTTTCTGAGAATTTTCCGAGAATTTTCCGAGAATTTTCCGAGAATTTTCCGAGAATTTTCCGAGAATTGTCGGAGAATTTTCCGAGAATTTTCCGAGAATTTTCCGACGATTTTCTGAGAATTTTCCGAGAATTTTCCGAGAATTTTCCGAGAATTTTCCGAGAATTTCCGAGAATTTTCCGAGAAATTTCTGAGAATTTTCCGAGAATTTTCGGAGAATTTTCCGAGATTTTTCCAAGAATTTTCCGAGAATTTTCCGAGAATTTTCCGAGAATTTTCCGAGAATTTTCCGAGAATTTTCCGAGAATTTTCCGGGAATTTTCCGAGAATTTTCCGAGAATTTTCCGAGAATTTTCCGAGAATTTACCGAGAATTCTCCGAGAATTTTCCGAGAATTTTCCGAGAATTTTCCGAGAATTTTCCGAGAATTTTCCGAGAATTTTCTGAGAATTTTCCGAGTATTTTCCGAGAATTTTCTGAGAATTTTCCGAGAATTTTCCGAGAATTTTCCGAGAATTTCCCGAGAATTTTCCGAGAATTTTCCGAGAATTTTCCGAGAATTTTCCGAGAATTTTCGGAGAATTTTCCGAGAATTTTCCGAGAATTTTCCGAGAATTTTCCGAGAATTTTCCGAGAATTTTCCGAGAATTTTCCGTCAATTTTCCGAGAATTTTCCGAGAATTTTCCGAGAATTTTCCGAGAATTTTCCGAGAATTTTCCGAGAATTTTCCGAGAATTTTCCGAGAATTTTCCGAGTTTTCCCGAGAATTTTCCGAGATTTTCCCGAGAATTTTCCGAGAATTTTCCGAGAATTTTCCGAGAATTTTCCGAGAATTTTCTGGGAATTTTCCGAGAATTTTCCGAGAATTTTCCGAGAATTTTCCGAGAATTTTCCGAGAATTTTCCGAGAATTTTCCGAGAATTTTCCGAGAATTTTCGGAGAATTTTCCGAGAATTTTCCGAGAATTTTCCGAGAATTTTCCGAGAATTTTCCGAGAATTTTCCGTCAATTTTCCGAGAATTTTCCGAGAATTTTCCGAGATCTTTCCGTGAATTTTCTGAGAATTTTCCGAGAATTTTCCGAGAATTTTCCGAGAATTTTCCGAGAATTTTCGGAGAATTTTCCGAGAATTTTCCGAGAATTTTCCGAGAATTTTCCGAGAATTTTCCGAGAATTTTCCGAGATTTTCCGAGAATTTTCCGAGATTTTCCCGAGAATTTTCCGAGAATTTTCCGAGAAGAACTCTCGGAAAATTCTCGGAAAATTCTCGGAAAATTCTCGGAAAATTCTCGGAAAAATCTCGGAAAATTCTTGGAAAATTCTCGGAAAATTCTCGGAAAATTTTCGGAAAATTCTCGGAAAATTCTCGGAAAATTCTCGGAAAATTCTCGGAAAATTCTCGGAAACTTCTCGGAAAATTCCCGGAAAATTTCGGAAAATTCTCGGAAAATTCTCGGAAAATTCTCGGAAAATTCTCAGAAAATTCTCGGAAAATTCTCAGAAAGTTCTAGGAAAATTCTCGGAAAATTCTCGGAAAATTCTCGGAAAATTCTCGGAAAATTCTCGGAAAATTCTCCGAAAAATCTCGGAAAATTCTTGGAAAATTCTCAGAAAATTCTCGGAAAATTCTCGGAAAATTCTCGGAAAATTCTCGGAAAATTCTCGGAAAATTCTCGGAAAATTCTCGGAAAATTCTCAGAAAATTCTCGGAAAATTCCCAGAAAATTCTCGGAAAATTCTTGGAAAATTCTCGGAAAATTCTCGGAAAATTCTCGGAAAATTCTCGGAAAATTCTCGGAAAATTCTCGGAAAATTCGCGGAAAATTCTCGGAAAATTCTCGGAAAATTCTCGGAAAATTTTCGGAAAATTGACGGAAAATTCTCGGAAAATTCTCGGAAATTTCTCGGAAAATTCTCGGAAAATTCTCAGAAAATTCTCAGAAAATTCTCGGAAAATTCTCGGAAAATTCTCGGAAAATTCTCGGAAAATTGACGGAAAATTCTCGGAAAATTCTCGGAAAATTCTCGGAAAATTCTCGGAAAATTCTCGGAAAATTCTCGGAAAATTCTCGGAAAATTGACGGAAAACTCTCGGAAAATTCTCGGAAAATTCTCGGAAAATTCTCGGAAAATTCTCGGAAAATTCTCGGAAAATTCTCGGAAAATTCTCGCAAAATTCTCGGAAAATTCTCGGAAAATTCTCGGAAGATTCTCGGAAAATTGACGGAAAACTCTCGGAAAATTCTCGGAAAATTCTTGGAAAATTCTCGGAAAATTCTCGGAAAATTCTCGGAAAATTCTCGGAAAATTCTCGGAAAAATCTCGGAAAATTCCTGGAAAATTCTCAGAAAATTCTCGGAAAATTCTCGGAAAATTCTCGGAAAATTCTCGGAAAATTCTCGGAAAATTCTCCGAAAATTCCCGGAAAATTCTCGGAAAATTCTCGGAAAATTCTCGGAAAATTCTCGGAAAATTCTCAGAAAATTCTCGGAAAATTCTCGGAAAATTCTCGGAAAATTCTCGGAAAATTCTCGGAAAATTCTCGGAAAATTTTCGGAAAATTCTCGGAAAATTGACGGAAAATTCTCGGAAAATTCTCGGAAAATTCTCGGAAAATTCTCGGAAAATTCTCGGAAAATTCTCGGAAAAATCTCGGAAAATTCTTGGAAAATTCTCAGAAAATTCTCGGAAAATTCTCGGAAAATTCTCGGAAAATTCTCGGAAAATTCTCGGAAAATTCTCCGAAAATTCCCGGAAAATTCTCGGAAAATTCTCGGAAAATTCTCGGAAAATTCTCGGAAAATTCTCAGAAAATTCTCGGAAAATTCTCGGAAAATTCTCGGAAAATTCTCGGAAAATTCTCGGAAAATTCTCGGAAAATTCTCGGAAAATTGACGGAAAATTCTCGGAAAATTCTCGGAAAATTCTCGGAAAATTGACGGAAAATTCTCGGAAAATTCTCGGAAAATTCTCAGAAAATTCTCGGAAAATTCTCGGAAAATTCTCGGAAAATTCTCGGAAAATTCTCCGAAAATTCTCGGAAAATTCTCGGAAAATTCTCGGAAAATTCTCGGAAAATTCTCCGAAAATTCCCGGAAAATTCTCGGAAAATTCTCGGAAAATTCTCGGAAAATTCTCAGAAAATTCTCGGAAAATTCTCGGAAAATTCTCGGAAAATTCTCGGAAAATTCTCGGAAAATTCTCGGAAAATTCTCGGAAAATTGACGGAAAATTCTCGAAAAATTCTCGGAAAATTCTCGGAAAATTGACGAAAAATTCTCGGAAAATTCTCGGAAAATTCTCAGAAAATTCTCGGAAAATTCTCGGAAAATTATCGGAAAATTCTCGGAAAATTCTCGGAAAATTCTCCGAAAATTCTCGGAAAATTCTCGGAAGATTCTCGGAAAATTCTCGGAAAATTCTCGGAAAATTCTCGGAAAATTCTCGGAAAATTCACGGAAAATTCTCGGAAAATTCTCGGAAAATTCTCGGAAAATTCTCGGAAAATTCTCGGAAAAATCTCGGAAAATTCTCAGAAAATTCTCGGAAAATTCTCGGAAAATTCTCGGAAAATTCTCGGAAAATTCTCCGAAAATTCCCGGAAAATTCTCGGAAAATTCTCGGAAAATTCTCGGAAAATTCTCGGAAAATTCTCAGAAAATTCTCGGAAAATTCTCGGAAAATTCTCGGAAAATTCTCGGAAAATTCTCGGAAAATTCTCGGAAAATTCTCGGAAAATTCTCGGAAAATTGACGGAAAATTCTCGGAAAATTCTCGGAAAATTCTCGGAAAATTGACGGAAAATTCTCGGAAAATTCTCGGAAATTTCTCAGAAAATTCTCGGAAAATTCTCGGAAAATTCTCGGAAAATTCTCGGAAAATTCTCCGAAAATTCTCGGAAAATTCTCGGAAAATTCTCCGAAAATTCTCGCAAAATTGACGGAAAATTCTCGGAAAATTCTCGGAAAATTCTCGGAAAATTCACGGAAAATTCTCGGAAAATTCTCGGAAAATTCTCGGAAAATTCTCGGAAAATTCTCGGAAAATTCTCGGAAAAATCTCGGAAAATTCTTGGAAAATTCTCAGAAAATTCTCGGAAAATTCTCGGAAAATTCTCGGAAAATTCTCGGAAAATTCTCGGAAAATTCTCGGAAAATTCTCGGAAAATTCTGGGAAAATTCCCGGAAAATTCTCGGAAAATTCTCGGAAAATTCTCGGAAAATTCTCGGAAAATTCTCGGAAAATTCTCGGAAAATTCGCGGAAAATTCTCGGAAAATTCTCGGAAAATTCTCGGAAAATTCTCCGAAAATTCTCGGAAAATTGACGGAAAATTCTCGGAAAATTCTCGGAAATTTCTCGGAAAATTTTCGGAAAATTGACGGAAAATTCTCAGAAAATTCTCGGAAATTTCTCGGAAAATTCTCGGAAAATTCTCAGAAAATTCTGAATTCTCCGAGAATTTTCCGACGATTTTCTGAGAATTTTCCGAGAATTTTCCGAGAATTTTCCGTGAATTTTCCGAGAATTTTCCGAGAATTTTCCGAGAATTTTCCGAGAATTTTCCGAGAATTTATTGAGAATTTTCTGAGAATTTTCCGAGAATTTTCCGAGAATTTTCGGAGAATTTTCCGAGAATTTTCCGAGAATTTTCTGAGAATTTTCCGAGAATTTTCCGAGAATTTTCCGAGATTTTTCCGAGAATTTTCCGAGAATTTTCCGAGAATTTTCCGAGAATTTTCCGAGAATTTGCCGAGAATTTTCCGAGAATTTTCCGAGAATTTTCCGAGAATTTTCCGAGAATTTTCCGAGAATTTTCCGAGAATTTCCCGAGAATTTTCTGGGAATTTTCCGAGAATTTTCTGAGAATTTTCCGAGAATTTTCCGAGAATTTTCCGAGCATTTTCCGAGAATTTTCCGAGAATTTTCCAAGAATTTTCCGAGAATTTTCCGAGAATTTTCCGAGAATTTTCTGAGAATTTTCCGAGAATTTTCCGAGAATTTTCCGAGTATTTTCTGAGAATTTTCCGACGATTTTCTGAGAATTTTCCGAGAATTTTCCGAGAATTTTCCGAGAATTTTCCGAGAATTTTCCGAGAATTGTCGGAGAATTTTCCGAGAATTTTCCGAGAATTTTCCGACGATTTTCTGAGAATTTTCCGAGAATTTTCCGAGAATTTTCCGAGAATTTTCCGAGAATTTCCGAGAATTTTCCGAGAAATTTCTGAGAATTTTCCGAGAATTTTCGGAGAATTTTCCGAGATTTTTCCAAGAATTTTCCGAGAATTTTCCGAGAATTTTCCGAGAATTTTCCGAGAATTTTCCGAGAATTTTCCGAGAATTTTCCGAGAATTTTCCGGGAATTTTCCGAGAATTTTCCGAGAATTTTCCGAGAATTTTCCGAGAATTTACCGAGAATTCTCCGAGAATTTTCCGAGAATTTTCCGAGAATTTTCCGAGAATTTTCCGAGAATTTTCCGAGAATTTTCTGAGAATTTTCCGAGTATTTTCCGAGAATTTTCTGAGAATTTTCCGAGAATTTTCCGAGAATTTTCCGAGAATTTCCCGAGAATTTTCCGAGAATTTTCCGAGAATTTTCCGAGAATTTTCCGAGAATTTTCGGAGAATTTTCCGAGAATTTTCCGAGAATTTTCCGAGAATTTTCCGAGAATTTTCCGAGAATTTTCCGAGAATTTTCGGTCAATTTTCCGAGAATTTTCCGAGAATTTTCCGAGAATTTTCCGAGAATTTTCCGAGAATTTTCCGAGAATTTTCCGAGAATTTTCCGAGAATTTTCCGAGAATTTTCCGAGTTTTCCCGAGAATTTTCCGAGATTTTCCCGAGAATTTTCCGAGAATTTTCCGAGAATTTTCCGAGAATTTTCCGAGAATTTTCTGGGAATTTTCCGAGAATTTTCCGAGAATTTTCCGAGAATTTTCCGAGAATTTTCCGAGAATTTTCCGAGAATTTTCCGAGAATTTTCGGAGAATTTTCCGAGAATTTTCCGAGAATTTTCCGAGAATTTTCCGAGAATTTTCCGAGAATTTTCCGTCAATTTTCCGAGAATTTTCCGAGAATTTTCCGAGATCATTCCGTGAATTTTCTGAGAATTTTCCGAGAATTTTCCGAGAATTTTCCGAGATTTTTCCGAGAATTTTCGGAGAATTTTCCGAGAATTTTCCGAGAATTTTCCGAGATTTTCCGAGAATTTTCCGAGATTTTCCCGAGAATTTTCCGAGAATTTTCCGAGAAGAACTCTCGGAAAATTCTCGGAAAATTCTCGGAAAATTCTCGGAAAATTCTCGGAAAAATCTCGGAAAATTCTTGAAAATTCTCGGAAAATTCTCGGAAAATTTTCGGAAAATTCTCGGAAAATTCTCGGAAAATTCTCGGAAAATTCTCGGAAAATTCTCGGAAACTTCTCGGAAAATTCCCGGAAAATTTCGGAAAATTCTCGGAAAATTCTCGGAAAATTCTCGGAAAATTCTCAGAAAATTCTCGGAAAATTCTCGGAAAGTTCTAGGAAAATTCTCGGAAAATTCTCGGAAAATTCTCGGAAAATTCTCGGAAAATTCTCGGAAAATTCTCGGAAAATTCTCGGAAAATTCTCGGAAAATTCTCGGAAAATTCTCGGAAAATTCTCAGAAAATTCTCGGAAAATTCCCAGAAAATTCTCGGAAAATTCTTGGAAAATTCTCGGAAAATTCTCGGAAAATTCTCGGAAAATTCTCGGAAAATTCTCGGAAAATTCTCGGAAAATTCGCGGAAAATTCTCGGAAAATTCTCGGAAAATTCTCGGAAAATTTTCGGAAAATTGACGGAAAATTCTCGGAAAATTCTCGGAAATTTCTCGGAAAATTCTCGGAAAATTCTCAGAAAATTCTCAGAAAATTCTCGGAAAATTCTCGGAAAATTCTCGGAAAATTCTCGGAAAATTGACGGAAAATTCTCGGAAAATTCTCGGAAAATTCTCGGAAAATTCTCGGAAAATTCTCGGGAAATTCTCGGAAAATTCTCGGAAAATTCTCGGAAAATTGACGGAAAACTCTCGGAAAATTCTCGGAAAATTCTCGGAAAATTCTCGGAAAATTCTCGGAAAATTCTCGGAAAATTCTCGCAAAATTCTCGGAAAATTCTCGGAAAATTCTCGGAAGATTCTCGGAAAATTGACGGAAAACTCTCGGAAAATTCTCGGAAAATTCTTGGAAAATTCTCGGAAAATTCTCGGAAAATTCTCGGAAAATTCTCGGAAAATTCTCGGAAAAATCTCGGAAAATTCCTGGAAAATTCTCAGAAAATTCTCGGAAAATTCTCGGAAAATTCTCGGAAAATTCTCGGAAAATTCTCGGAAAATTCTCCGAAAATTCCCGGAAAATTCTCGGAAAATTCTCGGAAAATTCTCGGAAAATTCTCGGAAAATTCTCAGAAATTCTCGGAAAATTCTCAGAAAATTCTCGGAAAATTCTCGGAAAATTCTCGGAAAATTCTCGGAAAATTCTCGGAAAATTTTCGGAAAATTCTCGGAAAATTGACGGAAAATTCTCGGAAAATTCTCGGAAAATTCTCGGAAAATTGACGGAAAATTCTCGGAAAATTCTCGGAAAATTCTCAGAAAATTCTCGGAAAATTCTCGGAAAATTCTCGGAAAATTCTCGGAAAATTCTCGGAAAATTCTCCGAAAATTCTCGGAAAATTCTCGGAAAATTCTCGGAAAATTCTCGGAAAATTCTCGGAAAATTCTCGGAAAATTCTCGGAAAATTCTCGGAAAATTCTCGGAAAATTCACGGAAAATTCTCGGAAAATTTTGAGAAAATTTTCGGAAAATTCTCGGAAAATTCTCGGAAAATTCTCGGAAAATTCTCGGAAAATTCTCGGAAAATTCTCGGAAAATTCTCGGAAAATTCTCGGAAAATTCTCGGAAAATTCCCGGAAAATTCTCGGAAAATTCTCGGAAAATTCTCGGAAAATTCTCGGAAAATTCGCGGAAAATTCTCGGAAAATTCTCGGAAAATTCTCGGAAAATTCTCGGAAAATTCTCCGAAAATTCTCGGAAAATTGACGGAAAATTCTCGGAAAATTCTCGGAAATTTCTCGGAAAATTTTCGGAAAATTGACGGAAAATTCTCAGAAAATTCTCGGAAATTTCTCGGAAAATTCTCGGAAAATTCTCAGAAAATTCTGAATTTTCCGAGAATTTTCCGACGATTTTCTGAGAATTTTCCGAGAATTTTCCGAGAATTTTCCGTGAATTTTCCGAGAATTTTCCGAGAATTTTCCGAGAATTTATTAAGAATTTTCTGAGAATTTTCCGAGAATTTTCCGAGAATTTTGCGAGAATTTTCCGAGAATTTATTGAGAATTTTCTGAGAATTTTCCGAGAATTTTCCGAGAATTTTCCGAGAATTTTCCGAGAATTTTCCGAGAATTTTCTGAGAATTTTCCGAGAATTTTCCGAGAATTTTCCGAGATTTTTCCGAGAATTTTCCGAGAATTTTCCGAGAATTTTCCGAGAATTTTCCGAGAATTTTGCGAGAATTTTCCGAGAATTTCCCGAGAATTTTCTGGGAATTTTCCGAGAATTTTCTGAGAATTTTCCGAGAATTTTCCGAGAATTTTCCGAGCATTTTCCGAGAATTTTCCGAGAATTTTCCAAGAATTTTCCGAGAATTTTCCGAGAATTTTCCGAGAATTTTCTGAGAATTTTCCGAGAATTTTCCGAGAATTTTCTGAGATTTTTCCGAGAATTTTCCGAGCATTTTCCGAGAATTTTCCGAGAAGAACTCTCGGAAAATTCTCGGAAAATTCTCGGAAAATTCTCGGAAAATTCTCGGAAAAATCTCGGAAAATTCTTGGAAAATTCTCGGAAAATTCTCGGAAAATTTTCGGAAAATTCTCGGAAAATTCTCGGAAAATTTTCGGAAAATTCTCGGAAAATTCTCGGAAAATTCTCGGAAACTTCTCGGAAAATTCCCGGAAAATTTCGGAAAATTCTCGGAAAATTCTCGGAAAATTCTCGGAAAATTCTCAGAAAATTCTCGGAAAATTCTCGGAAAATTCTAGGAAAATTCTCGGAAAATTCTCGGAAAATTCTCGGAAAAATCTCGGAAAATTCTTGGAAAATTCTCAGAAAATTCTCGGAAAATTCTCGGAAAATTCTCGGAAAATTCTCGGAAAATTCTCGGAAAATTCTCGGAAAATTCTCGGAAAATTCTCGGAAAATTCCCGGAAAATTCTCGGAAAATTCTTGGAAAATTCTCGGAAAATTCTCGGAAAATTCTCGGAATATTCCTGGAAAATTCTCGGAAAATTCTCGGAAAATTCTCGGAAAATTCTCGGAAAATTCTCGGAAAATTTTCGGAAAATTGACGGAAAATTCTCGGAAAATTCTCGGAAATTTCTCGGAAAATTCTCGGAAAATTCTCAGAAAATTCTCAGAAAATTCTCGGAAAATTCTCGGAAAATTCTCGGAAAATTCTCGGAAAATTGACGCAAAATTCTCGGAAAATTCTCGGAAAATTCTCGGAAAATTCTCGGAAAATTCTCGGAAAATTCTCGGAAAATGCTCGGAAAATTCTCGGAAAATTGACGGAAAACTCTCGGAAAATTCTCGGAAAATTCTCGGAAAATTCTCGGAAAATTCTCGGAAAATTCTCGGAAAATTCTCGGAAAATTCTCGGAAAATTCTCGGAAGATTCTCGGAAAATTGACGGAAAACTCTCGGAAAATTCTCGGAAAATTCTTGGAAAATTCTCGGAAAATTCTCGGAAAATTCTCGGAAAATTCTCGGAAAATTCTCGGAAAAATCTCGGAAAATTCCTGGAAAATTCTCAGAAAATTCTCGGAAAATTCTCGGAAAATTCTCGGAAAATTCTCGGAAAATTCTCGGAAAATTCTCCGAAAATTCCCGGAAAATTCTCGGAAAATTCTCGGAAAATTCTCGGAAAATTCTCGGAAAATTCTCGGAAAATTCTCGGAAAATTCTCGGAAAATTGACGGAAAATTCTCGGAAAATTCTCGGAAAATTCTCGGAAAATTGACGGAAAATTCTCGGAAAATTCTCGGAAAATTCTCAGAAAATTCTCGGAAAATTCTCGGAAAATTCTCGGAAAATTCTCGGAAAATTCTCGGAAAATTCTCCGAAAATTCTCGGAAAATTCTCGGAAAATTCTCGGAAGATTCTCGGAAAATTCTCGGAAAATTCACGGAAAATTCTCGGAAAATTCTCGGAAAATTCTCGGAAAATTCTCGGAAAATTCTCGGAAAATTCTCGGAAAAATCTCGGAAAATTCCTGGAAAATTCTCAGAAAATTCTCGGAAAATTCTCGGAAAATTCTCGGAAAATTCTCGGAAAATTCTCCGAAAATTCCCGGAAAATTCTCGGAAAATTCTCGGAAAATTCTCGGAAAATTCTCGGAAAATTCTCAGAAAATTCTCGGAAAATTCTCGGAAAATTCTCGGAAAATTCTCGGAAAATTCTCGGAAAATTCTCGGAAAATTCTCGGAAAATTGACGTAAAATTCTCGGAAAATTCTCGGAAAATTCTCGGAAAATTGACGGAAAATTCTCGGAAAATTCTCGGAAAATTCTCAGAAAATTCTCGGAAAATTCTCGGAAAATTCTCGGAAAATTCTCGGAAAATTCTCGGAAAATTCTCGGAAAATTCTCGGAAAATTCTCCGAAAATTCCCGGAAAATTCTCGGAAAATTCTCGGAAAATTCTCGGAAAATTCTCGGAAAATTCTCAGAAAATTCTCGGAAAATTCTCGGAAAATTCTCGGAAAATTCTCGGAAAATTCTCGGAAAATTCTCGGAAAATTCTCGGAAAATTGACGGAATATTCTCGGAAAATTCTCGGAAAATTCTCGGAAAATTGACGGAAAATTCTCGGAAAATTCTCGGAAAATTCTCAGAAAATTCTCGGAAAATTCTCGGAAAATTCTCGGAAAATTCTCGGAAAATTCTCGGAAAATTCTCCGAAAATTCTCGGAAAATTCTCGGAAAATTCTCGGAAGATTCTCGGAAAATTCTCGGAAAATTCTCGGAAAATTCTCGGAAAATTCTCGGAAAATTCACGGAAAATTCTCGGAAAATTCTCGGAAAATTCTCGGAAAATTCTCGGAAAATTCTCGGAAAATTCTCGGAAAAATCTCGGAAAATTCCTGGACAATTCTCAGAAAATTCTCGGAAAATTCTCGGAAAATTCTCGGAAAATTCTCGGAAAATTCTCGGAAAATTCTCCGAAAATTCCCGGAAAATTCTCGGAAAATTCTCGGAAAATTCTCGGAAAATTCTCGGAAAATTCTCGGAAAATTCTCGGAAAATTCTCGGAAAATTCTCGGAAAATTCTCGGAAAATTCTCGGAAAATTGACGGAAAATTCTCGGAATATTCTCGGAAAATTCTCGGAAAATTGACGGAAAATTCTCGGAAAATTCTCGGAAGATTCTCGGAAAATTCTCGGAAAATTCTCGGAAAATTCTCGGAAAATTCTCGGAAAATTCACGGAAAATTCTCGGAAAATTCTCGGAAAATTCTCGGAAAATTCTCGGAAAATTCTCGGAAAATTCTCGGAAAAATCTCGGAAAATTCCTGGAAAATTCTCAGAAAATTCTCGGAAAATTCTCGGAAAATTCTCGGAAAATTCTCCGAAAATTCTCCGAAAATTCCCGGAAAATTCTCGGAAAATTCTCGGAAAATTCTCGGAAAATTCTCGGAAAATTCTCGGAAAATTCTCGGAAAATTCTCGGAAAATTCTCGGAAAATTCTCGGAAAATTCTCGGAAAATTCTCGGAAAATTCTCGGAAAATTGACGTAAAATTCTCGGAAAATTCTCGGAAAATTCTCGGAAAATTGACGGAAAATTCTCGGAAAATTCTCGGAAAATTCTCAGAAAATTCTCGGAAAATTCTCGGAAAATTCTCGGAAAATTCTCGGAAAATTCTCGGAAAATTCTCCGAAAATTCTCGGAAAATTCTCGGAAAATTCTCGGAAAATTCTCGGAAAATTCTCCGAAAATTCCCGGAAAATTCTCGGAAAATTCTCGGAAAATTCTCGGAAAATTCTCGGAAAATTCTCAGAAAATTCTCGGAAAATTCTCGGAAAATTCTCGGAAAATTCTCGGAAAATTCTCGGAAAATTCTCGGAAAATTCTCGGAAAATTCTCGGAAAATTCTCGGAAAATTGACGGAAAATTCTCGGAAAATTCTCGGAAAATTCTCGGAAAATTGACGGAAAATTCTCGGAAAATTCTCGGAAAATTCTCAGAAAATTCTCGGAAAATTCTCGGAAAATTCTCGGAAAATTCTCGGAAAATTCTCGGAAAATTCTCCGAAAATTCCCGGAAAATTCTCGGAAAATTCTCGGAAAATTCTCGGAAAATTCTCGGAAAATTGACGGAAAATTCTCGGAAAATTCTCGGAAAATTCTCAGAAAATTCTCGGAAAATTCTCGGAAAATTCTCGGAAAATTCTCGGAAAATTCTCGGAAAAATCTCGGAAAATTCCTGGACAATTCTCAGAAAATTCTCGGAAAATTCTCGGAAAATTCTCGGAAAATTCTCGGAAAATTCTCCGAAAATTCTCCGAAAATTCCCGGAAAATTCTCGGAAAATTCTCGGAAAATTCTCGGAAAATTCTCGGAAAATTCTCGGAAAATTCTCGGAAAATTCTCGGAAAATTCTCGGAAAATTCTCGGAAAATTCTCGGAAAATTCTCGGAAAATTCTCGGAAAATTCTCGGAAAATTGACGGAAAATTCTCGGAAAATTCTCGGAAAATTCTCGGAAAATTGACGGAAAATTCTCGGAAAATTCTCGGAAAATTCTCAGAAAATTCTCGGAAAATTCTCGGAAAATTCTCGGAAAATTCTCGGAAAATTCTCCGAAAATTCTCGGAAAATTCTCGGAAAATTCTCGGAAAATTCTCGGAAAATTCTCGGAAAATTCTCGGAAAATTCTCGGAAAATTCACGGAAAATTCTCGGAAAATTCTCGGAAAATTCTCGGAAAATTCTCGGAAAATTCTCGGAAAATTCTCGGAAAAATCTCGGAAAATTCTTGGAAAATTCTCAGAAAATTCTCGGAAAATTCTCGGAAAATTCTCGGAAAATTCTCGGAAAATTCTCGGAAAATTCTCGGAAAATTCTCGGAAAATTCTCGGAAAATTCCCGGAAAATTCTCGGAAAATTCTCGGAAAATTCTCGGAAAATTCTCGGAAAATTCTCGGAAAATTCGCGGAAAATTCTCGGAAAATTCTCGGAAAATTCTCGGAAAATTCTCGGAAAATTCTCCGAAAATTCTCGGAAAATTGACGGAAAATTCTCGGAAAATTCTCGGAAATTTCTCGGAAAATTTTCGGAAAATTGACGGAAAATTCTCAGAAAATTCTCGGAAATTTCTCGGAAAATTCTCGGAAAATTCTCAGAAAATTCTGAATTCTCCGAGAATTTTCCGACGATTTTCTGAGAATTTTCCGAGAATTT
This sequence comes from Eutreptiella sp. 'Long Island Sound 2002', assembly GCA_964036045.1. NCBI lineage: Eukaryota > Euglenozoa > Euglenophyceae > Eutreptiales > Eutreptiaceae > Eutreptiella > Eutreptiella sp. 'Long Island Sound 2002'. The sequence goes on along the minus strand of CAXIWF010000377.1, from coordinate 229,568 downwards.
TCCGAGAATTTTCCGTGAATTTTCCGAGAATTTTCCGAGAATTTTCCGAGAATTTTCCGAGAATTTTCCGAGAATTTTCCGAGAATTTTCCGAGAATTTTCCGAGAATTTTCCGAGAATTTTTCGTCAATTTTCCGAGAATTTTCCGAGAATTTTCCGAGAATTTTCCGAGAATTTTCCGAGAATTTTCCGAGAATTTTCCGAGAATTTTCCGAGAATTTTCCGAGAATTTTCCGAGAATTTGCCGAGAATTTTCCGAGAATTTTCCGAGAATTTTCCGAGAATTTTCCGAGAATTTTCCGAGAACTTTCCGAGAATTTCCCGAGAGTTTTCTGGGAATTTTCCGAAAATTTTCTGAGAATTTTCCGAGAATTTTCCGAGAATTTTCCGAGCATTTTCCGAGAATTTTCCGAAAATTTTCCAAGAATTTTCCGAGAATTTTCCGAGAATTTTCCGAGAATTTTCTGAGAATTTTCCGAGAATTTTCCGAGAATTTTCTGAGATTTTTCCGAGAATTTTCCGAGAATTTTCCGAGAATTTTCCGAGAATTTTCCGTCAATTTTCCGAGAATTTTCCGAGAATTTTCCGAGATTTTTCCGAGAATTTTCCGAGAATTTTCCGAGAATTTTCCGACGATTTTCTGAGAATTTTCCGAGAATTTTCCGAGAATTTTCCGAGAATTTTCCGAGAATTTTCCGAGAATTGTCGGAGAATTTTCCGAGAATTTTCCGAGAATTTTCCGACGATTTTCTGAGAATTTTCCGAGAATTTTCCGAGAATTTTCCGAGAATTTTCCGAGAATTTCCGAGAATTTTCCGAGAAATTTCTGAGAATTTTCCGAGAATTTTCGGAGAATTTTCCGAGATTTTTCCAAGAATTTTCCGAGAATTTTCCGAGAATTTTCCGAGAATTTTCCGAGAATTTTCCGAGAATTTTCCGAGAATTTTCCGAGAATTTTCCGGGAATTTTCCGAGAATTTTCAGAGAATTTTCCGAGAATTTTCCGAGAATTTACCGAGAATTTTCCGAGAATTTTCCGAGAATTTTCCGAGAATTTTCCGAGAATTTTCCGAGAATTTTCTGAGAATTTTCCGAGTATTTTCCGAGAATTTTCTGAGAATTTTCCGAGAATTTTCCGAGAATTTTCCGAGAATTTCCCGAGAATTTTCCGAGAATTTTCCGAGAATTTTCCGAGAATTTTCCGAGAATTTTCGGAGAATTTTCCGAGAATTTTCCGAGAATTTTCCGAGAATTTTCCGAGAATTTTCCGAGAATTTTCCGAGAATTTTCCGTCAATTTTCCGAGAATTTTCCGAGAATTTTCCGAGAATTTTCCGAGAATTTTCCGAGAATTTTCCGAGAATTTTCCGAGTTTTCCCGAGAATTTTCCGAGATTTTCCCGAGAATTTTCCGAGAATTTTCCGAGAATTTTCCGAGAGATTTCCGAGAATTTTCTGGGAATTTTCCGAGAATTTTCCGAGAATTTTCCGAGAATTTTCCGAGAATTTTCCGAGAATTTTCCGAGAATTTTCCGAGAATTTTCGGAGAATTTTCGGAGAATTTTCCGAGAATTTTCCGAGATCTTTCCGTGAATTTTCTGAGAATTTTCCGAGAATTTTCCGAGAATTTTCCGAGAATTTTCCGAGAATTTTCGGAGAATTTTCCGAGAATTTTCCGAGAATTTTCCGAGAATTTTCCGAGAATTTTCCGAGATTTTCCGAGAATTTTCCGAGATTTTCCCGAGAATTTTCCGAGAATTTTCCGAGAAGAACTCTCGGAAAATTCTCGGAAAATTCTCGGAAAATTCTCGGAAAATTCTCGGAAAAATCTCGGAAAATTCTTGGAAAATTCTCGGAAAATTCTCGGAAAATTTTCGGAAAATTCTCGGAAAATTCTCGGAAAATTCTCGGAAAATTCTCGGAAAATTCTCGGAAACTTCTCGGAAAATTCCCGGAAAATTTCGGAAAATTCTCGGAAAATTCTCGGAAAATTCTCGGAAAATTCTCAGAAAATTCTCGGAAAATTCTCGGAAAGTTCTAGGAAAATTTTCGGAAAATTCTCGGAAAATTCTCGGAAAATTCTCGGAAAATTCTCCGAAAATTCTCCGAAAAATCTCGGAAAATTCTTGGAAAATTCTCGGAAAATTCTCGGAAAATTCTCGGAAAATTCTCGGAAAATTCTCGGAAAATTCTCGGAAAATTCTCGGAAAATTCTCGGAAAATTCTCGGAAAATTCCCAGAAAATTCTCGGAAAATTCTTGGAAAATTCTCGGAAAATTCTCGGAAAATTCTCGGAAAATTCTCGGAAAATTCTCGGAAAATTCTCGGAAAATTCGCGGAAAATTCTCGGAAAATTCTCGGAAAATTCTCGGAAAATTTTCGGAAAATTGACGGAAAATTCTCGGAAAATTCTCGGAAATTTCTCGGAAAATTCTCGGAAAATTCTCAGAAAATTCTCAGAAAATTCTCGGAAAATTCTCGGAAAATTCTCGGAAAATTGACGGAAAATTCTCGGAAAATTCTCGGAAAATTCTCGGAAAATTCTCGGAAAATTCTCGGAAAATTCTCGGAAAATTCTCGGAAAATTCTCCGAAAATTCTCGGAAAATTCTCGGAAAATTCTCGGAAGATTCTCGGAAAATTCTCGGAAAATTCTCGGAAAATTCTCGGAAAATTCTCGGAAAATTCTCGGAAAATTCTCGGAAAATTCTCGGAAAATTCTCGGAAAATTCTCGGAAAATTCTCCGAAAAATCTCGGAAAATTCCTGGACAATTCTCAGAAAATTCTCGGAAAATTCTCGGAAAATTCTCGGAAAATTCTCGGAAAATTCTCGGAAAATTCTCCGAAAATTCCCGGAAAATTCTCGGAAAATTCTCGGAAAATTCTCGGAAAATTCTCGGAAAATTCTCGGAAAATTCTCGGAAAATTCTCGGAAAATTCTCGGAAAATTCTCAGAAAATTCTCGGAAAATTCTCGGAAAATTCTCGGAAAATTCTCGGAAAATTCTCGGAAAATTCTCCGAAAATTCTCGGAAAATTCTCGGAAAATTCTCGGAAAATTCTCGGAAAATTCTCGGAAAATTCTCGGAAAATTCTCGGAAAATTCTCGGAAAATTCACGGAAAATTCTCGGAAAATTCTCGGAAAATTCTCGGAAAATTCTCGGAAAATTCTCGGAAAATTCTCGGAAAAATCTCGGAAAATTCTCGGAAAATTCTCGGAAAATTCTCGGAAAATTCTCGGAAAAATCTCGGAAAATTCTCGGAAAATTCTCAGAAAATTCTGAATTCTCCGAGAATTTTCCGACGATTTTCTGAGAATTTTCCGAGAATTTTCCGAGAATTTTCCGTGAATTTTCCGAGAATTTTCCGAGAATTTTCCGAGAATTTTCCGAGAATTTTCCGAGAATTTTCCGAGAATTTTCCGAGAATTTTCCGAGAATTTTCCGAGAATTTTCCGAGAATTTTTCGTCAATTTTCCGAGAATTTTCCGAGAATTTTCCGAGAATTTTCCGAGAATTTTCCGAGAATTTTCCGAGAATTTTCCGAGAATTTTCCGAGAATTTTCCGAGAATTTTCCGAGAATTTGCCGAGAATTTTCCGAGAATTTTCCGAGAATTTTCCGAGAATTTTCCGAGAATTTTCCGAGAATTTTCCGAGAATTTTCCGAGAATTTGCCGAGAATTTTCCGAGAATTTTCCGAGAATTTTCCGAGAATTTTCCGAGAATTTTCCGAGAACTTTCCGAGAATTTCCCGAGAGTTTTCTGGGAATTTTCCGAGAATTTTCTGAGAATTTTCCGAGAATTTTCCGAGAATTTTCCGAGCATTTTCCGAGAATTTTCCGAAAATTTTCCAAGAATTTTCCGAGAATTTTCCGAGAATTTTCCGAGAATTTTCTGAGAATTTTCCGAGAATTTTCCGAGAATTTTCTGAGATTTTTCCGAGAATTTTCCGAGAATTTTCCGAGAATTTTCCGAGAATTTTCCGTCAATTTTCCGAGAATTTTCCGAGAATTTTCCGAGATTTTTCCGAGAATTTTCCGAGAATTTTCCGAGAATTTTCCGACGATTTTCTGAGAATTTTCCGAGAATTTTCCGAGAATTTTCCGAGAATTTTCCGAGAATTTTCCGAGAATTGTCGGAGAATTTTCCGAGAATTTTCCGAGAATTTTCCGACGATTTTCTGAGAATTTTCCGAGAATTTTCCGAGAATTTTCCGAGAATTTTCCGAGAATTTCCGAGAATTTTCCGAGAAATTTCTGAGAATTTTCCGAGAATTTTCGGAGAATTTTCCGAGATTTTTCCAAGAATTTTCCGAGAATTTTCCGAGAATTTTCCGAGAATTTTCCGAGAATTTTCCGAGAATTTTCCGAGAATTTTCCGAGAATTTTCCGGGAATTTTCCGAGAATTTTCAGAGAATTTTCCGAGAATTTTCCGAGAATTTACCGAGAATTTTCCGAGAATTTTCCGAGAATTTTCCGAGAATTTTCCGAGAATTTTCTGAGAATTTTCCGAGTATTTTCCGAGAATTTTCTGAGAATTTTCCGAGAATTTTCCGAGAATTTTCCGAGAATTTCCCGAGAATTTTCCGAGAATTTTCCGAGAATTTTCCGAGAATTTTCCGAGAATTTTCGGAGAATTTTCCGAGAATTTTCCGAGAATTTTCCGAGAATTTTCCGAGAATTTTCCGAGAATTTTCCGAGAATTTTCCGAGAATTTTCCGTCAATTTTCCGAGAATTTTCCGAGAATTTTCCGAGAATTTTCCGAGAATTTTCCGAGAATTTTCCGAGAATTTTCCGAGAATTTTCCGAGAACTTTCCGAGTTTTCCCGAGAATTTTCCGAGATTTTCCCGAGAATTTTCCGAGAATTTTCCGAGAATTTTCCGAGAATTTTCCGAGAATTTTCTGGGAATTTTCCGAGAATTTTCCGAGAATTTTCCGAGAATTTTCCGAGAATTTTCCGAGAATTTTCCGAGAATTTTCGGAGAATTTTCGGAGAATTTTCCGAGAATTTTCCGAGATCTTTCCGTGAATTTTCTGAGAATTTTCCGAGAATTTTCCGAGAATTTTCCGAGAATTTTCCGAGAATTTTCCGAGAATTTTCCGAGAATTTTCCGAGAATTTGCCGAGAATTTTCCGAGAATTTTCCGAGAATTTTCCGAGAATTTTCCGAGAATTTTCCGAGAATTTTCCGAGAATTTTCCGAGAATTTGCCGAGAATTTTCCGAGAATTTTCCGAGAATTTTCCGAGAATTTTCCGAGAATTTTCCGAGAACTTTCCGAGAATTTCCCGAGAGTTTTCTGGGAATTTTCCGAGAATTTTCTGAGAATTTTCCGAGAATTTTCCGAGAATTTTCCGAGCATTTTCCGAGAATTTTCCGAAAATTTTCCAAGAATTTTCCGAGAATTTTCCGAGAATTTTCCGAGAATTTTCTGAGAATTTTCCGAGAATTTTCCGAGAATTTTCTGAGATTTTTCCGAGAATTTTCCGAGAATTTTCCGAGAATTTTCCGAGAATTTTCCGTCAATTTTCCGAGAATTTTCCGAGAATTTTCCGAGATTTTTCCGAGAATTTTCCGAGAATTTTCCGAGAATTTTCCGACGATTTTCTGAGAATTTTCCGAGAATTTTCCGAGAATTTTCCGAGAATTTTCCGAGAATTTTCCGAGAATTGTCGGAGAATTTTCCGAGAATTTTCCGAGAATTTTCCGACGATTTTCTGAGAATTTTCCGAGAATTTTCCGAGAATTTTCCGAGAATTTTCCGAGAATTTCCGAGAATTTTCCGAGAAATTTCTGAGAATTTTCCGAGAATTTTCGGAGAATTTTCCGAGATTTTTCCAAGAATTTTCCGAGAATTTTCCGAGAATTTTCCGAGAATTTTCCGAGAATTTTCCGAGAATTTTCCGAGAATTTTCCGAGAATTTTCCGGGAATTTTCCGAGAATTTTCAGAGAATTTTCCGAGAATTTTCCGAGAATTTACCGAGAATTTTCCGAGAATTTTCCGAGAATTTTCCGAGAATTTTCCGAGAATTTTCTGAGAATTTTCCGAGTATTTTCCGAGAATTTTCTGAGAATTTTCCGAGAATTTTCCGAGAATTTTCCGAGAATTTCCCGAGAATTTTCCGAGAATTTTCCGAGAATTTTCCGAGAATTTTCCGAGAATTTTCGGAGAATTTTCCGAGAATTTTCCGAGAATTTTCCGAGAATTTTCCGAGAATTTTCCGAGAATTTTCCGAGAATTTTCCGAGAATTTTCCGTCAATTTTCCGAGAATTTTCCGAGAATTTTCCGAGAATTTTCCGAGAATTTTCCGAGAATTTTCCGAGAATTTTCCGAGAATTTTCCGAGAACTTTCCGAGTTTTCCCGAGAATTTTCCGAGATTTTCCCGAGAATTTTCCGAGAATTTTCCGAGAATTTTCCGAGAATTTTCCGAGAATTTTCTGGGAATTTTCCGAGAATTTTCCGAGAATTTTCCGAGAATTTTCCGAGAATTTTCCGAGAATTTTCCGAGAATTTTCGGAGAATTTTCGGAGAATTTTCCGAGAATTTTCCGAGATCTTTCCGTGAATTTTCTGAGAATTTTCCGAGAATTTTCCGAGAATTTTCCGAGAATTTTCCGAGAATTTTCGGAGAATTTTCCGAGAATTTTCCGAGAATTTTCCGAGAATTTTCCGAGAATTTTCCGAGAATTTTCCGAGATTTTCCGAGAATTTTCCGAGATTTTCCCGAGAATTTTCCGAGAATTTTCCGAGAAGAACTCTCGGAAAATTCTCGGAAAATTCTCGGAAAATTCTCGGAAAATTCTCGGAAAAATCTCGGAAAATTCTTGGAAAATTCTCGGAAAATTCTCGGAAAATTTTCGGAAAATTCTCGGAAAATTCTCGGAAAATTCTCGGAAAATTCTCGGAAAATTCTCGGAAACTTCTCGGAAAATTCCCGGAAAATTTCGGAAAATTCTCGGAAAATTCTCGGAAAATTCTCGGAAAATTCTCAGAAAATTCTCGGAAAATTCTCGGAAAGTTCTAGGAAAATTTTCGGAAAATTCTCGGAAAATTCTCGGAAAATTATCGGAAAATTCTCCGAAAATTCTCCGAAAAATCTCGGAAAATTCTTGGAAAATTCTCAGAAAATTCTCGGAAAATTCTCGGAAAATTCTCGGAAAATTCTCGGAAAATTCTCGGAAAATTCTCGGAAAATTCTCGGAAAATTCTCAGAAAATTCTCGGAAAATTCCCAGAAAATTCTCGGAAAATTCTTGGAAAATTCTCGGAAAATTCTCGGAAAATTCTCGGAAAATTCTCGGAAAATTCTCGGAAAATTCTCGGAAAATTCGCGGAAAATTCTCGGAAAATTCTCGGAAAATTCTCGGAAAATTTTCGGAAAATTGACGGAAAATTCTCGGAAAATTCTCGGAAATTTCTCGGAAAATTCTCGGAAAATTCTCAGAAAATTCTCAGAAAATTCTCGGAAAATTCTCCGAAAATTCTCGGAAAATTCTCGGAAAATTGACGGAAAATTCTCGGAAAATTCTCGGTAAATTCTCGGAAAATTCTCGGAAAATTCTCGGAAAATTCTCGGAAAATTCTCGGAAAATTCTCCGAAAATTCTCGGAAAATTCTCGGAAAATTCTCGGAAGATTCTCGGAAAATTCTCGGAAAATTCTCGGAAAATTCTCGGAAAATTCTCGGAAAATTCACGGAAAATTCTCGGAAAATTCTCGGAAAATTCTCGGAAAATTCTCGGAAAATTCTCGGAAAATTCTCCGAAAAATCTCGGAAAATTCCTGGACAATTCTCAGAAAATTCTCGGAAAATTCTCGGAAAATTCTCGGAAAATTCTCGGAAAATTCTCGGAAAATTCTCCGAAAATTCCCGGAAAATTCTCGGAAAATTCTCGGAAAATTCTCGGAAAATTCTCGGAAAATTCTCGGAAAATTCTCGGAAAATTCTCGGAAAATTCTCGGAAAATTCTCAGAAAATTCTCGGAAAATTCTCGGAAAATTCTCGGAAAATTCTCGGAAAATTCTCGGAAAATTCTCCGAAAATTCTCGGAAAATTCTCGGAAAATTCTCGGAAAATTCTCGGAAAATTCTCGGAAAATTCTCGGAAAATTCTCGGAAAATTCTCGGAAAATTCACGGAAAATTCTCGGAAAATTCTCGGAAAATTCTCGGAAAATTCTCGGAAAATTCTCGGAAAAATCTCGGAAAATTCTCGGAAAATTCTCGGAAAATTCTCGGAAAATTCTCGGAAAATTCCCGGAAAATTCTCGGAAAATTCTCGGAAAATTCTCGGAAAATTCTCGGAAAATTCTCGGAAAATTCGCGGAAAATTCTCGGAAAATTCTCCGAAAATTCTCGGAAAATTCTCGGAAAATTCTCCGAAAATTCTCGGAAAATTGACGGAAAATTCTCGGAAAATTCTCCGAAATTTCTCGGAAAATTTTCGGAAAATTGACGGAAAATTCTCAGAAAATTCTCGGAAATTTCTCGGAAAATTCTCAGAAAATTCTGAATTCTCCGAGAATTTTCCGACGATTTTCTGAGAATTTTCCGAGAATTTTCCGAGAATTTTCCGTGAATTTTCCGAGAATTTTCCGAGAATTTTCCGAGAATTTTCCGAGAATTTTCCGAGAATTTATTGAGAATTTTCTGAGAATTTTCCGAGAATTTTCCGAGAATTTTCCGAGAATTTTCCGAGAATTTTCCGAGAATTTTCTGAGAATTTTCCGAGAATTTGCCGAGAATTTTCCGAGATTTTTCCGAGAATTTTCCGAGAATTTTCCGAGAATTTTCCGAGAATTTTCCGAGAATTTGCCGAGAATTTTCCGAGAATTTTCCGAGAATTTTCCGAGAATTTTCCGAGAATTTTCCGAGAATTTTCCGAGAATTTCCCGAGAGTTTTCTGGGAATTTTCCGAGAATTTTCTGAGAATTTTCCGAGAATTTTCCGAGAATTTTCCGAGCATTTTCCGAGAATTTTCCGAGAATTTTCCAAGAATTTTCCGAGAATTTTCCGAGAATTTTCCGAGAATTTTCTGAGAATTTTCCGAGAATTTTCCGAGAATTTTCTGAGATTTTTCCGAGAATTTTCCGAGAATTTTCCGAGAATTTTCCGAGAATTTTCCGTCAATTTTCCGAGAATTTTCCGAGATTTTTCCGAGATTTTTCCGAGAATTTTCGGAGAATTTTCCGAGAATTTTCCGACGATTTTCTGAGAATTTTCCGAGAATTTTCCGATAATTTTCCGAGAATTTTCCGAGAATTTTCCGAGAATTGTCGGAGAATTTTCCGAGAATTTTCCCAGAATTTTCCGACGATTTTCTGAGAATTTTCCGAGAATTTTCCGAGAATTTTCCGAGAATTTTCCGAGAATTTCCGAGAATTTTCCGAGAAATTTCTGAGAATGTTCCGAGAATTTTCGGAGAATTTTCCGAGAATTTTCCGAGATTTTCCGAGAATTTTCCGAGATTTTCCCGAGAATTTTCCGAGAATTTTCCGAGAAGAACTCTCGGAAAATTCTCGGAAAATTCTCGGAAAATTCTCGGAAAATTCTCGGAAAAATCTCGGAAAATTCTTGGAAAATTCTCGGAAAATTCTCGGAAAATTTTCGGAAAATTCTCGGAAAATTCTCGGAAAATTCTCGGAAAATTCTCGGAAAATTCTCGGAAACTTCTCGGAAAATTCCCGGAAAATTTCGGAAAATTCTCGGAAAATTCTCGGAAAATTCTCGGAAAATTCTCAGAAAATTCTCGGAAAATTCTCGGAAAGTTCTAGGAAAATTTTCGGAAAATTCTCGGAAAATTCTCGGAAAATTCTCGGAAAATTCTCCGAAAATTCTCCGAAAAATCTCGGAAAATTCTTGGAAAATTCTCAGAAAATTCTCGGAAAATTCTCGGAAAATTCTCGGAAAATTCTCGGAAAATTCTCGGAAAATTCTCGGAAAATTCTCGGAAAATTCTCAGAAAATTCTCGGAAAATTCCCAGAAAATTCTCGGAAAATTCTTGGAAAATTCTCGGAAAATTCTCGGAAAATTCTCCGAAAATTCTCGGAAAATTCTCGGAAAATTCTCGGAAAATTCGCGGAAAATTCTCGGAAAATTCTCGGAAAATTCTCGGAAAATTTTCGGAAAATTGACGGAAAATTCTCGGAAAATTCTCGGAAATTTCTCGGAAAATTCTCGGAAAATTCTCAGAAAATTCTCAGAAAATTCTCGGAAAATTCTCGGAAAATTCTCGGAAAATTCTCGGAAAATTGACGGAAAATTCTCGGAAAATTCTCGGAAAATTCTCGGAAAATTCTCGGAAAATTCTCGGAAAATTCTCGGAAAATTCTCCGAAAATTCTCGGAAAATTCTCGGAAAATTCTCGGAAGATTCTCGGAAAATTCTCGGAAAATTCTCGGAAAATTCTCGGAAAATTCTCGGAAAATTCACGGAAAATTCTCGGAAAATTCTCGGAAAATTCTCGGAAAATTCTCGGAAAATTCTCGGAAAATTCTCCGAAAAATCTCGGAAAATTCCTGGACAATTCTCAGAAAATTCTCGGAAAATTCTCGGAAAATTCTCGGAAAATTCTCGGAAAATTCTCCGAAAATTCCCGGAAAATTCTCGGAAAATTCTCGGAAAATTCTCGGAAAATTCTCGGAAAATTCTCGGAAAATTCTCGGAAAATTCTCGGAAAATTCTCGGAAAATTCTCGGAAAATCCTCGGAAAATTGACGGAAAAGTCTCGGAAAATTCTCGGAAAATTCTCGGAAAATTGACGGAAAATTCTCGGAAAATTCTCGGAAAATTCTCAGAAAATTCTCGGAAAATTCTCGGAAAATTCTCGGAAAATTCTCGGAAAATTCTCGGAAAATTCTCCGAAAATTCTCGGAAAATTCTCGGAAAATTCTCGGAAAATTCTCGGAAAATTCTCGGAAAATTCTCGGAAAATTCTCGGAAAATTCTCGGAAAATTCACGGAAAATTCTCGGAAAATTCTCGGAAAATTCTCGGAAAATTCTCGGAAAATTCTCGGAAAATTCTCGGAAAAATCTCGGAAAATTCTCGGAAAATTCTCGGAAAATTCTCGGAAAATTCTCGGAAAATTCCCGGAAAATTCTCGGAAAATTCTCGGAAAATTCTCGGAAAATTCTCGGAAAATTCTCGGAAAATTCGCGGAAAATTCTCGGAAAATTCTCCGAAAATTCTCGGAAAATTCTCGGAAAATTCTCCGAAAATTCTCGGAAAATTGACGGAAAATTCTCGGAAAATTCTCGGAAATTTCTCGGAAAATTTTCGGAAAATTGACGGAAAATTCTCAGAAAATTCTCGGAAATTTCTCGGAAAATTCTCGGAAAATTCTCAGAAAATTCTGAATTCTCCGAGAATTTTCCGACGATTTTCTGAGAATTTTCCGAGAATTTTCCGAGAATTTTCCGTGAATTTTCCGAGAATTTTCCGAGAATTTTCCGAGAATTTTCCGAGAATTTTCCGAGAATTTATTGAGAATTTTCTGAGAATTTTCCGAGAATTTTCCGAGAATTTTCCAAGAATTTTCCGAGAATTTTCCGAGAATTTTCTGAGAATTTTCCGAGAATTTTCCGAGAATTTTCCGAGATTTTTCCGAGAATTTTCCGAGAATTTTCCGAGAATTTTCCGAGAATTTTCCGAGAATTTGCCGAGAATTTTCCGAGAATTTTCCGAGAATTTTCCGAGAATTTTCCGAGAATTTTCCGAGAATTTTCCGAGAATTTCCCGAGAGTTTTCTGGGAATTTTCCGAGAATTTTCTGAGAATTTTCCGAGAATTTTCCGAGAATTTTCCGAGCATTTTCCGAGAATTTTCCGAGAATTTTCCAAGAATTTTCCGAGAATTTTCCGAGAATTTTCCGAGAATTTTCTGAGAATTTTCCGAGAATTTTCCGAGAATTTTCTGAGATTTTTCCGAGAATTTTCCGAGAATTTTCCGAGAATTTTCCGAGAATTTTCCGTCAATTTTCCGAGAATTTTCCGAGATTTTTCCGAGATTTTTCCGAGAATTTTCGGAGAATTTTCCGAGAATTTTCCGACGATTTTCTGAGAATTTTCCGAGAATTTTCCGAGAATTTTCCGAGAATTTTCCGAGAATTTTCCGAGAATTGTCGGAGAATTTTCCGAGAATTTTCCGAGAATTTTCCGACGATTTTCTGAGAATTTTCCGAGAATTTTCCGAGAATTTTCCGAGAATTTTCCGAGAATTTCCGAGAATTTTCCGAGAAATTTCTGAGAATTTTCCGAGAATTTTCGGAGAATTTTCCGAGATTTTTCCAAGAATTTTCCGAGAATTTTCCGAGAATTTTCCGAGAATTTTCCGAGAATTTTCCGAGAATTTTCCGAGAATTTTCCGAGAATTTTCCGGGAATTTTCCGAGAATTTTCAGAGAATTTTCCGAGAATTTTCCGAGAATTTACCGAGAATTCTCCGAGAATTTTCCGAGAATTTTCCGAGAATTTTCCGAGAATTTTCCGAGAATTTTCCGAGAATTTTCTGAGAATTTTCCGAGTATTTTCCGAGAATTTTCTGAGAATTTTCCGAGAATTTTCCGAGAATTTTCCGAGAATTTCCCGAGAATTTTCCGAGAATTTTCCGAGAATTTTCCGAGAATTTTCCGAGAATTTTCGGAGAATTTTCCGAGAATTTTCCGAGAATTTTCCGAGAATTTTCCGAGAATTTTCCGAGAATTTTCCGAGAATTTTCCGTCAATTTTCCGAGAATTTTCCGAGAATTTTCCGAGAATTTTCCGAGAATTTTCCGAGAATTTTCCGAGAATTTTCCGAGAATTTTCCGAGAATTTTCCGAGAATTTTCCGAGTTTTCCCGAGAATTTTCCGAGATTTTCCCGAGAATTTTCCGAGAATTTTCCGAGAATTTTCCGAGAATTTTCCGAGAATTTTCTGGGAATTTTCCGAGAATTTTCCGAGAATTTTCCGAGAATTTTCCGAGAATTTTCCGAGAATTTTCCGAGAATTTTCCGAGAATTTTCGGAGAATTTTCGGAGAATTTTCCGAGAATTTTCCGAGATCTTTCCGTGAATTTTCTGAGAATTTTCCGAGAATTTTCCGAGAATTTTCCGAGAATTTTCCGAGAATTTTCGGAGAATTTTCCGAGAATTTTCCGAGAATTTTCCGAGAATTTTCCGAGAATTTTCCGAGAATTTTCCGAGATTTTCCGAGAATTTTCCGAGATTTTCCCGAGAAATTCTCTCGGAAAATTTTCGGAAAATTCTCGGAAAATTCTCGGAAAATTCTCGGAAAATTCTCGGAAAATTCTCGGAAACTTCTCGGAAAATTCCCGGAAAATTTCGGAAAATTCTCGGAAAATTCTCGGAAAATTCTCGGAAAATTCTCAGAAAATTCTCGGAAAATTCTCGGAAAGTTCTAGGAAAATTTTCGGAAAATTCTCGGAAAATTCTCGGAAAATTCTCGGAAAATTCTCGGAAAATTCTCCGAAAAATCTCGGAAAATTCTTGGAAAATTCTCAGAAAATTCTCGGAAAATTCTCGGAAAATTCTCGGAAAATTCTCGGAAAATTCTCGGAAAATTCTCGGAAAATTCTCGGAAAATTCTCAGAAAATTCTCGGAAAATTCCCAGAAAATTCTCGGAAAATTCTTGGAAAATTCTCGGAAAATTCTCGGAAAATTCTCGGAAAATTCTCGGAAAATTCTCGGAAAATTCTCGGAAAATTCGCGGAAAATTCTCGGAAAATTCTCGGAAAATTCTCGGAAAATTTTCGGAAAATTGACGGAAAATTCTCGGAAAATTCTCGGAAATTTCTCGGAAAATTCTCGGAAAATTCTCAGAAAATTCTCAGAAAATTCTCGGAAAATTCTCGGAAAATTCTCGGAAAATTCTCGGAAAATTCTCGGAAAATTCTCGGAAAATTCTCGGAAAATTCTCGGAAAATTCTCGGAAAATTCTCGGAAAATTCTCGGAAAATTCTCGGAAAATTGACGGAAAACTCTCGGAAAATTCTCGGAAAATTCTCGGAAAATTCTCGGAAAATTCTCGGAAAATTCTCGGAAAATTCTCGGAAAATTCTCGCAAAATTCTCGGAAAATTCTCAGAAAATTCTCGGAAGATTCTCGGAAAATTGACGGAAAACTCTCGGAAAATTCTCGGAAAATTCTTGGAAAATTCTCGGAAAATTCTCGGAAAATTCTCGGAAAATTCTCGGAAAATTCTCGGAAAAATCTCGGAAAATTCCTGGAAAATTCTCAGAAAATTCTCGGAAAATTCTCGGAAAATTCTCGGAAAATTCTCGGAAAATTCTCGGAAAATTCTCCGAAAATTCCCGGAAAATTCTCGGAAAATTCTCGGAAAATTCTCGGAAAATTCTCGGAAAATTCTCAGAAAATTCTCGGAAAATTCTCGGAAAATTCTCGGAAAATTCTCGGAGAATCTCGGAAAATTCTCGGAAAATTTTCGGAAAATTCTCGGAAAATTGACGGAAAATTCTCGGAAAATTCTCGGAAAATTCTCGGAAAATTGACGGAAAATTCTCGGAAAATTCTCGGAAAATTCTCAGAAAATTCTCGGAAAATTCTCGGAAAATTCTCGGAAAATTCTCGGAAAATTCTCCGAAAATTCTCCGAAAATTTTCGGAAAATTCTCGGAAAATTCTCGGAAAATTCTCGGAAAATTCTCGCAAAATTCTCGGAAAATTCTCGGAAAATTCACGGAAAATTCTCGGAAAATTTTTGGAAAATTCTCGGAAAATTCTCGGAAAATTCTCGGAAAATTCTCGGAAAATTCTCCGAAAATTCTCGGAAAATTCTCGGAAAATTCTCGGAAAATTCTCGGAAAATTCTCGGAAAATTCCCGGAAAATTCTCGGAAAATTCTCGGAAAATTCTCGGAAAATTCTCGGAAAATTCTCGGAAAATTCGCGGAAAATTCTCGGAAAATTCTCGGAAAATTCTCGGAAAATTCTCGGAAAATTCTCCGAAAAATCTCGGAAAATTGACGGAAAATTCTCGGAAAATTCTCGGAAATTTCTCGGAAAATTTTCGGAAAATTGACGGAAAATTCTCAGAAAATTCTCGGAAATTTCTCGGAAAATTCTCGGAAAATTCTCAGAAAATTCTGAATTTTCCGAGAATTTTCCGACGATTTTCTGAGAATTTTCCGAGAATTTTCCGAGAATTTTCCGTGAATTTTCCGAGAATTTTCCGAGAATTTTCCGAGAATTTATTGAGAATTTTCTGAGAATTTTCCGAGAATTTTCCGAGAATTTTCCGAGAATTTTGCGAGAATTTTCCGAGAATTTATTGAGAATTTTCTGAGAATTTTCCGAGAATTTTCCGAGAATTTTCCGAGAATTTTCCGAGAATTTTCTGAGAATTTTCCGAGAATTTTCCGAGAATTTTCCGAGATTTTTCCGAGAATTTTCCGAGAATTTTCCGAGAATTTTCCGAGAATTTTCCGAGAATTTGCCGAGAATTTTCCGAGAATTTTCCGAGAATTTTCCGAGAATTTTCCGAGAATTTTCCGAGAATTTTCCGAGAATTTCCCGAGAATTTTCTGGGAATTTTCCGAGAATTTTCTGAGAATTTTCCGAGAATTTTCCGAGAATTTTCCGAGCATTTTCCGAGAATTTTCCGAGAATTTTCCAAGAATTTTCCGAGAATTTTCCGAGAATTTTCCGAGAATTTTCTGAGAATTTTCCGAGAATTTTCCGAGAATTTTCTGAGATTTTTCCGAGAATTTTCCGAGCATTTTCCGAGAATTTTCCGAGAAGAACTCTCGGAAAATTCTCGGAAAATTCTCGGAAAATTCTCGGAAAATTCTCGGAAAAATCTCGGAAAATTCTTGGAAAATTCTCGGAAAATTCTCGGAAAATTTTCGGAAAATTCTCGGAAAATTCTCGGAAAATTCTCGGAAAATTCTCGGAAAATTCTCGGAAAATTCTCGGAAACTTCTCGGAAAATTCCCGGAAAATTTCGGAAAATTCTCGGAAAATTCTCGGAAAATTCTCGGAAAATTCTCAGAAAATTCTCGGAAAATTCTCGGAAAATTCTAGGAAAATTCTCGGAAAATTCTCGGAAAATTTTCGGAAAAATCTCGGAAAATTCTTGGAAAATTCTCAGAAAATTCTCGGAAAATTCTCGGAAAATTCTCGGAAAATTCTCGGAAAATTCTCGGAAAATTCTCGGAAAATTCTCGGAAAATTCTCGGAAAATTCCCGGAAAATTCTCGGAAAATTCTCGGAAAATTCTCGGAATATTCCTGGAAAATTCTCGGAAAATTCTCGGAAAATTCTCGGAAAATTCTCGGAAAATTCTCGGAAAATTTTCGGAAAATTGACGGAAAATTCTCGGAAAATTCTCGGAAATTTCTCGGAAAATTCTCGGAAAATTCTCAGAAAATTCTCAGAAAATTCTCGGAAAATTCTCGGAAAATTCTCGGAAAATTGACGCAAAATTCTCGGAAAATTCTCGGAAAATTCTCGGAAAATTCTCGGAAAATTCTCGGAAAATTCTCGGAAAATTCTCGGAAAATTCTCGGAAAATTCTCGGAAAATTCTCGGAAAATTCTCGGAAGATTCTCGGAAAATTGACGGAAAACTCTCGGAAAATTCTCGGAAAATTCTTGGAAAATTCTCGGAAAATTCTCGGAAAATTCTCGGAAAATTCTCGGAAAATTCTCGGAAAAATCTCGGAAAAATCTCGGAAAATTCCTGGAAAATTCTCAGAAAATTCTCGGAAAATTCTCGGAAAATTCTCGGAAAATTCTCGGAAAATTCTCCGAAAATTCCCGGAAAATTCTCGGAAAATTCTCGGAAAATTCTCGGAAAATTCTCGGAAAATTCTCAGAAAATTCTCGGAAAATTCTCGGAAAATTCTCGGAAAATTCTCGGAAAATTCTCGGAAAATTCTCGGAAAATTCTCGGAAAATTCTCGGAAAATTGACGGAAAATTCTCGGAAAATTCTCGGAAAATTCTCGGAAAATTGACGGAAAATTCTCGGAAAATTCTCGGAAAATTCTCAGAAAATTCTCGGAAAATTCTCGGAAAATTCTCTCGGAAAATTCTCGGAAAATTCTCGGAAAATTCTCCGAAAATTCTCGGAAAATTCTCGGAAAATTCTCGGAAAATTCTCGGAAAATTCTCGGAAAATTCTCGGAAAATTCTCGGAAAATTCACGGAAAATTCTCGGAAAATTGTCGGAAAATTCTCGGAAAATTCTCGGAAAATTCTCGGAAAAGTCTCGGAAAATTCTTGGAAAATTCTCAGAAAATTCTCGGAAAATTCTCGGAAAATTCTCGGAAAATTCTCGGAAAATTCTCGGAAAATTCTCGGAAAATTCTCGGAAAATTCCCGGAAAATTCTCGGAAAATTCTCGGAAAATTCTCGGAAAATTCTCGGAAAATTCTCGGAAAATTCTCGGAAAATTCTCCGAAAATTCTCGGAAAATTGACGGAAAATTCTCGGAAAATTCTCGGAAATTTCTCAGAAAATTTTCGGAAAATTGACGGAAAATTCTCAGAAAATTCTCGGAAATTTCTCGGAAAATTCTCCGAAAATTCTCAGAAAATTCTGAATTTTCCGAGAATTTTCCGACGATTTTCTGAGAATTTTCCGAGAATTTTCCGAGAATTTTCCGTGAATTTTCCGAGAATTTTCCGAGAATTTTCCGAGAATTTTCCGGGAATTTTCCGAGAATTTTCCGAGAATTTTCCGAGAATTTTCCGAGAATTTTCCGAGAATTTTCCGAGAATTTATTGAGAATTTTCTGAGAATTTTCCGAGAATTTTCCGAGAATTTTCCGAGAATTTTCCGAGAATTTTCCGAGAATTTTCTGAGAATTTTCCGAGAATTTTCCGAGAATTTTCCGAGATTTTTCCGAGAATTTTCCGAGAATTTTCCGAGAATTTTCCGAGAATTTTCCGAGAATTTTCCGAGAATTTTCCGAGAATTTTCCGAGAATTTTCCGAGAATTTCCCGAGAATTTTCTGGGAATTTTCCGAGAATTTTCTGAGAATTTTCCGAGAATTTTCCGAGAATTTTCCGAGCATTTTCCGAGAATTTTCCGAGAATTTTCCAAGAATTTTCCGAGAATTTTCCGAGAATTTTCCGAGAAATTTCTGCGAATTTTCCGAGAATTTTCCGAGAATTTTCTGAGATTTTTCCGAGAATTTTCCGAGAATTTTCCGAGAATTTTCCGAGAATTTTCCGAGAATTTTCCGAGAATTTTCCGTCAATTTTCCGAGAATTTTCCGAGAATTTTCCGAGATTTTTCCGAGAATTTTCCGAGAATTTTCCGAGAATTTTCCGACGATTTTCTGAGAATTTTCCGAGAATTTTCCGAGAATTTTCCGAGAATTTTCCGAGAATTTTCCGAGAATTTATTGAGAATTTTCCGGGAATTTTCTGAGAATTTTCCGAGAATTTTCCAAGAATTTCCGAGAATTTTCCGAGAAATTTCTGAGAATTTTCCGAGAATTTTCCGAGAATTTTCCGAGATTTTTCCAAGAATTTTCCGAGAATTTTCGGAGAATTTTCCGAGAATTTTCCGAGAATTTTCCGAGAATTTTCCGAGAATTTTCCGGGAATTTTCCGAGAATTTTCCGAGAATTTTCCGAGAATTTTCCGGGAATTTTCCGAGAATTCTCCGAGAATTTTCCGAGAATTTTCCGAGAATTTTCCGAGAATTTTCTGAGAATTTTCCGAGAATTTTCCGCGAATTTTCTGAGAATTTTCCGAGAATTTTCCGAGAATTTTCCGAGAATTTCCCGAGAATTTTCCGAGAATTTTCCGAGAATTTTCCGAGAATTTTCCGAGAATTTTCGGAGAATTTTCCGAGAATTTTCCGAGAATTTTCCGAGAATTTTCCGAGAATTTTCCGAGAATTTTCCGAGAATTTTCCGAGAATTTTCCGAGAATTTTCCGAGAATTTCCCGAGAATTTTCTGGGAATTTTCCGAGAATTTTCTGAGAATTTTCCGAGAATTTTCCGAGAATTTTCCGAGCATTTTCCGAGAATTTTCCGAGAATTTTCCAAGAATTTTCCGAGAATTTTCCGAGAATTTTCCGAGAATTTTCTGAGAATTTTCCGAGAATTTTCCGAGAATTTTCTGAGATTTTTCCGAGAATTTTCCGAGCATTTTCCGAGAATTTTCCGAGAATTTTCCGTCAATTTTCCGAGAATTTTCCGAGATTTTTCCGAGATTTTTCCGAGAATTTTCCGAGAATTTTCCGAGAATTTTCCGACGATTTTCTGAGAATTTTCCGAGAATTTTCCGAGAATTTTCCGAGAATTTTCCGAGAATTTTCCGAGAATTTTCCGAGAATTTATTGAGAATTTTCCGAGAATTTTCCGAGAATTTTCCGAGAATTTTCCGAGAATTTCCGAGAATTTTCCGAGAAATTTCTGAGAATTTTCCGAGAATTTTCCGAGAATTTTCCGAGATTTTTCCAAGAATTTTCCGAGAATTTTCCGAGAATTTTCCGAGAATTTTCCGAGAATTTACCGAGAATTCTCCGAGAATTTTCCGAGAATTTTCCGAGAATTTTCCGAGAATTTTCCGAGAATTTTCCGAGAATTTTCCGAGAATTTTCCGAAAATTTTCCGAGAATTTTCCGAGAATTTTCCGAGAATTTTCCGAGAATTTTCCGGGAATTTTCCGAGAATTTTCCGAGAATTTTCCGAGAATTTTCCGAGAATTTTCTGAGAATTTTCCGAGAATTTTCCGAGAATTTTCTGAGAATTTTCCGAGAATTTTCCGAGAATTTTCCGAGAAGTTTCCGAGAATTTTCCGAGAATTTCCGAGAATTTTCCGAGAAATTTCTGAGAATTTTCCGAGAATTTTCCGAGAATTTTCCGAGATTTTTCCAAGAATTTTCCGAGAATTTTCCGAGAATTTTCCGAGAATTTTCCGAGAATTTACCGAGAATTCTCCGAGAATTTTCCGAGAATTTTCCGAGAATTTTCCGAGAATTTTCCGAGAATTTTCCGAGAATTTTCTGAGAATTTTCCGAGAATTTTCCGAGAATTTTCTGAGAATTTTCCGAGAATTTTCCGAGAATTTTCCGAGAATTTTCCGAGAATTTTCCGAGAATTTTCCGAGAAGTTTCCGAGAATTTTCCGAGAATTTCCCGAGAATTTTCTGGGAATTTTCCGAGAATTTTCTGAGAATTTTCCGAGAATTTTCCGAGAATTTTCTGAGATTTTTCCGAGAATTTTCCGAGAATTTTCCGAGAATTTTCCGAGAATTTTCCGTCAATTTTCCGAGAATTTTCCGAGAATTTTCCGAGATTTTTCCGAGATTTTCCGAGAATTTTCCGAGAATTTTCCGACGATTTTCCGAGAATTTTCCGAGAATTTTCCGAGAATTTATTGAGAATTTTCCGAGAATTTTCCGAGAATTTTCCGAGAATTTCCGAGAATTTTCCGAGAAATTTCTGAGAATTTTCCGAGAATTTTCCGAGAATTTGCGGAGATTTTTCCAAGAATTTTCCGAGAATTTTCCGAGAATTTTCCGAGAATTTTCCGAGAATTTTCCGAGAATTTTTGGAGAATTTTCCGAGAATTTTCCGAGAATTTTCCGAGAATTTTCCGAGAATTTCCGGAGAATTTTCTGGGAATTTTCCGAGAATTTTCTGAGAATTTTCCGAGAATTTTCCGAGAATTTTCCGAGCATTTTCCGAGAATTTTCCGAGAATTTTCCAAGAATTTTCCGAGAATTTTCCGAGATTTTTCCGAGAATTTTCCGAGAATTTTCCGAGAATTTTCCGACGATTTTCTGAGAATTTTCCGAGAATTTTCCGAGAATTTTCCGAGAATTTTCCGAGAATTTTCCGAGAATTTTCGGAGAATTTTCCGAGAATTTTCCGAGAATTTTCCGACGATTTTCTGAGAATTTTCCGAGAATTTTCCGAGAATTTTCCGAGAATTTTCCGAGAATTTTCCGAGAATTTTCCGAGATTTTTCCAAGAATTTTCCGAGAATTTTCGGAGAATTTTCCGAGAATTTTCCGAGAATTTTCCGAGAATTTTCCGAGAATTTTCCGGGAATTTTCCGAGAATTTTCCGAGAATTTTCCGAGAATTTTCCGGGAATTTTCCGAGAATTCTCCGAGAATTTTCCGAGAATTTTCCGAGAATTTTCCGAGAATTTTCCGAGAATTTTCCGAGAATTTTCTGAGAATTTTCCGAGAATTTTCCGCGAATTTTCTGAGAATTTTCCGAGAATTTTCCGAGAATTTTCCGAGAATTTCCCGAGAATTTTCCGAGAATTTTCCGAGAATTTTCCGAGAATTTTCCGAGAATTTTCGGAGAATTTTCCGAGAATTTTCCGAGAATTTTCCGAGAATTTTCCGAGAATTTTCCGAGAATTTTCCGAGAATTTTCCGAGAATTTTCCGAGAATTTTCCGAGAATTTCCCGAGAATTTTCTGGGAATTTTCCGAGAATTTTCTGAGAATTTTCCGAGAATTTTCCGAGAATTTTCCGAGCATTTTCCGAGAATTTTCCGAGAATTTTCCAAGAATTTTCCGAGAATTTTCCGAGAATTTTCCGAGAATTTTCTGAGAATTTTCCGAGAATTTTCCGAGAATTTTCTGAGATTTTTCCGAGAATTTTCCGAGCATTTTCCGAGAATTTTCCGAGAATTTTCCTTCAATTTTCCGAGAATTTTCCGAGAATTTTCCGAGATTTTTCCGAGAATTTTCCGAGAATTTTCCGAGAATTTTCCGACGATTTTCTGAGAATTTTCCGAGAATTTTCCGAGAATTTTCCGAGAATTTTCCGAGAATTTTCCGAGAATTTTCCGAGAATTTATTGAGAATTTTCCGAGAATTTTCCGAGAATTTTCCGAGAATTTTCCGAGAATTTCCGAGAATTTTCCGAGAAATTTCTGAGAATTTTCCGAGAATTTTCCGAGAATTTTCCGAGATTTTTCCAAGAATTTTCCGAGAATTTTCCGAGAATTTTCCGAGAATTTTCCGAGAATTTTCCGAGAATTTTCCGAGAATTTTCCGGGAATTTTCCGAGAATTTTCCGAGAATTTTCCGAGAATTTTCCGAGAATTTTCTGAGAATTTTCCGAGAATTTTCCGAGAATTTTCTGAGAATTTTCCGAGAATTTTCCGAGAATTTTCCGAGAATTTTCCGAGAATTTTCCGAGCATTTCCGAGAATTTTCCGAGAAATTTCTGAGAATTTTCCGAGAATTTTCCGAGAATTTTCCGAGATTTTTCCAAGAATTTTCCGAGAATTTTCCGAGAATTTTCCGAGAATTTTCCGAGAATTTTCCGAGAATTTACCGAGAATTCTCCGAGAATTTTCCGAGAATTTTCCGAGAATTTTCCGAGAATTTTCCGAGAATTTTCCGAGAATTTTCTGAGAATTTTCCGAGAATTTTCCGAGAATTTTCTGAGAATTTTCCGAGAATTTTCCGAGAATTTTCCGAGAATTTTCCGAGAATTTTCCGAGAATTTTCCGAGAAGTTTCCGAGAATTTTCCGAGAATTTCCCGAGAATTTTCTGGGAATTTTCCGAGAATTTTCTGAGAATTTTCCGAGAATTTTCCGAGAATTTTCTGAGATTTTTCCGAGAATTTTCCGAGAATTTTCCGAGAATTTTCCGAGAATTTTCCGTCAATTTTCCGAGAATTTTCCGAGAATTTTCCGAGATTTTTCCGAGATTTTCCGAGAATTTTCCGAGAATTTTCCGACGATTTTCTGAGAATTTTCCGAGAATTTTCCGAGAATTTTCCGAGAATTTTCCGAGAATTTTCCGAGAATTTTCCGAGAATTTATTGAGAATTTTCCGAGAATTTTCCGAGAATTTTCCGAGAATTTTCCGAGAATTTCCGAGAATTTTCCGAGAAATTTCTGAGAATTTTCCGAGAATTTTCCGAGAATTTTCCGAGATTTTTCCAAGAATTTTCCGAGAATTTTCCGAGAATTTCCGGAGAATTTTCTGGGAATTTTCCGAGAATTTTCTGAGAATTTTCCGAGAATTTTCCGAGAATTTTCCGAGCATTTTCCGAGAATTTTCCGAGAATTTTCCAAGAATTTTCCGAGAATTTTCCGAGATTTTTCCGAGAATTTTCCGAGAATTTTCCGAGAATTTTCCGACGATTTTCTGAGAATTTTCCGAGAATTTTCCGAGAATTTTCCGAGAATTTTCCGAGAATTTTCCGAGAATTTTCGGAGAATTTTCCGAGAATTTTCCGAGAATTTTCCGACGATTTTCTGAGAATTTTCCGAGAATTTTCCGAGAATTTTCCGAGAATTTTCCGAGAATTTCCGAGAATTTTCCGAGAAATTTCTGAGAATTTTCCGAGAATTTTCGGAGAATTTTCCGAGATTTTTCCAAGAATTTTCCGAGAATTTTCCGAGAATTTTCCGAGAATTTTCCGAGAATTTTCCGAGAATTTTCCGAGAATTTTCCGAGAATTTTCCGGGAATTTTCCGAGAATTTTCCGAGAATTTTCCGAGAATTTTCCGAGAATTTACCGAGAATTCTCCGAGAATTTTCCGAGAATTTCCGGAGAATTTTCTGGGAATTTTCCGAGAATTTTCTGAGAATTTTCCGAGAATTTTCCGAGAATTTTCCGAGCATTTTCCGAGAATTTTCCGAGAATTTTCCAAAAATTTTCCGAGAATTTTCCGAGATTTTTCCGAGAATTTTCCGAGAATTTTCCGAGAATTTTCCGACGATTTTCTGAGAATTTTCCGAGAATTTTCCGAGAATTTTCCGAGAATTTTCCGAGAATTTTCCGAGAATTTTCGGAGAATTTTCCGAGAATTTTCCGAGAATTTTCCGACGATTTTCTGAGAATTTTCCGAGAATTTTCCGAGAATTTTCCGAGAATTTTCCGAGAATTTCCGAGAATTTTCCGAGAAATTTCTGAGAATTTTCCGAGAATTTTCGGAGAATTTTCCGAGATTTTTCCAAGAATTTTCCGAGAATTTTCCGAGAATTTTCCGAGAATTTTCCGAGAATTTTCCGAGAATTTTCCGAGAATTTTCCGAGAATTTTCCGGGAATTTTCCGAGAATTTTCCGAGAATTTTCCGAGAATTTTCCGAGAATTTACCGAGAATTCTCCGAGAATTTTCCGAGAATTTTCCGAGAATTTTCCGAGAATTTTCCGAGAATTTTCCGAGAATTTTCTGAGAATTTTCCGAGTATTTTCCGAGAATTTTCTGAGAATTTTCCGAGAATTTTCCGAGAATTTTCCGAGAATTTCCCGAGAATTTTCCGAGAATTTTCCGAGAATTTTCCGAGAATTTTCCGAGAATTTTCGGAGAATTTTCCGAGAATTTTCCGAGAATTTTCCGAGAATTTTCCGAAAATTTTCCGAGAATTTTCCGTCAATTTTCCGAGAATTTTCCGAGAATTTTCCGAGAATTTTCGGAGAATTTTCCGAGAATTTTCCGAGAATTTTCCGAGAATTTTCCGAGAATTTTCCGAGAATTTTCCGAGAATTTTCCGAGAATTTCCCGAGAATTTTCTGGGAATTTTCCGAGAATTTTCGGAGAATTTTCCGAGAATTTTCCGAGAATTTTCCGAGAATTTCCCGAGAATTTTCTGGGAATTTTCCGAGAATTTTCTGAGAATTTTCCGAGAATTTTCCGAGAATTTTCCGAGCATTTTCCGAGAATTTTCCGAGAATTTTCCAAGAATTTTCCGAGAATTTTCCGAGAATTTTCCGAGAATTTTCTGAGAATTTTCCGAGAATTTTCCGAGAATTTTCTGAGATTTTTCCGAGAATTTTCCGAGCATTTTCCGAGAATTTTCCGAGAAGAACTCTCGGAAAATTCTCGGAAAATTCTCGGAAAATTCTCGGAAAATTCTCGGAAAAATCTCGGAAAATTCTTGGAAAATTGTCGGAAAATTCTCGGAAAATTTTCGGAAAATTCTCGGAAAATTCTCGGAAAATTCTCGGAAAATTCTCGGAAAATTCTCGGAAAATTCTCGGAAACTTCTCGGAAAATTCCCGGAAAATTTCGGAAAATTCTCGGAAAATTCTCGGAAAATTCTCGGAAAATTCTCAGAAAATTCTCGGAAAATTCTCGGAAAATTCTAGGAAAATTCTCAGAAAATCCTCGGAAAATTCTCGGAAAAATCTCGGAAAATTCTTGGAAAATTCTCAGAAAATTCTCGGAAAATTCTCGGAAAATTCTCGGAAAATTCTCGGAAAATTCTCGGAAAATTCTCGGAAAATTCTCGGAAAATTCTCGGAAAATTGCCGGAAAATTCTCGGAAAATTCTTGGAAAATTCTCGGAAAATTCTCGGAAAATTCTCGGAATATTCCTGGAAAATTCTCGGAAAATTCTCGGAAAATTCTCGGAAAAGTCTCGGAAAATTCTCGGAAAATTTTCGGAAAATTGACGGAAAATTCTCGGAAAATTCTCGGAAATTTCTCGGAAAATTCTCGGAAAATTCTCAGAAAATTCTCAGAAAATTCTCGGAAAATTCTCGGAAAATTCTCGGAAAATTCTCGGAAAATTGACGCAAAATTGTCGGAAAATTCTCGGAAAATTCTCGGAAAATTCTCGGAAAATTCTCGGAAAATTCTCGGAAAATTCTCGGAAAATTCTCGGAAAATTGACGGAAAACTCTCGGAAAATTCTCGGAAAATTCTCGGAAAATTCTCGGAAAATTCTCGGAAAATTCTCGGAAAATTCTCGGAAAATTCTCGGAAAATTCTCGGAAAATTCTCGGAAGATTCTCGGAAAATTGACGGAAAACTCTCGGAAAATTCTCGGAAAATTCTTGGAAAATTCTCGGAAAATTCTCGGAAAATTCTCGGAAAATTCTCGGAAAATTCTCGGAAAATTCTCGGAAAATTCTCGGAAAATTCTCGGAAAATTGACGGAAAATTCTCGGAAAATTCTCGGAAAATTCTCGGAAAATTGACGGAAAATTCTCGGAAAATTCTCGGAAAATTCTCAGAAAATTCTCGGAAAATTCTCGAAAAATTCTCGGAAAATTCTCGGAAAATTCTCGGAAAATTCTCCGAAAATTCTCGGAAAATTCTCGGAAAATTCTCGGAAAATTCTCGGAAAATTCTCGGAAAATTCTCGGAAAATTCTCGGAAAATTCTCGGAAAATTCACGGAAAATTCTCGGAAAATTCTCGGAAAATTCTCGGAAAATTCTCGGAAAATTCTCGGAAAATTCTCGGAAAAATCTCGGAAAATTCTTGGAAAATTCTCAGAAAATTCTCGGAAAATTCTCGGAAAATTCTCGGAAAATTCTCGGAAAATTCTCGGAAAATTCTCGGAAAATTCTCGGAAAATTCTCGGAAAATTCCCGGAAAATTCTCGGAAAATTCTCGGAAAATTCTCGGAAAATTCTCGGAAAATTCTCGGAAAATTCGCGGAAAATTCTCGGAAAATTCTCGGAAAATTCTCGGAAAATTCTCGGAAAATTCTCCGAAAATTCGCGGAAAATTGACGGAAAATTCTCGGAAAATTCTCGGAAATTTCTCAGAAAATTCTGAATTTTCCGAGAATTTTCCGACGATTTTCTGAGAATTTTCCGAGAATTTTCCGAGAATTTTCCGTGAATTTTCCGAGAATTTTCCGAGAATTTTCCGAGAATTTTCCGGGAATTTTCCGAGAATTTTCCGAGAATTTTCCGAGAATTTTCCGAGAATTTTCCGAGAATTTTCCGAGAATTTATTGAGAATTTTCTGAGAATTTTCCGAGAATTTTCCGAGAATTTTCCGAGAATTTTCCGAGAATTTTCCGAGAATTTTCTGAGAATTTTCCGAGAATTTTCAGAGAATTTTCCGAGATTTTTCCGAGAATTTTCCGAGAATTTTCCGAGAATTTTCCGAGAATTTTCCGAGAATTTGCCGAGAATTGTCCGAGAATTTTCCGAGAATTTTCCGAGAATTTTCCGAGAATTTTCCGAGAATTTTCCGAGAATTTCCCGAGAATTTTCTGGGAATTTTCCGAGAATTTTCTGAGAATTTTCCGAGAATTTTCCGAGAATTTTCCGAGCATTTTCCGAGAATTTTCCGAGAATTTTCCAAGAATTTTCCGAGAATTTTCCGAGAATTTTCCGAGAATTTTCTGAGAATTTTCCGAGAATTTTCCGAGAATTTTCTGAGATTTTTCCGAGAATTTTCCGAGAATTTTCCGAGAATTTTCCGAGAATTTTCCGTCAATTTTCCGAGAATTTTCCGAGAATTTTCCGAGATTTTTCCGAGAATTTTCCGAGAATTTTCCGAGAATTTTCCGACGATTTTCTGAGAATTTTCCGAGAATTTTCCGAGAATTTTCCGAGAATTTTCCGAGAATTTTCCGAGAATTTTCCGAGAATTTATTGAGAATTTTCCGGGAATTTTCTGAGAATTTTCCGAGAATTTTCCAAGAATTTCCGAGAATTTTCCGAGAAATTTCTGAGAATTTTCCGAGAATTTTCCGAGAATTTTCCGAGATTTTTCCAAGAATTTTCCGAGAATTTTCGGAGAATTTTCCGAGAATTTTCCGAGAATTTTCCGAGAATTTTCCGAGAATTTTCCGGGAATTTTCCGAGAATTTTCCGAGAATTTTCCGAGAATTTTCCGGGAATTTTCCGAGAATTCTCCGAGAATTTTCCGAGAATTTTCCGAGAATTTTCCGAGAATTTTCCGAGAATTTTCCGAGAATTTTCTGAGAATTTTCCGAGAATTTTCCGAGAATTTTCTGAGAATTTTCCGAGAATTTTCCGAGAATTTTCCGAGAATTTCCCGAGAATTTTCCGAGAATTTTCCGAGAATTTTCCGAGAATTTTCCGAGAATTTTCGGAGAATTTTTCGAGAATTTTCCGAGAATTTTCCGAGAATTTTCCGAGAATTTTCCGAGAATTTTCCGAGAATTTCCGAGAATTTTCCGAGAATTTTCCGAGAATTTCCCGAGAATTTTCTGGGAATTTTCCGAGAATTTTCTGAGAATTTTCCGAGAATTTTCCGAGAATTTTCCGAGCATTTTCCGAGAATTTTCCGAGAATTTTCCAAGAATTTTCCGAGAATTTTCCGAGAATTTTCCGAGAATTTTCTGAGAATTTTCCGAGAATTTTCCGAGAATTTTCTGAGATTTTTCCGAGAATTTTCCGAGCATTTTCCGAGAATTTTCCGAGAATTTTCCGAGAATTTATTGAGAATTTTCCGAGAATTTTCCGAGAATTTTCCGAGAATTTTCCGAGAATTTCCGAGAATTTTCCGAGAAATTTCTGAGAATTTTCCGAGAATTTTCCGAGAATTTTCCGAGATTTTTCCAAGAATTTTCCGAGAATTTTCCGAGAATTTTCCGAGAATTTTCCGAGAATTTTCCGAGAATTTTCCGAGAATTTTCCGGGAATTTTCCGAGAATTTTCCGAGAATTTTCCGAGAATTTTCCGAGAATTTTCTGAGAATTTTCCGAGAATTTTCCGAGAATTTTCTGAGAATTTTCCGAGAATTTTCCGAGAATTTTCCGAGAATTTTCCGAGAATTTTCCGAGAATTTCCGAGAATTTTCCGAGAAATTTCTGAGAATTTTCCGAGAATTTTCCGAGATTTTTCCGAGATTTTTCCAAGAATTTTCCGAGAATTTTCCGAGAATTTTCCGAGAATTTTCCGAGAATTTTCCGAGAATTTACCGAGAATTCTCCGAGAATTTTCCCAGAATTTTCCGAGAATTTTCCGAGAATTTTCCGAGAATTTTCCGAGAATTTTCTGAGAATTTTCCGAGAATTTTCCGAGAATTTTCTGAGAATTTTCCGAGAATTTTCCGAGAATTTTCCGAGAATTTTCCGAGAATTTTCCGAGAATTTTCCGAGAAGTTTCCGAGAATTTTCCGAGAATTTCCCGAGAATTTTCTGGGAATTTTCCGAGAATTTTCTGAGAATTTTCCGAGAATTTTCCGAGAATTTTCTGAGATTTTTCCGAGAATTTTCCGAGAATTTTC
The DNA here is from genome assembly GCA_964036045.1 of Eutreptiella sp. 'Long Island Sound 2002'. Classification (NCBI taxonomy): domain Eukaryota; phylum Euglenozoa; class Euglenophyceae; order Eutreptiales; family Eutreptiaceae; genus Eutreptiella; species Eutreptiella sp. 'Long Island Sound 2002'. The sequence continues at coordinate 200,675 of CAXIWF010000377.1, read as the reverse complement.
CGAGAATTTTCCGAGAATTTTCCGTCAATTTTCCGAGAATTTTCCGAGAATTTTCCGAGATTTTTCCGAGAATTTTCCGAGAATTTTCCGAGAATTTTCCGACGATTTTCTGAGAATTTTCCGAGAATTTTCCGAGAATTTTCCGAGAATTTTCCGAGAATTTTCCGAGAATTTTCGGAGAATTTATTGAGAATTTTCCGAGAATTTTCCGAGAATTTTCCGAGAATTTTCCGAGAATTTCCGAGAATTTTCCGAGAAATTTCTGAGAATTTTCCGAGAATTTTCCGAGAATTTTCCGAGATTTTTCCAAGAATTTTCCGAGAATTTTCCGAGAATTTTCCGAGAATTTTCCGAGAATTTTCCGAGAATTTTTGGAGAATTTTCCGAGAATTTTCCGAGAATTTTCCGAGAATTTTCCGAGAATTTCCGGAGAATTTTCTGGGAATTTTCCGAGAATTTTCTGAGAATTTTCCGAGAATTTTCCGAGAATTTTCCGAGCATTTTCCGAGAATTTTCCGAGAATTTTCCAAGAATTTTCCGAGAATTTTCCGAGATTTTTCCGAGAATTTTCCGAGAATTTTCTGAGAATTTTCCGACGATTTTCTGAGAATTTTCCGAGAATTTTCCGAGAATTTTCCGAGAATTTTCCGAGAATTTTCCGAGAATTTTCGGAGAATTTTCCGAGAATTTTCCGAGAATTTTCCGACGATTTTCTGAGAATTTTCCGAGAATTTTCCGAGAATTTTCCGAGAATTTTCCGAGAATTTCCGAGAATTTTCCGAGAAATTTCTGAGAATTTTCCGAGAATTTTCGGAGAATTTTCCGAGATTTTTCCAAGAATTTTCCGAGAATTTTCCGAGAATTTTCCGAGAATTTTCCGAGAATTTTCCGAGAATTTTCCGAGAATTTTCCGAGAATTTTCCGGGAATTTTCCGAGAATTTTCCGAGAATTTTCCGAGAATTTTCCGAGAATTTACCGAGAATTCTCCGAGAATTTTCCGAGAATTTTCCGAGAATTTTCCGAGAATTTTCCGAGAATTTTCCGAGAATTTTCTGAGAATTTTCCGAGTATTTTGCGAGAATTTTCTGAGAATTTTCCGAGAATTTTCCGAGAATTTTCCGAGAATTTCCCGAGAATTTTCCGAGAATTTTCCGAGAATTTTCCGAGAATTTTCGGAGAATTTTCCGAGAATTTTCCGAGAATTTTCCGAGAATTTTCCGTCAATTTTCCGAGAATTTTCCGAGAATTTTCCGAGAATTTTCGGAGAATTTTCCGAGAATTTTCCGAGAATTTTCCGAGAATTTTCCGAGAATTTTCCGAGAATTTTCCGAGTTTTCCCGAGAATTTTCCGAGATTTTCCCGAGAATTTTCCGAGAATTTTCCGAGAATTTTCCGAGAATTTTCCGAGAATTTTCTGGGAATTTTCCGAGAATTTTCCGAGAATTTTCCGAGAATTTTCCGAGAATTTTCCGAGAATTTTCCGAGAATTTTCCGAGAATTTTCCGAGAATTTTCGGAGAATTTTCCGAGAATTTTCCGAGAATTTTCCGAGAATTTTCCGAGAATTTTCCGTCAATTTTCCGAGAATTTTCCGAGAATTTTCCGAGATCTTTCCGTGAATTTTCTGAGAATTTTCCGAGAATTTTCCGAGAATTTTCCGAGAATTTTCCGAGAATTTTCCGAGAATTTTCCGAGAATTTTCCGAGAATTTTCCGAGAATTTTCCGAGAATTTTCCGAGAATTTTCCGAGATTTTCCGAGAATTTTCCGAGATTTTCCCGAGAATTTTCCGAGAATTTTCCGAGAAGAACTCTCGGAAAATTCTCGGAAAATTCTCGGAAAATTCTCGGAAAATTCTCGGAAAAATCTCGGAAAATTCTTGGAAAATTCTCGGAAAATTCTCGGAAAATTTTCCGAAAATTCTCGGAAAATTCTCGGAAAATTCTCGGAAAATTCTCGGAAAATTCTCGGAAACTTCTCGGAAAATTCCCGGAAAATTTCGGAAAATTCTCGGAAAATTCTCGGAAAATTCTCGGAAAATTCTCAGAAAATTCTCGGAAAATTCTCGCAAAGTTCTAGGAAAATTCTCGGAAAATTCTCGGAAAATTCTCGGAAAATTCTCGGAAAATTCTCGGAAAATTCTCCGAAAAATCTCGGAAAATTCTTGGAAAATTCTCAGAAAATTCTCGGAAAATTCTCGGAAAATTCTCGGAAAATTCTCGGAAAATTCTCGGAAAATTCTCGGAAAATTCTCAGAAAATTCTCGGAAAATTCCCAGAAAATTCTCGGAAAATTCTTGGAAAATTCTCGGAAAATTCTCGGAAAATTCTCGGAAAATTCTCGGAAAATTCTCGGAAAATTCTCGGAAAATTCTCGGAAAATTCTCGGAAAATTCTCGGAAAATTCTCGGAAAATTTTCGGAAAATTGACGGAAAATTCTCGGAAAATTCTCGGAAATTTCTCGGAAAATTCTCGGAAAATTCTCAGAAAATTCTCAGAAAATTCTCGGAAAATTCTCGGAAAATTCTCGGAAAATTCTCGGAAAATTGACGGAAAATTCTCGGAAAATTCTCGGAAAATTCTCGGAAAATTCTCGGAAAATTCTCGGAAAATTCTCGGAAAATTCTCGGAAAATTCTCGGAAAATTGACGGAAAACTCTCGGAAAATTCTCGGAAAATTCTCGGAAAATTCTCGGAAAATTCTCGGAAAATTCTCGCAAAATTCTCGGAAAATTCTCGGAAAATTGACGGAAAACTCTCGGAAAATTCTCGGAAAATTCTTGGAAAATTCTCGGAAAATTCTCGGAAAATTCTCGGAAAATTCTCGGAAAATTCTCGGAAAAATCTCGGAAAATTCCTGGAAAATTCTCGGAAAATTCTCGGAAAATTCTCGGAAAATTCTCGGAAAATTCTCGGAAAATTCTCGGAAAATTCTCCGAAAATTCCCGGAAAATTCTCGGAAAATTCTCAGAAAATTCTCGGAAAATTCTCGGAAAATTCTCGGAAAATTCTCGGAAAATTCTCGGAAAATTCTCGGAAAATTCTCGGAAAATTCTCGGAAAATTGACGGAAAATTCTCGGAAAATTCTCGGAAAATTCTCGGAAAATTGACGGAAAATTCTCGGAAAATTCTCGGAAAATTCTCAGAAAATTCTCGGAAAATTCTCGGAAAATTCTCGGAAAATTCTCGGAAAATTGTCGGAAAATTCTCCGAAAATTCTCGGAAAATTCTCGGAAAATTCTCGGAAAATTCTCGGAAAATTCTCGGAAAATTCTCGGAAAATTCTCGGAAAATTCTCGGAAAATTCACGGAAAATTCTCGGAAAATTTTTGGAAAATTCTCGGAAAATTCTCGGAAAATTCTCGGAAAATTCTCGGAAAATTCTCGGAAAATTCTCGGAAAATTCTCGGAAAATTCTCGGAAAATTCTCGGAAAATTCTCGGAAAATTCTCGGAAAATTCTCGGAAAATTCCCGGAAAATTCTCGGAAAATTCTCGGAAAATTCTCGGAAAATTCTCGGAAAATTCTCGGAAAATTCGCGGAAAATTCTCGGAAAATTCTCGGAAAATTCTCGGAAAATTCTCGGAAAATTCTCCGAAAATTCTCGGAAAATTGACGGAAAATTCTCGGAAAATTCTCGGAAATTTCTCGGAAAATTTTCGGAAAATTGACGGAAAATTCTCAGAAAATTCTCGGAAATTTCTCGGAAAATTCTCGGAAAATTCTCAGAAAATTCTGAATTTTCCGAGAATTTTCCGACGATTTTCTGAGAATTTTCCGAGAATTTTCCGAGAATTTTCCGTGAATTTTCCGAGAATTTTCCGAGAATTTTCCGAGAATTTATTGAGAATTTTCTGAGAATTTTCCGAGAATTTTCCGAGAATTTTCCGAGAATTTTGCGAGAATTTTCCGAGAATTTATTGAGAATTTTCTGAGAATTTTCCGAGAATTTTCCGAGAATTTTCCGAGAATTTTCCGAGAATTTTCCGAGAATTTTCTGAGAATTTTCCGAGAATTTTCCGAGAATTTTCCGAGATTTTTCCGAGAATTTTCCGAGAATTTTCCGAGAATTTTCCGAGAATTTTCCGAGAATTTGCCGAGAATTTTCCGAGAATTTTCCGAGAATTTTCCGAGAATTTTCCGAGAATTTTCCGAGAATTTTCCGAGAATTTCCCGAGAATTTTCTGGGAATTTTCCGAGAATTTTCTGAGAATTTTCCGAGAATTTTCCGAGAATTTTCCGAGCATTTTCTGAGAATTTTCCGAGAATTTTCCAAGAATTTTCCGAGAATTTTCCGAGAATTTTCCGAGAATTTTCTGAGAATTTTCCGAGAATTTTCCGAGAATTTTCTGAGATTTTTCCGAGAATTTTCCGAGCATTTTCCGAGAATTTTCCGAGAAGAACTCTCGGAAAATTCTCGGAAAATTCTCGGAAAATTCTCGGAAAATTCTCGGAAAAATCTCGGAAAATTCATGGAAAATTCTTGGAAAATTCTCGGAAAATTTTCGGAAAATTCTCGGAAAATTCTCGGAAAATTCTCGGAAAATTCTCGGAAAATTCTCGGAAAATTCTCGGAAACTTCTCGGAAAATTCCCGGAAAATTTCGGAAAATTCTCGGAAAATTCTCGGAAAATTCTCAGAAAATTCTCGGAAAATTCTCGGAAAATTCTAGGAAAATTCTCGGAAAATTCTCGGAAAATTCTCGGAAAAATCTCGGAAAATTCTTGGAAAATTCTCAGAAAATTCTCGGAAAATTCTCGGAAAATTCTCGGAAAATTCTCGGAAAATTCTCGGAAAATTCTCGGAAAATTCTCGGAAAATTGTCGGAAAATTCTCGGAAAATTCCCGGAAAATTCTCGGAAAATTCTTGGAAAATTCTCGGAAAATTCTCGGAAAATTCTCGCAAAATTCTCGGAAAATTCTCGGAAAATTCTCGGAAAATTCTCGGAAAATTCTCGTAAAATTCTCGGAAAATTCTCGGAAAATTTTCGGAAAATTGACGGAAAATTCTCGGAAAATTCTCGGAAATTTCTCGGAAAATTCTCGGAAAATTCTCAGAAAATTCTCAGAAAATTCTCGGAAAATTCTCGGAAAATTCTCGGAAAATTCTCGGAAAATTGACGCAAAATTCTCGGAAAATTCTCGGAAAATTCTCGGAAAATTCTCGGAAAATTCTCGGAAAATTCTCGGAAAATTCTCGGAAAATTGACGGAAAACTCTCGGAAAATTCTCGGAAAATTCTCGGAAAATTCTCGGAAAATTCTCGGAAAATTCTCGGAAAATTCTCGGAAAATTTTCGGAAAATTGACGGAAAATTCTCAGAAAATTCTCGGAAATTTCTCGGAAAATTCTCGGAAAGTTCTCAGAAAATTCTGAATTTTCCGAGAATTTTCCGACGATTTTCTGAGAATTTTCCGAGAATTTTCCGAGAATTTTCCGTGAATTTTCCGAGAATTTTCCGAGAATTTTCCGAGAATTTATTGAGAATTTTCTGAGAATTTTCCGAGAATTTTCCGAGAATTTTCCGAGAATTTTGCGAGAATTTTCCGAGAATTTATTGAGAATTTTCTGAGAATTTTCCGAGAATTTTCCGAGAATTTTCCGAGAATTTTCCGAGAATTTTCCGAGAATTTTCCGAGAATTTTCCGAGAATTTTCCGAGAATTTTTGGAGAATTTTCCGAGAATTTTCCGAGAATTTTCCGAGAATTTCCGGAGAATTTTCTGGGAATTTTCCGAGAAGTTTCTGAGAATTTTCCGAGAATTTTCCGAGAATTTTCCGAGCATTTTCCGAGAATTTTCCGAGAATTTTCCAAGAATTTTCCGAGAATTTTCCGAGATTTTTCCGAGAATTTTCCGAGAATTTTCCGAGAATTTTCCGACGACTTTCTGAGAATTTTCCGAGAATTTTCCGAGAATTTTCCGAGAATTTTCCGAGAATTTTCCGAGAATTTTCGGAGAATTTTCCGAGAATTTTCCGAGAATTTTCCGACGATTTTCTGAGAATTTTCCGAGAATTTTCCGAGAATTTTCCGAGAATTTCCGAGAATTTTCCGAGAAATTTCTGAGAATTTTCCGAGAATTTTCGGAGAATTTTCCGAGATTTTTCCAAGAATTTTCCGAGAATTTTCCGAGAATTTTCCGAGAATTTTCCGAGAATTTTCCGAGAATTTTCCGAGAATTTTCCGGGAATTTTCCGAGAATTTTCCGAGAATTTTCCGAGAATTTACCGAGAATTCTCCGAGAATTTTCCGAGAATTTTCCGAGAATTTTCCGAGAATTTTCCGAGAATTTTCCGAGAATTTTCTGAGAATTTTCCGAGTATTTTGCGAGTATTTTGCGAGAATTTTCTGAGAATTTTCCGAGAATTTTCCGAGAATTTTCCGAGAATTTCCCGAGAATTTTCCGAGAATTTTCCGAGAATTTTCCGAGAATTTTCCGAGAATTTTCGGAGAATTTTCCGAGAATTTTCCGAGAATTTTCCGAGAATTTTCCGAGAATTTTCCGAAAATTTTCCGAGAATTTTCCGTCAATTTTCCGAGAATTTTCCGAGAATTTTCCGAGAATTTTCCGAGAATTTTCCGAGAATTTTCCGAGAATTTTCCGAGAATTTTCCGAGAATTTTCCGAGAATTTTCCGAGTTTTCCCGAGAATTTTCCGAGATTTTCCCGAGAATTTTCCGAGAATTTTCCGAGAATTTTCCGAGAATTTTCCGAGAATTTTCTGGGAATTTTCCGAGAATTTTCCGAGAATTTTCCGAGAATTTTCCGAGAATTTTCCGAGAATTTTCCGAGAATTTTCCGAGAATTTTCCGAGAATTTTCGGAGAATTTTCCGAGAATTTTCCGAGAATTTTCCGAGAATTTTCCGAGAATTTTCCGAGAATTTTCCGTCAATTTTCCGAGAATTTTCCGAGAATTTTCCGAGATCTTTCCGTGAATTTTCTGAGAATTTTCCGAGAATTTTCCGAGAATTTTCCGAGAATTTTCCGAGAATTTTCGGAGAATTTTCCGAGAATTTTCCGAGAATTTTCCGAGAATTTTCCGAGAATTTTCCGAGAATTTTCCGAGATTTTCCGAGAATTTTCCGAGATTTTCCCGAGAATTTTCCGAGAATTTTCCGAGAAGAACTCTCGGAAAATTCTCGGAAAATTCTCGGAAAATTCTCGGAAAAATCTCGGAAAATTCTTGGAAAATTCTCGGAAAATTCTCGGAAAATTTTCCGAAAATTCTCGGAAAATTCTCGGAAAATTCTCGGAAAATTCTCGGAAAATTCTCGGAAACTTCTCGGAAAATTCCCGGAAAATTTCGGAAAATTCTCGGAAAATTCTCGGAAAATTCTCGGAAAATTCTCAGAAAATTCTCGGAAAATTCTCGCAAAGTTCTAGGAAAATTCTCGGAAAATTCTCGGAAAATTCTCGGAAAATTCTCGGAAAATTCTCGGAAAATTCTCCGAAAAATCTCGGAAAATTCTTGGAAAATTCTCAGAAAATTCTCGGAAAATTCTCGGAAAATTCTCGGAAAATTCTCGGAAAATTCTCGGAAAATTCTCGGAAAATTCTCGGAAAATTCTCAGAAAATTCTCGGAAAATTCCCAGAAAATTCTCGGAAAATTCTTGGAAAATTCTCGGAAAATTCTCGGAAAATTCTCGGAAAATTCTCGGAAAATTCTCGGAAAATTCTCGGAAAATTCTCGGAAAATTCTCGGAAAATTCTCGGAAAATTTTCGGAAAATTGACGGAAAATTCTCGGAAAATTCTCGGAAATTTCTCGGAAAATTCTCGGAAAATTCTCAGAAAATTCTCAGAAAATTCTCGGAAAATTCTCGGAAAATTCTCGGAAAATTCTCGGAAAATTGACGGAAAATTCTCGGAAAATTCTCGGAAAATTCTCGGAAAATTCTCGGAAAATTCTCGGAAAATTCTCGGAAAATTCTCGGAAAATTGACGGAAAACTCTCGGAAAATTCTCGGAAAATTCTTGGCAAATTCTCGGAAAATTCTCGGAAACTTCTCGCAAAATTCTCGGAAACTTCTCGCAAAATTCTCGGAAAATTCTCGGAAAATTCTCGGAACATTCTCGGAAAATTGACGGAAAACTCTCGGAAAATTCTCGGAAAATTCTTGGAAAATTTTCGGAAAATTCTCGGAAAATTCTCGGAAAATTCTCGGAAAATTCTCGGAAAAATCTCGGAAAATTCCTGGAAAATTCTCAGAAAATTCTCGGAAAATTCTCGGAAAATTCTCGGAAAATTCTCGGAAAATTCTCGGAAAATTCTCCGAAAATTCCCGGAAAATTCTCGGAAAATTCTCGGAAAATTCTCGGAAAATTCTCGGAAAATTCTCGGAAAATTCTCAGAAAATTCTGAATTTTCCGAGAATTTTCCGACGATTTTCTGAGAATTTTCCGAGAATTTTCCGAGAATTTTCCGTGAATTTTCCGAGAATTTTCCGAGAATTTTCCGAGAATTTATTGAGAATTTTCTGAGAATTTTCCGAGAATTTTCCGAGAATTTTCCGAGAATTTTGCGAGAATTTTCCGAGAATTTATTGAGAATTTTCTGAGAATTTTCCGAGAATTTTCCGAGAATTTTCCGAGAATTTTCCGAGAATTTTCCGAGAATTTTCTGAGAATTTTCCGAGAATTTTCCGAGAATTTTCCGAGATTTTTCCGAGAATTTTCCGAGAATTTTCCGAGAATTTTCCGAGAATTTTCCGAGAATTTTCCGAGAATTTTCCGAGAATTTCCCGAGAATTTTCTGGGAATTTTCCGAGAATTTTCTGAGAATTTTCCGAGAATTTTCCGAGAATTTTCCGAGCATTTTCCGAGAATTTTCCGAGAATTTTCCAAGAATTTTCCGAGAATTTTCCGAGAATTTTCCGAGAATTTTCTGAGAATTTTCTGAGAATTTTCCGAGAATTTTCCGAGAATTTTCTGAGATTTTTCCGAGAATTTTCCGAGCATTTTCCGAGAATTTTCCGAGAATTTTCCGAGAATTTTCCGAGAATTTTCCGAGAATTTTCCGTCAATTTTCCGAGAATTTTCCGAGAATTTTCCGAGAATTTTCCGAGAATTTTCCGAGAATTTTCCGAGAATTTCCGGAGAATTTTCTGGGAATTTTCCGAGAAGTTTCTGAGAATTTTCCGAGAATTTTCCGAGAATTTTCCGAGCATTTTCCGAGAATTTTCCGAGAATTTTCCAAGAATTTTCCGAGAATTTTCCGAGATTTTTCCGAGAATTTTCCGAGAATTTTCCGAGAATTTTCCGACGACTTTCTGAGAATTTTCCGAGAATTTTCCGAGAATTTTCCGAGAATTTTCCGAGAATTTTCCGAGAATTTTCGGAGAATTTTCCGAGAATTTTCCGAGAATTTTCCGACGATTTTCTGAGAATTTTCCGAGAATTTTCCGAGAATTTTCCGAGAATTTCCGAGAATTTTCCGAGAAATTTCTGAGAATTTTCCGAGAATTTTCGGAGAATTTTCCGAGATTTTTCCAAGAATTTTCCGAGAATTTTCCGAGAATTTTCCGAGAATTTTCCGAGAATTTTCCGAGAATTTTCCGAGAATTTTCCGGGAATTTTCCGAGAATTTTCCGAGAATTTTCCGAGAATTTACCGAGAATTCTCCGAGAATTTTCCGAGAATTTTCCGAGAATTTTCCGAGAATTTTCCGAGAATTTTCTGAGAATTTTCCGAGTATTTTGCGAGTATTTTGCGAGAATTTTCTGAGAATTTTCCGAGAATTTTCCGAGAATTTTCCGAGAATTTCCCGAGAATTTTCCGAGAATTTTCCGAGAATTTTCCGAGAATTTTCCGAGAATTTTCGGAGAATTTTCCGAGAATTTTCCGAGAATTTTCCGAGAATTTTCCGAGAATTTTCCGAAAATTTTCCGAGAATTTTCCGTCAATTTTCCGAGAATTTTCCGAGAATTTTCCGAGAATTTTCCGAGAATTTTCCGAGAATTTTCCGAGAATTTTCCGAGAATTTTCCGAGAATTTTCCGAGAATTTTCCGAGTTTTCCCGAGAATTTTCCGAGATTTTCCCGAGAATTTTCCGAGAATTTTCCGAGAATTTTCCGAGAATTTTCCGAGAATTTTCTGGGAATTTTCCGAGAATTTTCCGAGAATTTTCCGAGAATTTTCCGAGAATTTTCCGAGAATTTTCCGAGAATTTTCCGAGAATTTTCCGAGAATTTTCGGAGAATTTTCCGAGAATTTTCCGAATATTTTCCGAGAATTTTCCGAGAATTTTCCGAGAATTTTCCGTCAATTTTCCGAGAATTTTCCGAGAATTTTCCGAGATCTTTCCGTGAATTTTCTGAGAATTTTCCGAGAATTTTCCGAGAATTTTCCGAGAATTTTCCGAGAATTTTCGGAGAATTTTCCGAGAATTTTCCGAGAATTTTCCGAGAATTTTCCGAGAATTTTCCGAGAATTTTCCGAGATTTTCCGAGAATTTTCCGAGATTTTCCCGAGAATTTTCCGAGAATTTTCCGAGAAGAACTCTCGGAAAATTCTCGGAAAATTCTCGGAAAATTCTCGGAAAATTCTCGGAAAAATCTCGGAAAATTCTTGGAAAATTCTCGGAAAATTCTCGGAAAATTTTCGGAAAATTGACGGAAAATTCTCAGAAAATTCTCGGAAATTTCTCGGAAAATTCTCGGAAAGTTCTCAGAAAATTCTGAATTTTCCGAGAATTTTCCGACGATTTTCTGAGAATTTTCCGAGAATTTTCCGAGAATTTTCCGTGAATTTTCCGAGAATTTTCCGAGAATTTTCCGAGAATTTATTGAGAATTTTCTGAGAATTTTCCGAGAATTTTCCGAGAATTTTCCGAGAATTTTGCGAGAATTTTCCGAGAATTTATTGAGAATTTTCTGAGAATTTTCCGAGAATTTTCCGAGAATTTTCCGAGAATTTTCCGAGAATTTTCCGAGAATTTTCCGAGAATTTTCCGAGAATTTTCCGAGAATTTTTGGAGAATTTTCCGAGAATTTTCCGAGAATTTTCCGAGAATTTCCGGAGAATTTTCTGGGAATTTTCCGAGAATTTTCCGAGAATTTTCCGAGAATTTTCCGAGAATTTTCCGAGAATTTTCCGAGAATTTTCCGAGTTTTCCCGAGAATTTTCCGAGATTTTCCCGAGAATTTTCCGAGAATTTTCCGAGAATTTTCCGAGAATTTTCCGAGAATTTTCTGGGAATTTTCCGAGAATTTTCCGAGAATTTTCCGAGAATTTTCCGAGAATTTTCCGAGAATTTTCCGAGAATTTTCCGAGAATTTTCCGAGAATTTTCGGAGAATTTTCCGAGAATTTTCCGAGAATTTTCCGAGAATTTTCCGAGAATTTTCCGAGAATTTTCCGTCAATTTTCCGAGAATTTTCCGAGAATTTTCCGAGATCTTTCCGTGAATTTTCTGAGAATTTTCCGAGAATTTTCCGAGAATTTTCCGAGAATTTTCCGAGAATTTTCGGAGAATTTTCCGAGAATTTTCCGAGAATTTTCCGAGAATTTTCCGAGAATTTTCCGAGAATTTTCCGAGATTTTCCGAGAATTTTCCGAGATTTTCCCGAGAATTTTCCGAGAATTTTCCGAGAAGAACTCTCGGAAAATTCTCGGAAAATTCTCGGAAAATTCTCGGAAAATTCTCGGAAAAATCTCGGAAAATTCTTGGAAAATTCTCGGAAAATTCTCGGAAAATTTTCGGAAAATTGACGGAAAATTCTCAGAAAATTCTCGGAAATTTCTCGGAAAATTCTCGGAAAGTTCTCAGAAAATTCTGAATTTTCCGAGAATTTTCCGACGATTTTCTGAGAATTTTCCGAGAATTTTCCGAGAATTTTCCGTGAATTTTCCGAGAATTTTCCGAGAATTTTCCGAGAATTTATTGAGAATTTTCTGAGAATTTTCCGAGAATTTTCCGAGAATTTTCCGAGAATTTTGCGAGAATTTTCCGAGAATTTATTGAGAATTTTCTGAGAATTTTCCGAGAATTTTCCGAGAATTTTCCGAGAATTTTCCGAGAATTTTCCGAGAATTTTCCGAGAATTTTCCGAGAATTTTCCGAGAATTTTTGGAGAATTTTCCGAGAATTTTCCGAGAATTTTCCGAGAATTTCCGGAGAATTTTCTGGGAATTTTCCGAGAAGTTTCTGAGAATTTTCCGAGAATTTTCCGAGAATTTTCCGAGCATTTTCCGAGAATTTTCCGAGAATTTTCCAAGAATTTTCCGAGAATTTTCCGAGATTTTTCCGAGAATTTTCCGAGAATTTTCCGAGAATTTTCCGACGACTTTCTGAGAATTTTCCGAGAATTTTCCGAGAATTTTCCGAGAATTTTCCGAGAATTTTCCGAGAATTTTCGGAGAATTTTCCGAGAATTTTCCGAGAATTTTCCGACGATTTTCTGAGAATTTTCCGAGAATTTTCCGAGAATTTTCCGAGAATTTCCGAGAATTTTCCGAGAAATTTCTGAGAATTTTCCGAGAATTTTCGGAGAATTTTCCGAGATTTTTCCAAGAATTTTCCGAGAATTTTCCGAGAATTTTCCGAGAATTTTCCGAGAATTTTCCGAGAATTTTCCGAGAATTTTCCGGGAATTTTCCGAGAATTTTCCGAGAATTTTCCGAGAATTTACCGAGAATTCTCCGAGAATTTTCCGAGAATTTTCCGAGAATTTTCCGAGAATTTTCCGAGAATTTTCCGAGAATTTTCTGAGAATTTTCCGAGTATTTTGCGAGTATTTTGCGAGAATTTTCTGAGAATTTTCCGAGAATTTTCCGAGAATTTTCCGAGAATTTCCCGAGAATTTTCCGAGAATTTTCCGAGAATTTTCCGAGAATTTTCCGAGAATTTTCGGAGAATTTTCCGAGAATTTTCCGAGAATTTTCCGAGAATTTTCCGAGAATTTTCCGAAAATTTTCCGAGAATTTTCCGTCAATTTTCCGAGAATTTTCCGAGAATTTTCCGAGAATTTTCCGAGAATTTTCCGAGAATTTTCCGAGAATTTTCCGAGAATTTTCCGAGAATTTTCCGAGAATTTTCCGAGTTTTCCCGAGAATTTTCCGAGATTTTCCCGAGAATTTTCCGAGAATTTTCCGAGAATTTTCCGAGAATTTTCCGAGAATTTTCTGGGAATTTTCCGAGAATTTTCCGAGAATTTTCCGAGAATTTTCCGAGAATTTTCCGAGAATTTTCCGAGAATTTTCCGAGAATTTTCCGAGAATTTTCGGAGAATTTTCCGAGAATTTTCCGAGAATTTTCCGAGAATTTTCCGAGAATTTTCCGAGAATTTTCCGTCAATTTTCCGAGAATTTTCCGAGAATTTTCCGAGATCTTTCCGTGAATTTTCTGAGAATTTTCCGAGAATTTTCCGAGAATTTTCCGAGAATTTTCCGAGAATTTTCCGAGAATTTTCCGAGATCTTTCCGTGAATTTTCCGAGAATTTTCCGAGAATTTTCCGAGAATTTTCCGAGAATTTTCGGAGAATTTTCCGAGAATTTTCCGAGAATTTTCCGAGAATTTTCCGAGAATTTTCCGAGAATTTTCCGAGATTTTCCGAGAATTTTCCGAGATTTTCCCGAGAATTTTCCGAGAATTTTCCGAGAAGAACTCTCGGAAAATTCTCGGAAAATTCTCGGAAAATTCTCGGAAAATTCTCGGAAAAATCTCGGAAAATTCTTGGAAAATTCTCGGAAAATTCTCGGAAAATTTTCCGAAAATTCTCGGAAAATTCTCGGAAAATTCTCGGAAAATTCTCGGAAAATTCTCGGAAACTTCTCGGAAAATTCCCGGAAAATTTCGGAAAATTCTCGGAAAATTCTCGGAAAATTCTCGGAAAATTCTCAGAAAATTCTCGGAAAATTCTCGCAAAGTTCTAGGAAAATTCTCGGAAAATTCTCGGAAAATTCTCGGAAAATTCTCGGAAAATTCTCGGAAAATTCTCCGAAAAATCTCGGAAAATTCTTGGAAAATTCTCAGAAAATTCTCGGAAAATTCTCGGAAAATTCTCGGAAAATTCTCGGAAAATTCTCGGAAAATTCTCGGAAAATTCTCGGAAAATTCTCAGAAAATTCTCGGAAAATTCCCAGAAAATTCTCGGAAAATTCTTGGAAAATTCTCGGAAAATTCTCGGAAAATTCTCGGAAAATTCTCGGAAAATTCTCGGAAAATTCTCGGAAAATTCTCGGAAAATTCTCGGAAAATTCTCGGAAAATTTTCGGAAAATTGACGGAAAATTCTCGGAAAATTCTCGGAAATTTCTCGGAAAATTCTCGGAAAATTCTCAGAAAATTCTCAGAAAATTCTCGGAAAATTCTCGGAAAATTCTCGGAAAATTCTCGGAAAATTGACGGAAAATTCTCGGAAAATTCTCGGAAAATTCTCGGAAAATTCTCGGAAAATTCTCGGAAAATTCTCGGAAAATTCTCGGAAAATTGACGGAAAACTCTCGGAAAATTCTCGGAAAATTCTTGGCAAATTCTCGGAAAATTCTCGGAAACTTCTCGCAAAATTCTCGGAAACTTCTCGCAAAATTCTCGGAAAATTCTCGGAAAATTCTCGGAACATTCTCGGAAAATTGACGGAAAACTCTCGGAAAATTCTCGGAAAATTCTTGGAAAATTTTCGGAAAATTCTCGGAAAATTCTCGGAAAATTCTCGGAAAATTCTCGGAAAAATCTCGGAAAATTCCTGGAAAATTCTCAGAAAATTCTCGGAAAATTCTCGGAAAATTCTCGGAAAATTCTCGGAAAATTCTCGGAAAATTCTCGGAAAATTCTCCGAAAATTCCCGGAAAATTCTCGGAAAATTCTCGGAAAATTCTCGGAAAATTCTCGGAAAATTCTCAGAAAATTCTGAATTTTCCGAGAATTTTCCGACGATTTTCTGAGAATTTTCCGAGAATTTTCCGAGAATTTTCCGTGAATTTTCCGAGAATTTTCCGAGAATTTTCCGAGAATTTATTGAGAATTTTCTGAGAATTTTCCGAGAATTTTCCGAGAATTTTCCGAGAATTTTGCGAGAATTTTCCGAGAATTTATTGAGAATTTTCTGAGAATTTTCCGAGAATTTTCCGAGAATTTTCCGAGAATTTTCCGAGAATTTTCTGAGAATTTTCCGAGAATTTTCCGAGAATTTTCCGAGATTTTTCCGAGAATTTTCCGAGAATTTTCCGAGAATTTTCCGAGAATTTTCCGAGAATTTTCCGAGAATTTTCCGAGAATTTCCCGAGAATTTTCTGGGAATTTTCCGAGAATTTTCTGAGAATTTTCCGAGAATTTTCCGAGAATTTTCCGAGCATTTTCCGAGAATTTTCCGAGAATTTTCCAAGAATTTTCCGAGAATTTTCCGAGAATTTTCCGAGAATTTTCTGAGAATTTTCTGAGAATTTTCCGAGAATTTTCCGAGAATTTTCTGAGATTTTTCCGAGAATTTTCCGAGCATTTTCCGAGAATTTTCCGAGAATTTTCCGAGAATTTTCCGAGAATTTTCCGAGAATTTTCCGTCAATTTTCCGAGAATTTTCCGAGAATTTTCCGAGAATTTTCCGAGAATTTTCCGAGAATTTTCCGAGAATTTCCGGAGAATTTTCTGGGAATTTTCCGAGAAGTTTCTGAGAATTTTCCGAGAATTTTCCGAGAATTTTCCGAGCATTTTCCGAGAATTTTCCGAGAATTTTCCAAGAATTTTCCGAGAATTTTCCGAGATTTTTCCGAGAATTTTCCGAGAATTTTCCGAGAATTTTCCGACGACTTTCTGAGAATTTTCCGAGAATTTTCCGAGAATTTTCCGAGAATTTTCCGAGAATTTTCCGAGAATTTTCGGAGAATTTTCCGAGAATTTTCCGAGAATTTTCCGACGATTTTCTGAGAATTTTCCGAGAATTTTCCGAGAATTTTCCGAGAATTTCCGAGAATTTTCCGAGAAATTTCTGAGAATTTTCCGAGAATTTTCGGAGAATTTTCCGAGATTTTTCCAAGAATTTTCCGAGAATTTTCCGAGAATTTTCCGAGAATTTTCCGAGAATTTTCCGAGAATTTTCCGGGAATTTTCCGAGAATTTTCCGAGAATTTTCCGAGAATTTACCGAGAATTCTCCGAGAATTTTCCGAGAATTTTCCGAGAATTTTCCGAGAATTTTCCGAGAATTTTCTGAGAATTTTCCGAGTATTTTGCGAGTATTTTGCGAGAATTTTCTGAGAATTTTCCGAGAATTTTCCGAGAATTTTCCGAGAATTTCCCGAGAATTTTCCGAGAATTTTCCGAGAATTTTCCGAGAATTTTCCGAGAATTTTCGGAGAATTTTCCGAGAATTTTCCGAGAATTTTCCGAGAATTTTCCGAGAATTTTCCGAAAATTTTCCGAGAATTTTCCGTCAATTTTCCGAGAATTTTCCGAGAATTTTCCGAGAATTTTCCGAGAATTTTCCGAGAATTTTCCGAGAATTTTCCGAGAATTTTCCGAGAATTTTCCGAGAATTTTCCGAGTTTTCCCGAGAATTTTCCGAGATTTTCCCGAGAATTTTCCGAGAATTTTCCGAGAATTTTCCGAGAATTTTCCGAGAATTTTCTGGGAATTTTCCGAGAATTTTCCGAGAATTTTCCGAGAATTTTCCGAGAATTTTCCGAGAATTTTCCGAGAATTTTCCGAGAATTTTCCGAGAATTTTCGGAGAATTTTCCGAGAATTTTCCGAGAATTTTCCGAGAATTTTCCGAGAATTTTCCGAGAATTTTCCGTCAATTTTCCGAGAATTTTCCGAGAATTTTCCGAGATCTTTCCGTGAATTTTCTGAGAATTTTCCGAGAATTTTCCGAGAATTTTCCGAGAATTTTCCGAGAATTTTCGGAGAATTTTCCGAGAATTTTCCGAGAATTTTCCGAGAATTTTCCGAGAATTTTCCGAGAATTTTCCGAGATTTTCCGAGAATTTTCCGAGATTTTCCCGAGAATTTTCCGAGAATTTTCCGAGAAGAACTCTCGGAAAATTCTCGGAAAATTCTCGGAAAATTCTCGGAAAATTCTCGGAAAAATCTCGGAAAATTCTTGGAAAATTCTCGGAAAATTCTCGGAAAATTTTCCGAAAATTCTCGGAAAATTCTCGGAAAATTCTCGGAAAATTCTCGGAAACTTCTCGGAAAATTCCCGGAAAATTTCGGAAAATTCTCGGAAAATTCTCGGAAAATTCTCGGAAAATTCTCAGAAAATTCTCGGAAAATTCTCGCAAAGTTCTAGGAAAATTCTCGGAAAATTCTCGGAAAATTCTCGGAAAATTCTCGGAAAATTCTCGGAAAATTCTCCGAAAAATCTCGGAAAATTCTTGGAAAATTCTCAGAAAATTCTCGGAAAATTCTCGGAAAATTCTCGGAAAATTCTCGGAAAATTCTCGGAAAATTCTCGGAAAATTCTCAGAAAATTCTCGGAAAATTCCCAGAAAATTCTCGGAAAATTCTTGGAAAATTCTCGGAAAATTCTCGGAAAATTCTCGGAAAATTCTCGGAAAATTCTCGGAAAATTCTCGGAAAATTCTCGGAAAATTCTCGGAAAATTCTCGGAAAATTCTCGGAAAATTTTCGGAAAATTGACGGAAAATTCTCGGAAAATTCTCGGAAATTTCTCGGAAAATTCTCGGAAAATTCTCAGAAAATTCTCAGAAAATTCTCGGAAAATTCTCGGAAAATTCTCGGAAAATTCTCGGAAAATTGACGGAAAATTCTCGGAAAATTCTCGGAAAATTCTCGGAAAATTCTCGGAAAATTCTCGGAAAATTGACGGAAAACTCTCGGAAAATTCTCGGAAAATTCTTGGCAAATTCTCGGAAAATTCTCGGAAAATTCTCGGAAAATTCTCGGAAACTTCTCGCAAAATTCTCGGAAAATTCTCGGAAAATTCTCGGAACATTCTCGGAAAATTGACGGAAAACTCTCGGAAAATTCTCGGAAAATTCTTGGAAAATTTTCGGAAAATTCTCGGAAAATTCTCGGAAAATTCTCGGAAAATTCTCGGAAAAATCTCGGAAAATTCCTGGAAAATTCTCAGAAAATTCTCGGAAAATTCTCGGAAAATTCTCGGAAAATTCTCGGAAAATTCTCGGAAAATTCTCCGAAAATTCCCGGAAAATTCTCGGAAAATTCTCGGAAAATTCTCGGAAAATTCTCGGAAAATTCTCAGAAAATTCTCGGAAAATTCTCGGAAAATTCTCGGAAAATTCTCGGAAAATTCTCGGAAAATTCTCGGAAAATTCTCGGAAAATTGACGGAAAATTCTCGGAAAATTCTCGGAAAATTCTCAGAAAATTCTCGGAAAATTCTCGGAAAATTCTCGGAAAATTCTCGGAAAATTCTCCGAAAATTCTCGGAAAATTCTCGGAAAATTCTCGGAAAATTCTCGGAAAATTCTCGGAAAATTCTCGGAAAATTCTCGGAAAATTCTCCGAAAATTCTCGGAAAATTCACGGAAAATTCTCGGAAAATTTTTGGAAAATTGTCGGAAAATTCTCGGAAAATTCTCGGAAAATTCTCGGAAAATTCTCGGAAAATTCTCGGAAAATTCTCGGAAAATTCTCGGAAAATTCTCGGAAAATTCTCGGAAAATTCGCGGAAAATTCTCGGAAAATTCCCGGAAAATTCTCGGAAAATTCTCGGAAAATTCTCGGAAAATTCTCGGAAAATTCTCGGAAAATTCGCGGAAAATTCTCGGAAAATTCTCGGAAAATTCTCGGAAAATTCTCGGAAAATTCTCCGAAAATTCTCGGAAAATTGACGGAAAATTCTCGGAAAATTCTCGGAAATTTCTCGGAAAATTTTCGGAAAATTGACGGAAAATTCTCAGAAAATTCTCGGAAATCTCTCGGAAAATTCTCGGAAAATTCTCAGAAAATTCTGAATTTTCCGAGAATTTTCCGACGATTTTCTGAGAATTTTCCGAGAATTTTCCGAGAATTTTCCGTGAATTTTCCGAGAATTTTCCGAGAATTTTCCGAGAATTTATTGAGAATTTTCTGAGAATTTTCCGAGAATTTTCCGAGAATTTTCCGAGAATTTTGCGAGAATTTTCCGAGAATTTATTGAGAATTTTCTGAGAATTTTCCGAGAATTTTCCGAGAATTTTCCGAGAATTTTCCGAGAATTTTCTGAGAATTTTCCGAGAATTTTCCGAGAATTTTCCGAGATTTTTCCGAGAATTTTCCGAGAATTTTCCGAGAATTTTCCGAGAATTTTCCGAGAATTTGCCGAGAATTTTCCGAGAATTTTCCGAGAATTTTCCGAGAATTTTCCGAGAATTTTCCGAGAATTTTCCGAGAATTTCCCGAGAATTTTCTGGGAATTTTCCGAGAATTTTCTGAGAATTTTCCGAGAATTTTCCGAGAATTTTCCGAGCATTTTCCGAGAATTTTCCGAGAATTTTCCAAGAATTTTCCGAGAATTTTCCGAGAATTTTCCGAGAATTTTCTGAGAATTTTCCGAGAATTTTCCGAGAATTTTCTGAGATTTTTCCGAGAATTTTCCGAGCATTTTCCGAGAATTTTCCGAGAAGAACTCTCGGAAAATTCTCGGAAAATTCTCGGAAAATTCTCGGAAAATTCTCGGAAAAATCTCGGAAAATTCTTGGAAAATTCTTGGAAAATTCTCGGAAAATTTTCGGAAAATTCTCGGAAAATTCTCGGAAAATTCTCGGAAAATTCTCGGAAAATTCTCGGAAAATTCTCGGAAACTTCTCGGAAAATTCCCGGAAAATTTCGGAAAATTCTCGGAAAATTCTCGGAAAATTCTCGGAAAATTCTCAGAAAATTCTCGGAAAATTCTCGGAAAATTCTAGGAAAATTCTCGGAAAATTCTCGGAAAATTCTCGGAAAAATCTCGGAAAATTCTTGGAAAATTCTCAGAAAATTCTCGGAAAATTCTCGGAAAATTCTCGGAAAATTCTCGGAAAATTCTCGGAAAATTCTCGGAAAATTCTCGGAAAATTCTCGGAAAATTCCCGGAAAATTCTCGGAAAATTCTTGGAAAATTCTCGGAAAATTCTCGGAAAATTCTCGGAAAATCTCGGAAAATTCTTGGAAAATTCTCAGAAAATTCTCGGAAAATTCTCGGAAAATTCTCGGAAAATTCTCGGAAAATTCTCGGAAAATTCTCGGAAAATTCTCAGAAAATTCTCGGAAAATTCCCAGAAAATTCTCGGAAAATTCTTGGAAAATTCTCGGAAAATTCTCGGAAAATTCTCGGAAAATTCTCGGAAAATTCTCGGAAAATTCTCGGAAAATTCTCGGAAAATTCTCGGAAAATTCTCGGAAAATTCTCGGAAAATTTTCGGAAAATTGACGGAAAATTCTCGGAAATTTCTCGGAAAATTCTCGGAAAATTCTCAGAAAATTCTCAGAAAATTCTCGGAAAATTCTCGGAAAATTCTCGGAAAATTGACGGAAAATTCTCGGAAAATTCTCGGAAAATTCTCGGAAAATTCTCGGAAAATTCTCGGAAAATTCTCGGAAAATTCTCGGAAAATTGACGGAAAACTCTCGGAAAATTCTCGGAAAATTCTTGGCAAATTCTCGGAAAATTCTCGGAAAATTCTCGGAAAATTCTCGGAAACTTCTCGCAAAATTCTCGGAAAATTCTCGGAAAATTCTCGGAACATTCTCGGAAAATTGACGGAAAACTCTCGGAAAATTCTCGGAAAATTCTTGGAAAATTTTCGGAAAATTCTCGGAAAATTCTCGGAAAATTCTCGGAAAATTCTCGGAAAAATCTCGGAAAATTCCTGGAAAATTCTCAGAAAATTCTCGGAAAATTCTCGGAAAATTCTCGGAAAATTCTCGGAAAATTCTCGGAAAATTCTCCGAAAATTCCCGGAAAATTCTCGGAAAATTCTCGGAAAATTCTCGGAAAATTCTCGGAAAATTCTCAGAAAATTCTCGGAAAATTCTCGGAAAATTCTCGGAAAATTCTCGGAAAATTCTCGGAAAATTCTCCGAAAATTCTCGGAAAATTGACGGAAAATTCTCGGAAAATTCTCGGAAAATTCTCGGAAAATTGACGGAAAATTCTCGGAAAATTCTCGGAAAATTCTCAGAAAATTCTCGGAAAATTCTCGGAAAATTCTCGGAAAATTCTCGGAAAATTCTCGGAAAATTCTCGGAAAATTCTCGGAAAATTCTCGGAAAATTCTCGGAAAATTCCCGGAAAATTCTCGGAAAATTCTTGGAAAATTCTCGGAAAATTCTCGGAAAATTCTCGGAAAATTCTCGGAAAATCTCGGAAAATTCTTGGAAAATTCTCAGAAAATTCTCGGAAAATTCTCGGAAAATTCTCGGAAAATTCTCGGAAAATTCTCGGAAAATTCTCGGAAAATTCTCAGAAAATTCTCGGAAAATTCCCAGAAAATTCTCGGAAAATTCTTGGAAAATTCTCGGAAAATTCTCGGAAAATTCTCGGAAAATTCTCGGAAAATTCTCGGAAAATTCTCGGAAAATTCTCGGAAAATTTTCGGAAAATTGACGGAAAATTCTCGGAAAATTCTCGGAAATTTCTCGGAAAATTCTCGGAAAATTCTCAGAAAATTCTCAGAAAATTCTCGGAAAATTCTCGGAAAATTCTCGGAAAATTGACGGAAAATTCTCGGAAAATTCTCGGAAAATTCTCGGAAAATTCTCGGAAAATTCTCGGAAAATTCTCGGAAAATTCTCGGAAAATTGACGGAAAACTCTCGGAAAATTCTCGGAAAATTCTTGGCAAATTCTCGGAAAATTCTCGGAAAATTCTCGGAAAATTCTCGGAAACTTCTCGCAAAATTCTCGGAAAATTCTCGGAAAATTCTCGGAACATTCTCGGAAAATTGACGGAAAACTCTCGGAAAATTCTCGGAAAATTCTTGGAAAATTTTCGGAAAATTCTCGGAAAATTCTCGGAAAATTCTCGGAAAATTCTCGGAAAAATCTCGGAAAATTCCTGGAAAATTCTCAGAAAATTCTCGGAAAATTCTCGGAAAATTCTCGGAAAATTCTCGGAAAATTCTCGGAAAATTCTCCGAAAATTCCCGGAAAATTCTCGGAAAATTCTCGGAAAATTCTCGGAAAATTCTCGGAAAATTCTCAGAAAATTCTCGGAAAATTCTCGGAAAATTCTCGGAAAATTCTCGGAAAATTCTCGGAAAATTCTCGGAAAATTGACGGAAAATTCTCGGAAAATTCTCGGAAAATTCTCGGAAAATTGACGGAAAATTCTCGGAAAATTCTCGGAAAATTCTCAGAAAATTCTCGGAAAATTCTCGGAAAAATTCTCGGAAAATTCTCGGAAAATTCTCGGAAAATTCTCCGAAAATTCTCGGAAAATTCTCGGAAAATTCTCGGAAAATTCTCGGAAAATTCTCGGAAAATTCTCGGAAAATTCTCGGGAAAATTCTCGGAAAATTCTCGGAAAATTCACGGAAAATTCTCGGAAAATTTTTGGAAAATTCTCGGAAAATTCTCGGAAAATTCTCGGAAAATTCTCGGAAAATTCTCGGGAAAATTCTCGGAAAATTCTCGGAAAATTCTCGGAAAATTCTCGGAAAATTCTCGGAAAATTCTCGGAAAATTGTCGGAAAATTCCCGGAAAATTCTCGGAAAATTCTCGGAAAATTCTCGGAAAATTCTCGGAAAATTCTCGGAAAATTCGCGGAAAATTCTCGGAAAATTCTCGGAAAATTCTCGGAAAATTCTCGGAAAATTCTCCGAAAATTCTCGGAAAATTGACGGAAAATTCTCGGAAAATTCTCGGAAATTTCTCGGAAAATTTTCGGAAAATTGACGGAAAATTCTCAGAAAATTCTCGGAAATCTCTCGGAAAATTCTCGGAAAATTCTCAGAAAATTCTGAATTTTCCGAGAATTTTCCGACGATTTTCTGAGAATTTTCCGAGAATTTTCCGAGAATTTTCCGTGAATTTTCCGAGAATTTTCCGAGAATTTTCCGAGAATTTATTGAGAATTTTCTGAGAATTTTCCGAGAATTTTCCGAGAATTTCCGAGAATTTTGCGAGAATTTTCCGAGAATTTATTGAGAATTTTCTGAGAATTTTCCGAGAATTTTCCGAGAATTTTCCGAGAATTTTCCGAGAATTTTCCGAGAATTTTCTGAGAATTTTCCGAGAATTTTCCGAGAATTTTCCGAGATTTTTCCGAGAATTTTCCGAGAACTTTCCGAGAATTTTCCGAGAATTTTCCGAGAATTTGCCGAGAATTTTCCGAGAATTTTCCGAGAATTTTCCGAGAATTTTCCGAGAATTTTCCGAGAATTTTCCGAGAATTTCCCGAGAATTTTCTGGGAATTTTCCGAGAATTTTCTGAGAATTTTCCGAGAATTTTCCGAGAATTTCCGAGCATTTTCCGAGAATTTTCCGAGAATTTTCCAAGAATTTTCCGAGAATTTTCCGAGAATTTTCCGAGAATTTTCTGAGAATTTTCCGAGAATTTTCCGAGAATTTTCTGAGATTTTTCCGAGAATTTTCCGAGCATTTTCCGAGAATTTTCCGAGAAGAACTCTCGGAAAATTCTCGGAAAATTCTCGGAAAATTCTCGGAAAATTCTCGGAAAAATCTCGGAAAATTTTTGGAAATTCTTGGAAAATTCTCGGAAAATTTTCGGAAAATTCTCGGAAAATTCTCGGAAAATTCTCGGAAAATTCTCGGAAAATTCTCGGAAAATTCTCGGAATCTTCTCGGAAAATTCCCGGAAAATTTCGGAAAATTCTCGGAAAATTCTCGGAAAATTCTCGGAAAATTCTCAGAAAATTCTCGGAAAATTCTCGGAAAATTCTAGGAAAATTCTCGGAAAATTCTCGGAAAATTCTCGGAAAAATCTCGGAAAATTCTTGGAAAATTCTCAGAAAATTCTCGGAAAATTCTCGGAAAATTCTCGGAAAATTCTCGGAAAATTCTCGGAAAATTCTCGGAAAATTCTCGGAAAATTCTCGGAAAATTCTCGGAAAATTCCCGGAAAATTCTCGGAAAATTCTTGGAAAATTCTCGGAAAATTCTCGGAAAATTCTCGGAAAATTCTCGGAAAATTCTCGGAAAATTCTCGGAAAATTCTCGGAAAATTCTCGGAAAATTCTCGGAAAATTTTCGGAAAATTGACGCAAAATTCTCGGAAAATTCTCAGAAAATTCTCGAAAATTCTCGGAAAATTCTCAGAAAATTCTCAAAAATTCTCGGAAAATTCTCGGAAAATTCTCGGAAAATTCTCGGAAAATTGACGCAAAATTCTCGGAAAATTCTCGGAAAATTCTCGCAAAATTCTCGGAAAATTCTCGGAAAATTCTCGGAAAATTCTCAGAAAATTGACGGAAAACTCTCGGAAAATTCTCGGAAAATTCTCGGAAAATTCTCGGAAAATTCTCGGAAATTCTCGGAAAATTCTCGGAAAATTCTCGGAAAATTCTCGGAAAATTCTCGGAAAATTCTCGGAAAATTCTCGGAAAATTCTCGGAAAATTCTCGGAAAATTCTCGGAAAATTCTCGGAAAATTCCCGGAAAATTCTCGGAAAATTCTTGGAAAATTCTCGGAAAATTCTCGGAAAATTCTCGGAAAATTCTCGGAAAATTCTCGGAAAATTCTCGGAAAATTCTCGGAAAATTCTCGAAAAATTCTCGGAAAATTCTCGGAAAATTTTCGGAAAATTGACGGAAAATTCTCGGAAAATTCTCGGAAATTTCTCGGAAAATTCTCGGAAAATTCTCAGAAAATTCTCAGAAAATTCTCGGAAAATTCTCGGAAAATTCTCGGAAAATTCTCGGAAAATTCTCGGAAAATTGACGGAAAACTCTCGGAAAATTCTCGGAAAATTCTCGGAAAATTCTCGGAAAATTCTCGGAAAATTCTCGCAAAATTCTCGGAAAATTCTCGGAAAATTCTCGGAAAATTCTCAGAAAATTCTCAATAAATTCTCGGATTTTTCCGAGAATTTTCCGAGCATTTTCCGAGAATTTTCCGAGAATTTTCCGTCAATTTTCCGAGAATTTTCTGAGAATTTTCCGAGATTTTTCCGAGAATTTTCCGAGAATTTTCCGAGAATTTTCCGACGATTTTCTGAGAATTTTCCGAGAATTTTCCGAGAATTTTCCGAGAATTTTCCGAGAATTTTCCGAGAATTTTCCGAGAATTTATTGAGAATTTTCCGAGAATTTTCCGAGAATTTTCCGAGAATTTTCCGAGAATTTCCGAGAATTTTCCGAGAAATTTCTGAGAATTTTCCGAGAATTTTCCGAGAATTTTCCGAGAATTTTCCGAGAATTTCCGAGAATTTTCCGAGAATTTTCCGAGAATTTTCCGTCAATTTTGCGAGAATTTTCGGAGAATTTTCCGAGAATTTTCCGAGAATTTTCCGAGAATTTTCCGAGAATTTTCCGAGAATTTTCCGTCAATTTCCGAGAATTTTCCCAGAATTTTCCGAGATCTTTCCGTGAACTTTCTGAGAATTTTCCGAGAATTTTCCGAGAATTTTCCGAGAATTTTCCGAGAATTTTCCGAGAATTTTCGGAGAATTTTCCGAGAATTTTCCGAGAATTTTCCGAGAATTTTCCGAGAATTTTCCGAGAATTTTCCGTCAATTTTCCGAGAATTTTCCGAGAATTTTCCGAGATCTTTCCGTGAATTTTCAGAGAATTTTCCGAGAATTTTCCGAGAATTTTCCGAGAATTTTCCGAGAATTTTCGGAGAATTTTCCGAGAATTTTCCGAGAATTTTCCGAGAATTTTCCGAGAATTTTCCGAGAATTTTCCGAGATTTTCCCGAGAATTTTCCGAGAATTTTCCGAGAATTTCCCGAGAATTTTCTGGGAATTTTCCGAGAATTTTCTGAGAATTTTCCGAGAATTTTCCGAGAATTTCCGAGCATTTCCGAGAATTTTCCGAGAATTTTCCAAGAATTTTCCGAGAATTTTCCGAGAATTTTCCGAGAATTTTCTGAGAATTTTCCGAGAATTTTCCGAGAATTTTCTGAGATTTTTCCGAGAATTTTCCGAGCATTTTCCGAGAATTTTCCGAGAAGAACTCTCGGAAAATTCTCGGAAAATTCTCGGAAAATTCTCGGAAAATTCTCGGAAAAATCTCGGAAAATCTTGGAAAATTCTTGGAAAATTCTCGGAAAATTTTCGGAAAATTCTCGGAAAATTCTCGGAAAATTCTCGGAAAATTCTCGGAAAATTCTCGGAAAATTCTCGGAAACTTCTCGGAAAATTCCCGGAAAATTTCGGAAAATTCTCGGAAAATTCTCGGAAAATTCTCGGAAAATTCTCAGAAAATTCTCGGAAAATTCTCGGAAAATTCTAGGAAAATTCTCGGAAAATTCTCGGAAAATTCTCGGAAAAATCTCGGAAAATTCTTGGAAAATTCTCAGAAAATTCTCGGAAAATTCTCGGAAAATTCTCGGAAAATTCTCGGAAAATTCTCGGAAAATTCTCGGAAAATTCTCGGAAAATTCTCGGAAAATTCTCGGAAAATTCCCGGAAAATTCTCGGAAAATTCTTGGAAAATTCTCGGAAAATTCTCGGAAAATTCTCGGAAAATTCTCGGAAAATCTCGGAAAATTCTTGGAAAATTCTCAGAAAATTCTCGGAAAATTCTCGGAAAATTCTCGGAAAATTCTCGGAAAATTCTCGGAAAATTCTCGGAAAATTCTCAGAAAATTCTCGGAAAATTCCCAGAAAATTCTCGGAAAATTCTTGGAAAATTCTCGGAAAATTCTCGGAAAATTCTCGGAAAATTCTCGGAAAATTCTCGGAAAATTCTCGGAAAATTCTCGGAAAATTCTCGGAAAATTCTCGGAAATTCTCGGAAAATTTTCGGAAAATTGACGGAAAATTCTCGGAAAATTCTCGGAAATTTCTCGGAAAATTCTCGGAAAATTCTCAGAAAATTCTCAGAAAATTCTCGGAAAATTCTCGGAAAATTCTCGGAAATTCTCGGAAAATTGACGGAAAATTCTCGGAAAATTCTCGGAAAATTCTCGGAAAATTCTCGGAAAATTCTCGGAAAATTCTCGGAAAATTCTCGGAAAATTGACGGAAAACTCTCGGAAAAATTCTCGGAAAATTCTTGGCAAATTCTCGGAAAAATTCTCGGAAAATTCTCGGAAAATTCTCGGAAACTTCTCGCAAAATTCTCGGAAAATTCTCGGAAAATTCTCGGAAAATTCTCGGAAAATTGACGGAAAACTCTCGGAAAATTCTCGGAAAATTCTTGGAAAATTTTCGGAAAATTCTCGGAAAATTCTCGGAAAATTCTCGGAAAATTCTCGGAAAAATCTCGGAAAATTCCTGGAAAATTCTCAGAAAATTCTCGGGAAAATTCTCGGAAAATTCTCGGAAAATTCTCGGAAAATTCTCGGAAAATTCTCCGAAAATTCCCGGAAAATTCTCGGAAAATTCTCGGAAAATTCTCGGAAAATTCTCGGAAAATTCTCAGAAAATTCTCGGAAAATTCTCGGAAAATTCTCGGAAAATTCTCGGAAAATTCTCGGAAAATTCTCGGAAAATTCTCGGAAAATTGACGGAAAATTCTCGGAAAATTCTCGGAAAATTCTCGGAAAATTGACGGAAAATTCTCGGAAAATTCTCGGAAAATTCTCAGAAAATTCTCGGAAAATTCTCGGAAAATTCTCGGAAAATTCTCGGAAAATTCTCGGAAAATTCTCCGAAAATTCTCGGAAAATTCTCGGAAAATTCTCGGAAAATTCTCGGAAAATTCTCGGAAAATTCTCGGAAAATTCTCGGAAAATTCTCGGAAAATTCTCGGAAAATTCACGGAAAATTCTCGGAAAATTTTTGGAAAATTCTCGGAAAATTCTCGGAAAATTCTCGGAAAATTCTCGGAAAATTCTCGGAAAATTCTCGGAAAATTCTCGGAAAATTCTCGGAAAATTCTCGGAAAATTCTCGGAAAATTCGCGGAAAATTCTCGGAAAATTCTCGGAAAATTCTCGGAAAATTCTCGGAAAATTCTCCGAAAATTCTCGGAAAATTGACGGAAAATTCTCGGAAAATTCTCGGAAATTTCTCGGAAAATTTTCGGAAAATTGACGGAAAATTCTCAGAAAATTCTCGGAAATCTCTCGGAAAATTCTCGGAAAATTCTCAGAAAATTCTGAATTTTCCGAGAATTTTCCGACGATTTTCTGAGAATTTTCCGAGAATTTTCCGAGAATTTTCCGAGAATTTTCCGAGAATTTTCCGAGAATTTTCCGAGAATTTATTGAGAATTTTCTGAGAATTTTCCGAGAATTTTCCGAGAATTTTCCGAGAATTTTGCGAGAATTTTCCGAGAATTTATTGAGAATTTTCTGAGAATTTTCCGAGAATTTTCCGAGAATTTTCCGAGAATTTTCCGAGAATTTTCCGAGAATTTTCTGAGAATTTTCCGAGAATTTTCCGAGAATTTTCCGAGATTTTTCCGAGAATTTTCCGAGAATTTTCCGAGAATTTTCCGAGAATTTTCCGAGAATTTGCCGAGAATTTTCCGAGAATTTTCCGAGAATTTTCCGAGAATTTTCCGAGAATTTTCCGAGAATTTTCCGAGAATTTCCCGAGAATTTTCTGGGAATTTTCCGAGAATTTTCTGAGAATTTTCCGAGAATTTTCCGAGAATTTTCCGAGCATTTTCCGAGAATTTTCCGAGAATTTTCCAAGAATTTTCCGAGAATTTTCCGAGAATTTTCCGAGAATTTTCTGAGAATTTTCCGAGAATTTTCCGAGAATTTTCTGAGATTTTTCCGAGAATTTTCCGAGCATTTTCCGAGAATTTTCCGAGAAGAACTCTCGGAAAATTCTCGGAAAATTCTCGGAAAATTCTCGGAAAATTCTCGGAAAAATCTCGGAAAATTCTTGGAAAATTCTTGGAAAATTCTCGGAAAATTTTCGGAAAATTCTCGGAAAATTCTTGGAAAATTCTCGGAAAATTCTCGGAAAATTCTCGGAAAATTCTCGGAAACTTCTCGGAAAATTCCCGGAAAATTTCGGAAAATTCTCGGAAAATTCTCGGAAAATTCTCGGAAAATTCTCAGAAAATTCTCGGAAAATTCTCGGAAAATTCTAGGAAAATTCTCGGAAAATTCTCGGAAAATTCTCGGAAAAATCTCGGAAAATTCTTGGAAAATTCTCAGAAAATTCTCGGAAAATTCTCGGAAAATTCTCGGAAAATTCTCGGAAAATTCTCGGAAAATTCTCGGAAAATTCTCGGAAAATTCTCGGAAAATTCTCGGAAAATTCCCGGAAAATTCTCGGAAAATTCTTGGAAAATTCTCGGAAAATTCTCGGAAAATTCTCGGAAAATTCTCGGAAAATTTTCGGAAAATTGACGCAAAATTCTCGGAAAATTCTCAGAAAATTCTCGGAAAATTCTCGGAAAATTCTCAGAAAATTCTCAGAAAATTCTCGGAAAATTCTCGGAAAATTCTCGGAAAATTCTCGGAAAATTGACGCAAAATTCTCGGAAAATTCTCGGAAAATTCTCGCAAAATTCTCGGAAAATTCTCGGAAAATTCTCGGAAAATTCTCAGAAAATTGACGGAAAACTCTCGGAAAATTCTCGGAAAATTCTCGGAAAATTCTCGGAAAATTCTCGGAAAATTCTCGGAAAATTCTCGGAAAATTCTCGGAAAATTCTCGGAAAATTCTCGGAAAATTCTCGGAAAATTCTCGGAAAATTCTCGGAAAATTCTCGGAAAATTCTCGGAAAATTCTCGGAAAATTCCCGGAAAATTCTCGGAAAATTCTTGGAAAATTCTCGGAAAATTCTCGGAAAATTCTCGGAAAATTCTCGGAAAATTCTCGGAAAATTCTCGGAAAATTCTCGGAAAATTCTCGGAAAATTCTCGGAAAATTTTCGGAAAATTGACGGAAAATTCTCGGAAAATTCTCGGAAATTTCTCGGAAAATTCTCGGAAAATTCTCAGAAAATTCTCAGAAAATTCTCGGAAAATTCTCGGAAAATTCTCGGAAAATTCTCGGAAAATTGACGCAAAATTCTCGGAAAATTCTCGGAAAATTCTCGGAAAATTCTCGGAAAATTCTCGGAAAATTCTCGGAAAATTCTCGGAAAATTGACGGAAAACTCTCGGAAAATTCTCGGAAAATTCTCGGAAAATTCTCGGAAAATTCTCGGAAAATTCTCGCAAAATTCTCGGAAAATTCTCGGAAAATTCTCGGAAAATTCTCAGAAAATTCTCAATAAATTCTCGGATTTTTCCGAGAATTTTCCGAGCATTTTCCGAGAATTTTCCGAGAATTTTCCGTCAATTTTCCGAGAATTTTCTGAGAATTTTCCGAGATTTTTCCGAGAATTTTCCGAGAATTTTCCGAGAATTTTCCGACGATTTTCTGAGAATTTTCCGAGAATTTTCCGAGAATTTTCCGAGAATTTTCCGAGAATTTTCCGAGAATTTTCGGAGAATTTATTGAGAATTTTCCGAGAATTTTCCGAGAATTTTCCGAGAATTTTCCGAGAATTTCCGAGAATTTTCCGAGAAATTTCTGAGAATTTTCCGAGAATTTTCCGAGAATTTTCCGACATTTTTCCAAGAATTTTCCGAGAATTTTCCGAGAATTTTCCGAGAATTTTCCGAGAATTTTCCGAGAATTTTCCGAGAATTTTCCGAGAATTTTCCGAGAATTTTCCGTCAATTTTGCGAGAATTTTCGGAGAATTTTCCGAGAATTTTCCGAGAAGTTTCCGAGAATTTTCCGAGAATTTTCCGAGAATTTTCCGTCAATTTTCCGAGAATTTTCCGAGAATTTTCCGAGATCTTTCCGTGAACTTTCTGAGAATTTTCCGAGAATTTTCCGAGAATTTTCCGAGAATTTTCCGAGAATTTTCCGAGAATTTTCGGAGAATTTTCCGAGAATTTTCCGAGAATTTTCCGAGAATTTTCCGAGAATTTTCCGAGAATTTTCCGTCAATTTTCCGAGAATTTTCCGAGAATTTTCCGAGATCTTTCCGTGAATTTTCTGAGAATTTTCCGAGAATTTTCCGAGAATTTTCCGAGAATTTTCCGAGAATTTTCGGAGAATTTTCCGAGAATTTTCCGAGAATTTTCCGAGAATTTTCCGAGAATTTTCCGAGAATTTTCCGAGATTTTCCGAGAATTTTCCGAGATTTTCCCGAGAATTTTCCGAGAATTTTCCGAGAATTTTCCGAGAATTTTCGGAGAATTTTCTGGGAATGTTCCGAGAATTTTCGGAGAATTTTCCGAGAATTTTCCGAGAATTTTCCGAGATTTTCCCGAGAATTTTCCGAGAATTTTCCGAGAATTTTCCGAGAATTTTCCGTCAATTTTCCGAGAATTTTCCGAGAATTTTCCGAGATCTTTCCGTGAATTTTCTGAGAATTTTCCGAGAATTTTCCGAGAATTTTCCGAGAATTTTCCGAGAATTTTCGGAGAATTTTCCGAGAATTTTCCGAGAATTTTCCGAGAATTTTCCGAGAATTTTCCGAGAATTTTCCGTCAATTTTCCGAGAATTTTCCGAGAATTTTCCGAGATCTTTCCGTGAATTTTCTGAGAATTTTCCGAGAATTTTCCGAGAATTTTCCGAGAATTTTCCGAGAATTTTCGGAGAATTTTCCGAGAATTTTCCGAGAATTTTCCGAGAATTTTCCGAGAATTTTCCGAGAATTTTCCGAGATTTTCCGAGAATTTTCCGAGATTTTCCCGAGAATTTTCCGAGAATTTTCCGAGAATTTTCCGAGAATTTTCGGAGAATTTTCTGGGAATGTTCCGAGAATTTTCGGAGAATTTTCCGAGAATTTTCCGAGAATTTTCCGAGATTTTCCCGAGAATTTTCCGAGAATTTTCCGAGAATTTTCCGAGAATTTTCCGTCAATTTTCCGAGAATTTTCCGAGAATTTTCCGAGATCTTTCCGTGAATTTTCTGAGAATTTTCCGAGAATTTTCCGAGAATTTTCCGAGAATTTTCCGAGAATTTTCCGAGAATTTTCCGAGAATTTTCCGAGAATTTTCCGAGAATTTTCCGAGAATTTTCCGAGAATTTTCCGAGATTTTCCGAGAATTTTCCGAGATTTTCCCGAGAATTTTCCGAGAATTTTCCGAGAATTTTCCGAGAATTTTCCGAGAATTTTCTGGGAATGTTCCGAGAATTTTCGGACAATTTTCCGAGAATTTTCCGAGAATTTTCCGAGAATTTTCCGAGAATTTTTCGAGAATTTTCCGAGAATTTTCGGAGAATTTTCCGAGAATTTTCCGAGAATTTTCCGAGAATTTTCCGAGAATTTTCCGAGAATTTTCCGTCAATTTTCCGAGAATTTTCCGAGAATTTTCCGAGATCTTTCCGTGAATTTTCTGAGAATTTTCCGAGAATTTTCCGAGAATTTTCCGAGAATTTTCCGAGAATTTTCGGAGAATTTTCCGAGAATTTTCCGAGAGCTTTCCGAGAATTTTCCGAGAATTTTCCGTCTCGGAAAATTCTCGGAAAATTCTCGGAAAATTCTCGGAAAATTGACCGAAAATTCTCGGAAAATTCTCGGAAAATTCTCGGAAAATTCTCAGAAAATTCTCAGAAAATTCTCGGAAAATATTCGGAAAATTCTCGGAAAATTGACGGAAAACTCTCGGAAAATTCTCGGAAAATTCTCGGAAAATTCTCGGAAAATTCTCGGGGAATTCTCGGAAAAGTCTCGGAAAATTCTCGGAAAATTCTCGGAAAATTCTCGGAAATTTGACGGAAAATTCTCGGAAAATTCTCGGAAAATTCTCGGAGAATTCTCGGAAAATTCTCGGAAAATTCTCGGAAAATTCTCGGAAAATTGACGGAAAATTCTCGGAAAATTCTCGGAAAATTCTCGGAAAATTCTCGGAAAATTCTCGGAAAATTCTCGGAAAATTCTCGGAAAATTCTCGGAAAATTCTCGGAAAATTCTCGGAAAATTCTCGGAAGATTCTCGGAAAATTGACGGAAAACTCTCGGAAAATTCTCGAAAAATTCTCGGAAAATTCTCGGAAAATTCTCGGAAAATTCTCGGAAAATTCTCGGAAAATTCTCGGAAAAATCTCGGAAAATTCCTGGAAAATTCTCAGAAAATTCTCGGAAAATTCTCGGAAATTTCTCGGAAAATTCTCGGAAAATTCTGGGAAAATTCTCGGAAAATTCCCGGAAAATTCTCGGGAAATTCTCGGAAAATTCTCGGAAAATTCTCGGAAAATTCTCAGAAAATTCTCGGAAAAGTCTCGGAAAATTCTCGGAAAATTCTCGGAAAATTCTCGGAAAATTCTCGGAAAATTCTCGGAAAATTCTCGGAAAATTCACGGAAAATTCTCGGAAAATTCTCGGAAAATTCTCGGAAAATTCTCGGAAAATTCTCGGAAAATTCTCGGAAAAATCTCGGAAAATTCTTGGAAAATTCTCAGAAAATTCTCGGAAAATTCTCGGAAAATTCTCGGAAAATTCTCGGAGAATTCTCGGAAAATTCTCGGAAAATTCTCGGAAAATTCTCGGAAAATTCCCGGAAAATTCTCGGAAAATTCTCGGAAAATTCGCGGAAAATTCTCGGAAAATTCTCGGAAAATTCTCGGAAAATTGTCGGAAAATTCTGAATTTTCCGAGAATTTTCCGATGATTTTCTGAGAATTTTCCGAGAATTTTCCAAGAATTTTCCGTGAATTTTCCGAGAATTTTCCGAGAATTTTCTGAGAATTTTCCGAGAATTTTCCGAGAATTTTCCGAGAATTTATTGAGAATTTTCTGAGAATTTTCCGAGAATTTTCCGAGAATTTTCCGAGAATTTTCCGAGAATTTTCCGAGGATTTATTGAGAATTTTCTGAGAATTTTCCGAGAATTTTCCGAGAATTTTCCGAGAATTTTCCGAGAATTTCACGAGAATTTTCTGAGAATTTTCCGAGAATTTTCCGAGAATTTTCCGAGATTTTTCCGAGAATTTTCCGAGAATTTTCCGAGAATTTTCCGAGAATTTTCCGAGAATTTGCCGAGAATTTTCCGAGAATTTTCCGAGAATTTTCCGAGAATTTTCCGAGAATTTTCCGAGAATTTTCCGAGAATTTCCCGAGAATTTTCTGGGAATTTTCCGAGAATTTTCTGAGAATTTTCCGAGAATTTTCCGAGAATTTTCCGAGAATTTTCCGAGAATTTTCCGAGAATTTTCCGTCAATTTTCCGAGAATTTTCCGAGAATTTTCCGAGAATTTTCTGAGAATTTTCCGAGAATTTTCCGAGAATTTTCCGAGAATTTTCTGAGAATTTTCCGAGAATTTTCCGAGAATTTTCTGAGAATTTTCCGAGAATTTTCCGAGAATTTTCCGAGAATTTCCCGAAAATTTTCCGAGAATTTTCCGAGAATTTTCCGAGAATTTTCCGAGAATTTTCCGAGAATTTTCCGAGAATTTTCCGAGAATTTTCCGAGAATTTTCCGAGAATTTTCCGAGAATTTTCCGAGAATTTTCCGAGAATTTTCCGTCAATTTTCCGAGAATTTTCCGAGAATTTTCCGAGAATTTTCCGAGAATTTTCCGAGAATTTTCCGAGAATTTTCCGAGAATTTTCCGAGAATTTTCCGAGAATTTTCCGAGTTTTCCCGAGAATTTTCCGAGATTTTCCCGAGAATTTTCCGAGAATTTTCCGAGAATTTTCCGAGAATTTTCCGAGAATTTTCTGGGAATTTTCCGAGAATTTTCCGACAATTTTCCGAGAATTTTCCGAGAATTTTCCGAGAATTTTCCGAGAATTTTCCGAGAATTTTCCGAGAATTTTCGGAGAATTTTCCGAGAATTTTCCGAGAATTTTCCGAGAATTTTCCGAGAATTTTCCGAGAATTTTCCGTCAATTTTGCGAGAATTTTCCGAGATCTTTCCGTGAATTTTCTGAGAATTTTCCGAGAATTTTCCGAGAATTTTCCGAGAATTTTCCGAGAATTTTCGGAGAATTTTCCGAGAATTTTCCGAGAATTTTCCGAGAATTTTCCGAGAATTTTCCGAGAATTTTCCGAGATTTTCCGAGAATTTTCCGAGATTTTCCCGAGAATTTTCCGAGAATTTTCCGAGAATTTTCCGAGAATTTTCCGAGAATTTTCTGGGAATGTTCCGAGAATTTTCCGCGAATTTTCCGAGAATTTTCCGAGAATTTTCCGAGAATTTTCCGAGAATTTTCCGAGAATTTTCCGAGAATTTTCGGAGAATTTTCCGAGAATTCTCCGAGAATTTTCCGAGAATTTTCCGAGAATTTTCCGTCAATTTTCCGAGAATTTTCCGAGAATTTTCCGAGATCTTTCCGTGAATTTTCTGAGAATTTTCCGAGAATTTTCCGAGAATTTTCCGAGAATTTTCCGAGAATTTTCGGAGAATTTTCCGAGAATTTTCCGAGAATTTTCCGAGAATTTTCCGAGAATTTTTCTCGGAAAATTCTCGGAAAATTCTCGGAAAATTCTCAGAAAATTCTCGGAAAATTCTCGGAAAATTGACGGAAAACTCTCGGAAAATTCTCGGAAAATTCTCGGAAAATTCTCGGAAAATTCTCGGAAAATTCTCGGAAAATTCTCGGAAAATTCTCGCAAAATTCTCGGAAAATTCTCGGAAAATTCTCGGAAGATTCTCGGAAAATTGACGGAAAACTCTCGGAAAATTCTCGGAAAATTCTTGGAAAATTCTCGGAAAATTCTCGGAAAATTCTCGGAAAATTCTCGGAAAATTCTCGGAAAATTCTCGGAAAATTCTCGGAAAATTCTCGGAGAATTCTCCGAAAATTCTCGGAAAATTCTCGGAAAATTCTCGGAAAATTTATTGAGAATTTTCTGAGAATTTTCCGAGAATTTTCCGAGAATTTTCCGAGAATTTTGCGAGAATTTTCCGAGAATTTATTGAGAATTTTCTGAGAATTTTCCGAGAATTTTCCGAGAATTTTCCGAGAATTTTCCGAGAATTTTCCGAGAATTTTCTGAGAATTTTCCGAGAATTTTCCGAGAATTTTCCGAGATTTTTCCGAGAATTTTCCGAGAATTTTCCGAGAATTTTCCGAGAATTTTCCGAGAATTTGCCGAGAATTTTCCGAGAATTTTCCGAGAATTTTCCGAGAATTTTCCGAGAATTTTCCGAGAATTTTCCGAGAATTTTCCGAGAATTTTCCGAGTTTTCCCGAGAATTTTCCGAGATTTTCCCGAGAATTTTCCGAGAATTTTCCGAGAATTTTCCGAGAATTTTCCGAGAATTTTCTGGGAATTTTCCGAGAATTTTCCGAGAATTTTCCGAGAATTTTCCGAGAATTTTCCGAGAATTTTCCGAGAATTTTCCGAGAATTTTCCGAGAATTTTCGGAGAATTTTCCGAGAATTTTCCGAGAATTTTCCGAGAATTTTCCGAGAATTTTCCGTCAATTTTCCGAGAATTTTCCGAGAATTTTCCGAGATCTTTCCGTGAATTTTCTGAGAATTTTCCGAGAATTTTCCGAGAATTTTCCGAGAATTTTCCGAGAATTTTCCGAGAATTTTCCGAGAATTTTCCGAGAATTTTCCGAGAATTTTCCGAGAATTTTCCGAGATTTTCCGAGAATTTTCCGAGATTTTCCCGAGAATTTTCCGAGAATTTTCCGAGAAGAACTCTCGGAAAATTCTCGGAAAATTCTCGGAAAATTCTCGGAAAATTCTCGGAAAAATCTCGGAAAATTCTTGGAAAATTCTCGGAAAATTCTCGGAAAATTTTCCGAAAATTCTCGGAAAATTCTCGGAAAATTCTCGGAAAATTCTCGGAAAATTCTCGGAAAATTCTCGGAAAATTCTCGGAAAATTCTCGGAAAATTCTCGGAAAATTGACGGAAAACTCTCGGAAAATTCTCGCAAAATTCTCGGAAAATTCTCGGAAAATTCTCGGAAAATTCTCGCAAAATTCTCGGAAAATTCTCGGAAAATTCTCGGAAAATTCTCAGAAAATTCTCAATAAATTCTCGGATTTTTCCGAGAATTTTCCGAGCATTTTCCGAGAATTTTCCGAGAATTTTCCGTCAATTTTCCGAGAATTTTCTGAGAATTTTCCGAGATTTTTCCGAGAATTTTCCGAGAATTTTCCGAGAATTTTCCGACGATTTTCTGAGAATTTTCCGAGAATTTTCCGAGAATTTTCCGAGAATTTTCCGAGAATTTTCCGAGAATTTTCCGAGAATTTATTGAGAATTTTCCGAGAATTTTCCGAGAATTTTCCGAGAATTTTCCGAGAATTTCCGAGAATTTTCCGAGAAATTTCTGAGATTTTTCTGAGAATTTTCCGAGAATTTTCCGACATTTTTCCAAGAATTTTCCGAGAATTTTCCGAGAATTTTCCGAGAATTTTCCGAGAATTTTCCGAGAATTTTCCGAGAATTTTCCGAGAATTTTCCGTCAATTTTGCGAGAATTTTCGGAGAATTTTCCGAGAATTTTCCGAGAATTTTCCGAGAATTTTCCGAGAATTTTCCGAGAATTTTCCGTCAATTTTCCGAGAATTTTCCGAGAATTTTCCGAGATCTTTCCGTGAACTTTCTGAGAATTTTCCGAGAATTTTCCGAGAATTTTCCGAGAATTTTCCGAGAATTTTCCGAGAATTTTCGGAGAATTTTCCGAGAATTTTCCGAGAATTTTCCGAGAATTTTCCGAGAATTTTCCGAGAATTTTCCGTCAATTTTCCGAGAATTTTCCGAGAATTTTCCGAGATCTTTCCGTGAATTTTCAGAGAATTTTCCGAGAATTTTCCGAGAATTTTCCGAGAATTTTCCGAGAATTTTCGGAGAATTTTCCGAGAATTTTCCGAGAATTTTCCGAGAATTTTCCGAGAATTTTCCGAGAATTTTCCGAGATTTTCCGAGAATTTTCCGAGATTTTCCCGAGAATTTTCCGAGAATTTTCGGAGAATTTTCGGAGAATTTTCCGAGAATTTTCTGGGAATGTTCCGAGAATTTTCGGAGAATTTTCCGAGAATTTTCCGAGAATTTTCCGAGAATTTTCCGAGAATTTTCTGAGAATTTTCCGAGAATTTTCGGAGAATTTTCCGAGAATTTTCCGAGAATTTTCCGAGAATTTTCCGAGAATTTTCCGAGAATTTTCCGAGAATTTTCCGTCAATTTTCCGAGAATTTTCCGAGAATTTTCCGAGATCTTTCCGTGAATTTTCTGAGAATTTTCCGAGAATTTTCCGAGAATTTTCCGAGAATTTTCCGAGAATTTTCCGAGAATTTTCCGAGAATTTTCCGAGAATTTTCCGAGAATTTTCCGAGAATTTTCCGAGAATTTTCCGAGATTTTCCGAGAATTTTCCGAGATTTTCCCGAGAATTTTCCGAGAATTTTCCGAGAATTTTCCGAGAATTTTCCGAGAATTTTCTGGGAATGTTCCGAGAATTTTCGGAGAATTTTCCGAGAATTTTCCGAGAATTTTCCGAGATTTTCCCGAGAATTTTCCGAGAATTTTCCGAGAATTTTCCGAGAATTTTCCGAGAATTTTCTGGGAATTTTCCGAGAATTTTCCGAGAATTTTCCGAGAATTTTCCGAGAATTTTCCGAGAATTTTCCGAGAATTTTCCGAGAATTTTCCGAGAATTTTCCGAGAATTTTCCGTCAATTTTCCGAGAATTTTCCGAGAATTTTCCGAGATCTTTCCGTGAATTTTCTGAGAATTTTCCGAGAATTTTCCGAGAATTTTCCGAGAATTTTCCGAGAATTTTCCGAGAATTTTCCGAGAATTTTCCGAGAATTTTCCGAGATTTTCCGAGAATTTTCCGAGATTTTCCCGAGAATTTTCCGAGAATTTTCCGAGAATTTTCCGAGAATTTTCCGAGAATTTTCTGGGAATGTTCCGAGAATTTTCGGACAATTTTCCGAGAATTTTCCGAGAATTTTCCGAGAATTTTCCGAGAATTTTTCGAGAATTTTCCGAGAATTTTCGGAGAATTTTCCGAGAATTTTCCGAGAATTTTCCGAGAATTTTCCGAGAATTTTCCGTCAATTTTCCGAGAATTTTCCGAGAATTTTCCGAGATCTTTCCGTGAATTTTCTGAGAATTTTCCGAGAATTTTCCGAGAATTTTCCGAGAATTTTCCGAGAATTTTCGGAGAATTTTCCGAGAATTTTCCGAGAGCTTTCCGAGAATTTTCCGAGAATTTTCCGTCTCGGAAAATTCTCGGAAAATTCTCGGAAAATTCTCGGAAAATTCTCGGAAAATTGACCGAAAATTCTCGGAAAATTCTCGGAAATTCTCGGAAAATTCTCGGAAAATTCTCAGAAAATTCTCAGAAAATTCTCGGAAAATATTCGGAAAATTCTCGGAAAATTGACGGAAAACTCTCGGAAAATTCTCGGAAAATTCTCGGAAAATTCTCGGAAAATTCTCGGGGAATTCTCGGAAAAGTCTCGGAAAATTCTCGGAAAATTCTCGGAAAATTCTCGGAACTTTGACGGAAAATTCTCGGAAAATTCTCGGAAAATTCTCGGAGAATTCTCGGAAAATTCTCGGAAAATTCTCGGAAAATTCTCGGAAAATTGACGGAAAATTCTCGGAAAATTCTCGGAAAATTCTCGGAAAATTCTCGGAAAATTCTCGGAAAATTCTCGGAAAATTCTCGGAAAATTCTCGGAAAATTCTCGGAAGATTCTCGGAAAATTGACGGAAAACTCTCGGAAAATTCTCGGAAAATTCTCGGAAAATTCTCGGAAAATTCTCGGAAAATTCTCGGAAAATTCTCGGAAAATTCTCGGAAAAATCTCGGAAAATTCCTGGAAAATTCTCAGAAAATTCTCGGAAAATTCTCGGAAATTTCTCGGAAAATTCTCGGAAAATTCTGGGAAAATTCTCGGAAAATTCCCGGAAAATTCTCGGGAAATTCTCGGAAAATTCTCGGAAAATTCTCGGAAAATTCTCAGAAAATTCTCGGAAAAGTCTCGGAAAATTCTCGGAAAACTCTCGGAAAATTCTCGGAAAATTCTCGGAAAATTCTCGGAAAATTCTCGGAAAATTCTCGGAAAATTCTCGGAAAATTCTCGGAAAATTCTCGGAAAAATCTCGGAAAATTCTTGGAAAATTCTCAGAAAATTCTCGGAAAATTCTCGGAAAATTCTCGGAGAATTCTCGGAAAATTCTCGGAAAATTCTCGGAAAATTCTCGGAAAATTCCCGGAAAATTCTCGGAAAATTCTCGGAAAATTCGCGGAAAATTCTCGGAAAATTCTCGGAAAATTCTCGGAAAATTGTCGGAAAATTCTGAATTTTCCGAGAATTTTCCGACGATTTTCTGAGAATTTTCCGAGAATTTTCCAAGAATTTTCCGTGAATTTTCCGAGATTTTTCCGAGAATTTTCTGAGAATTTTCCGAGAATTTTCCGAGAATTTTCCGAGAATTTATTGAGAATTTTCTGAGAATTTTCCGAGAACTTTCCGAGAATTTTCCGAGAATTTTCCGAGAATTTTCCGAGAATTTATTGAGAATTTTCTGAGAATTTTCCGAGAATTTTCCGAGAATTTTCCGAGAATTTTCCGAGAATTTCACGAGAATTTTCTGAGAATTTTCCGAGAATTTTCCGAGAATTTTCCGAGATTTTTCCGAGAATTTTCCGAGAATTTTCGGAGAATTTTCCGAGAATTTTCCGAGAATTTGCCGAGAATTTTCCGAGAATTTTCCGAGAATTTTCCGAGAATTTTCCGAGAATTTTCCGAGAATTTTCCGAGAATTTCCCGAGAATTTTCTGGGAATTTTCCGAGAATTTTCTGAGAATTTTCCGAGAATTTTCCGAGAATTTTCCGAGAATTTTCCGAGAATTTTCCGAGAATTTTCCGTCAATTTTCCGAGAATTTTCCGAGAATTTTCCGAGAATTTTCTGAGAATTTTCCGAGAATTTTCCGAGAATTTTCCGAGAATTTTCTGAGAATTTTCCGAGAATTTTCCGAGAATTTTCTGAGAATTTTCCGAGAATTTTCCGAGAATTTTCCGAGAATTTCCCGAAAATTTTCCGAGAATTTTCCGAGAATTTTCCGAGAATTTTCCGAGAATTTTCGGAGAATTTTCCGAGAATTTTCCGAGAATTTTCCGAGAATTTTCCGAGAATTTTCCGAGAATTTTCCGAGAATTTTCCGAGAATTTTCCGTCAATTTTCCGAGAATTTTCCGAGAATTTTCCGAGAATTTTCCGAGAATTTTCCGAGAATTTTCCGAGAATTTTCCGAGAATTTTCCGAGAATTTTCCGAGAATTTTCCGAGTTTTCCCGAGAATTTTCCGAGATTTTCCCGAGAATTTTCCGAGAATTTTCCGAGAATTTTCCGAGAATTTTCCGAGAATTTTCTGGGAATTTTCCGACAATTTTCCGAGAATTTTCCGAGAATTTTCCGAGAATTTTCCGAGAATTTTCCGAGAATTTTCCGAGAATTTTCGGAGAATTTTCCGAGAATTTTCCGAGAATTTTCCGAGAATTTTCCGAGAATTTTCCGAGAATTTTCCGTCAATTTTGCGAGAATTTTCCGAGATCTTTCCGTGAATTTTCTGAGAATTTTCCGAGAATTTTCCGAGAATTTTCCGAGAATTTTCCGAGAATTTTCGGAGAATTTTCCGAGAATTTTCCGAGAATTTTCCGAGAATTTTCCGAGAATTTTCCGAGAATTTTCCGAGATTTTCCGAGAATTTTCCGAGATTTTCCCGAGAATTTTCCGAGAATTTTCCGAGAATTTTCCGAGAATTTTCCGAGAATTTTCTGGGAATGTTCCGAGAATTTTCCGCGAATTTTCCGAGAATTTTCCGAGAATTTTCCGAGAATTTTCCGAGAATTTTCCGAGAATTTTCCGAGAATTTTCGGAGAATTTTCCGAGAATTCTCCGAGAATTTTCCGAGAATTTTCCGAGAATTTTCCGTCAATTTTCCGAGAATTTTCCGAGAATTTTCCGAGATCTTTCCGTGAATTTTCTGAGAATTTTCCGAGAATTTTCCGAGAATTTTCCGAGAATTTTCCGAGAATTTTCGGAGAATTTTCCGAGAATTTTCCGAGAATTTTCCGAGAATTTTCCGAGAATTTTTCTCGGAAAATTCTCGGAAAATTCTCAGAAAATTCTCAGAAAATTCTCGGAAAATTCTCGGAAAATTGACGGAAAACTCTCGGAAAATTCTCGGAAAATTCTCGGAAAATTCTCGGAAAATTCTCGGAAAATTCTCGGAAAATTCTCGCAAAATTCTCGGAAAATTCTCGGAAAATTCTCGGAAGATTCTCGGAAAATTGACGG
Organism: Eutreptiella sp. 'Long Island Sound 2002'; assembly: GCA_964036045.1. Classification (NCBI taxonomy): domain Eukaryota; phylum Euglenozoa; class Euglenophyceae; order Eutreptiales; family Eutreptiaceae; genus Eutreptiella; species Eutreptiella sp. 'Long Island Sound 2002'. The sequence goes on along the minus strand of CAXIWF010000377.1, from coordinate 158,482 downwards.
AAAACTCTCGGAAAATTCTCGGAAAATTCTTGGAAAATTCTCGGAAAATTCTCGGAAAATTCTCGGAAAATTCTCGGAAAATTCTCGGAAAATTCTCGGAAAATTCTCGGAAAATTCTCGGAGAATTCTCCGAAAATTCTCGGAAAATTCTCGGAAAATTCTCGGAAAATTTATTGAGAATTTTCTGAGAATTTTCCGAGAATTTTCCGAGAATTTTCCGAGAATTTTGCGAGAATTTTCCGAGAATTTATTGAGAATTTTCTGAGAATTTTCCGAGAATTTTCCGAGAATTTTCCGAGAATTTTCCGAGAATTTTCCGAGAATTTTCTGAGAATTTTCCGAGAATTTTCCGAGAATTTTCCGAGATTTTTCCGAGAATTTTCCGAGAATTTTCCGAGAATTTTCCGAGAATTTTCCGAGAATTTGCCGAGAATTTTCCGAGAATTTTCCGAGAATTTTCCGAGAATTTTCCGAGAATTTTCCGAGAATTTTCCGAGAATTTTCCGAGAATTTTCCGAGAATTTTCCGAGTTTTCCCGAGAATTTTCCGAGATTTTCCCGAGAATTTTCCGAGAATTTTCCGAGAATTTTCCGAGAATTTTCCGAGAATTTTCTGGGAATTTTCCGAGAATTTTCCGAGAATTTTCCGAGAATTTTCCGAGAATTTTCCGAGAATTTTCCGAGAATTTTCCGAGAATTTTCCGAGAATTTTCGGAGAATTTTCCGAGAATTTTCCGAGAATTTTCCGAGAATTTTCCGAGAATTTTCCGTCAATTTTCCGAGAATTTTCCGAGAATTTTCCGAGATCTTTCCGTGAATTTTCTGAGAATTTTCCGAGAATTTTCCGAGAATTTTCCGAGAATTTTCCGAGAATTTTCCGAGAATTTTCCGAGAATTTTCCGAGAATTTTCCGAGAATTTTCCGAGAATTTTCCGAGAATTTTCCGAGATTTTCCGAGAATTTTCCGAGATTTTCCCGAGAATTTTCCGAGAATTTTCCGAGAAGAACTCTCGGAAAATTCTCGGAAAATTCTCGGAAAATTCTCGGAAAATTCTCGGAAAAATCTCGGAAAATTCTTGGAAAATTCTCGGAAAATTCTCGGAAAATTTTCCGAAAATTCTCGGAAAATTCTCGGAAAATTCTCGGAAAATTCTCGGAAAATTCTCGGAAACTTCTCGGAAAATTCCCGGAAAATTTCGGAAAATTCTCGGAAAATTCTCGGAAAATTCTCGGAAAATTCTCAGAAAATTCTCGGAAAATTCTCGCAAAGTTCTAGGAAAATTCTCGGAAAATTCTCGGAAAATTCTCGGAAAATTCTCGGAAAATTCTCGGAAAATTCTCCGAAAAATCTCGGAAAATTCTTGGAAAATTCTCAGAAAATTCTCGGAAAATTCTCGGAAAATTCTCGGAAAATTCTCGGAAAATTCTCGGAAAATTCTCGGAAAATTCTCAGAAAATTCTCGGAAAATTCCCAGAAAATTCTCGGAAAATTCTTGGAAAATTCTCGGAAAATTCTCGGAAAATTCTCGGAAAATTCTCGGAAAATTCTCGGAAAATTCTCGGAAAATTCTCGGAAAATTCTCGGAAAATTCTCGGAAAATTTTCGGAAAATTGACGGAAAATTCTCGGAAAATTCTCGGAAATTTCTCGGAAAATTCTCGGAAAATTCTCAGAAAATTCTCAGAAAATTCTCGGAAAATTCTCGGAAAATTCTCGGAAAATTCTCGGAAAATTGACGGAAAATTCTCGGAAAATTCTCGGAAAATTCTCGGAAAATTCTCGGAAAATTCTCGGAAAATTCTCGGAAAATTCTCGGAAAATTCTCGGAAAATTGACGGAAAACTCTCGGAAAATTCTCGGAAAATTCTCGGAAAATTCTCGGAAAATTCTCGGAAAATTCTCGGAAAATTCTCGGAAAATTCTCGCAAAATTCTCGGAAAATTCTCGGAAAATTCTCGGAAGATTCTCGGAAAATTGACGGAAAACTCTCGGAAAATTCTCGGAAAATTCTTGGAAAATTCTCGGAAAATTCTCGGAAAATTCTCGGAAAATTCTCGGAAAATTCTCGGAAAATTCTCGGAAAATTCTCGGAGAATTCTCCGAAAATTCTCGGAAAATTCTCGGAAAATTCTCGGAAAATTCTCGCAAAGTTCTCGGAAAATTGACGGAAAACTCTCGGAAAATTCTCGGAAAATTCTCGGAAAATTCTCGGAAAATTCTCGGAAAAATCTCGGAAAATTCTTGGAAAATTCTCGGAAAATTCTCGGAAAATTTTCGGAAAATTCTCGGAAAATTCTCGGAAAATTCTCGGAAAATTCTCGGAAAATTCTCGGAAACTTCTCGGAAAATTCCCGGAAAATTTCGGAAAATTCTCGGAAAATTCTCGGAAAATTCTCGGAAAATTCTCAGAAAATTCTCGGAAAATTCTCGGAAAACTCTAGGAAAATTCTCGGAAAATTCTCGGAAAATTCTCGGAAAATTCTCGGAAAATTCTCGGAAAATTCTCGGAAAAATCTCGGAAAATTCTTGGAAAATTCTCAGAAAATTCTCGGAAAATTCTCGGAAATTCTCGGAAAATTCTCGGAAAATTCTCGGAAAATTCTCGGAAAATTCTCGGAAAATTCCCGGAAAATTCTCTGAAAATTCTCGGAAAATTCTCGGAAAATTCTCGGAAAATTCTCGGAAAATTCTCGGAAAATTCTCGGAAAATTCTCGGAAAATTCTCGGAAAATTCTCGGAAAATTTTCGGAAAATTGACGGAAAATTCTCGGAAAATTCTCGGAAATTTCTCGGAAAATTCTCGGAAAATTCTCAGAAAATTCTCAGAAAATTCTCGGAAAATTCTCGGAAAATTCTCGGAAAATTCTCGGAAAATTGACGGAAAATTCTCGGAAAATTCTCGGAAAATTCTCGGAAAATTCTCGGAAAATTCTCGGAAAATTCTCGGAAAATTCTCGGAAAATTCTCGGAAAATTCTTGGAAAATTCTCAGAAAATTCTCGGAAAATTCTCGGAAAATTCTCGGAAAATTCTCGGAAAATTCTCGGAAAATTCTCGGAAAATTCTCGGAAAATTCCCGGAAAATTCTCGGAAAATTCTGGGAAAATTCTCGGAAAATTCTCGGAAAATTCTCGGAAAATTCTCGGAAAATTCTCGGAAAATTCTCGGAAAATTCTCGGAAAATTCTCGGAAACTTCTCGGAAAATTCCCGGAAAATTTCGGAAAATTCTCGGAAAATTCTCGGAAAATTCTCGGAAAATTCTGGGAAAATTCTCGGAAAATTCTCGGAAAATTCTCGGAAAATTCTCGGAAAATTCTCGGAAAATTCTCGGAAAAATCTCGGAAAATTCTTGGAAAATTCTCAGAAAATTCTCGGAAAATTCTCGGAAAATTCTCGGAAAATTCTCGGAAAATTCTCGGAAAATTCTCGGAAAATTCCCGGAAAATTCTCGGAAAATTCTCGGAAAATTCTCGGAAAATTCTCGGAAAATTCTCGGAAAATTGACGGAAAATTGACGGAAAATTCTCGGAAAATTCTCGGAAAATTGACGGAAAATTCTCGGAAAATTCTCGGAAAATTCTCGGAAAATTCTCGGAAAATTCTCAGAAAATTCTCGGAAAATTCTCGGAAAATTCTCGGAAAATTCTCGGAAAATTCTCGGAAAATTCACGGAAAATTCTCGGAAAATTCTCGGAAAATTCTCGGAAAATTCTCGGAAAATTCTCGGAAAATTCTCGGAAAATTCTCGGAAAATTCGCGGAAAATTCTCGGAAAATTCTCGGAAAATTCTCGGAAAATTCTCGGAAAATTCTCCGAAAATTCTCGGAAAATTCTCGGAAAATTCCCGGAAAATTCTCGGAAGATTCTCGGAAAATTGACGGAAAACTCTCGGAAAATTCTCGGAAAATTCTCGGAAAATTCTCGGAAAATTCTCGGAAAATTCTCGGAAAATCGGAAAAATTTCGGAAAATTCCTGGAAAATTCTCAGAAAATTCTCGGAAAATTCTCGGAAAATTCTCGGAGAATTCTCCGAAAATTCTCGGAAAATTCTCGGAAAATTCTCGGAAAATTCTCGGAAAGTTCTCGGAAAATTGACGGAAAACTCTCGGAAAATTCTCGGAAAATTCTCGGAAAATTCTCGGAAAATTCTCGGAAAAATCTCGGAAAATTCTTGGAAAATTCTCGGAAAATTCTCGGAAAATTTTCGGAAAATTCTCGGAAAATTCTCGGAAAATTCTCGGAAATTTCTTCGAAAATTCTCGGAAACTTCTCGGAAAATTCCCGGAAAATTTCGGAAAATTCTCGGAAAATTCTCGGAAAATTCTCGGAAAATTCTCAGAAAATTCTCGGAAAATTCTCGGAAAACTCTAGGAAAATTCTCGGAAAATTCTCGGAAAATTCTCGGAAAATTCTCGGAAAATTCTCGGAAAATTCTCGGAAAAATCTCGGAAAATTCTTGGAAAATTCTCAGAAAATTCTCGGAAAATTCTCGGAAAATTCTCGGAAAATTCTCGGAAAATTCTCGGAAAATTCTCGGAAAATTCTCGGAAAATTCCCGGAAAATTCTCGGAAAATTCTCGGAAAATTCTCGGAAAATTCTCGGAAAATTCTCGGAAAATTCTCGGAAAATTCTCGGAAAATTCTCGGAAAATTCTCGGAAAATTCTCGGAAAATTTTCGGAAAATTGACGGAAAATTCTCGGAAAATTCTCGGAAATTTCTCGGAAAATTCTCGGAAAATTCTCAGAAAATTCTCAGAAAATTCTCGGAAAATTCTCGGAAAATTCTCGGAAAATTCTCGGAAAATTGACGGAAAATTCTCGGAAAATTCTCGGAAAATTCTCGGAAAATTCTCGGAAAATTCTCGGAAAATTCTCGGAAAATTCTCGGAAAATTCTCGGAAAATTCTTGGAAAATTCTCAGAAAATTCTCGGAAAATTCTCGGAAAATTCTCGGAAAATTCTCGGAAAATTCTCGGAAAATTCTCGGAAAATTCTCGGAAAATTCCCGGAAAATTCTCGGAAAATTCTGGGAAAATTCTCGGAAAATTCTCGGAAAATTCTCGGAAAATTCTCGGAAAATTCTCGGAAAATTCTCGGAAAATTCTCGGAAAATTCTCGGAAACTTCTCGGAAAATTCCCGGAAAATTTCGGAAAATTCTCGGAAAATTCTCGGAAAATTCTCGGAAAATTCTGGGAAAATTCTCGGAAAATTCTCGGAAAATTCTCGGAAAATTCTCGGAAAATTCTCGGAAAATTCTCGGAAAAATCTCGGAAAATTCTTGGAAAATTCTCAGAAAATTCTCGGAAAATTCTCGGAAAATTCTCGGAAAATTCTCGCAAAATTCTCGGAAAATTCTCGGAAAATTCCCGGAAAATTCTCGGAAAATTCTCGGAAAATTCTCGGAAAATTCTCGGAAAATTCTCGGAAATTTGACGGAAAATTGACGGAAAATTCTCGGAAAATTCTCGGAAAATTGACGGAAAATTCTCGGAAAATTCTCGGAAAATTCTCGGAAAATTCTCGGAAAATTCTCGGAAAATTCTCGGAAAATTCTCGGAAAATTCTCGGAAAATTCTCGGAAAATTCACGGAAAATTCTCGGAAAATTCTCGGAAAATTCTCGGAAAATTCTCGGAAAATTCTCGGAAAATTCTCGGAAAATTCTCGGAAAATTCGCGGAAAATTCTCGGAAAATTCTCGGAAAATTCTCGGAAAATTCTCGGAAAATTCTCCGAAAATTCTCGGAAAATTGTCGGAAAATTCCCGGAAAATTCTCGGAAGATTCTCGGAAAATTGACGGAAAACTCTCGGAAAATTCTCGGAAAATTCTCGGAAAATTCTCGGAAAATTCTCGGAAAATTCTCGGAAAATTCTCGGAAAATCGGAAAAATTTCGGAAAATTCCTGGAAAATTCTCAGAAAATTCTCGGAAAATTCTCGGAAAATTCTCGGAAAATTCTCCGAAAATTCTCGGAAAATTCTCGGAAAATTCCCGGAAAATTCTCGGAAAATTCTCGGAAAATTCTCGGAAAATTCTCGGAAAATTCTCAGAAAATTCTCGGAAAATTCTCGGAAAATTCTCGGAAAATTCTCGGAAAATTCTCGGAAAATTCTCGGAAAATTCTCGGAAAATTCTCGGAAAATTGACGGAAAATTCTCGGAAAATTCTCGGAAAATTCTCGGAAAATTGACGGAAAATTCTCGGAAAATTCTCGGAAAATTCTCAGAAAATTCTCGGAAAATTCTCGGAAAATTCTCGGAAAATTCTCGGAAAATTCTCGGAAAATTCTCGGAAAATTCTCGGAAAATTCTCGGAAAATTCTCGGAAAATTCACGGAAAATTCTCGGAAAATTCTCGGAAAATTCTCGGAAAATTCTCTGAAAATTCCCGGAAAATTCTCGGAAAAATCTCGGAAAATTCTTGGAAAATTCTCAGAAAATTCTCGGAAAATTCTCGGAAAATTCTCGCAAAATTCTCGGAAAATTCTCCGAAAATTCTCGGAAAATTCTGGGAAAATTCTCGGAAACTTCTCGGAAAATTCTCCGAAAATTCTCGGATAATTGACGGAAAATTCTCGGAAAATTCTCGGAAATTTCTCGGAAAATTTTCAGAAATTGACGGAAAATTCTCAGAAAATTCTCGGAAATTTCTCGGAAAATTCTCGGAAAATTCTCAGAAAATTCTGAATTTTCCGAGAATTTTCCGTGAATTTTCTGAGAATTTTCCGAGAATTTTCCGAGAATTTATTGAGAATTTTCTGAGAATTTTCCGAGGATTTTCCGAGAATTTTCCGAGAATTTTCCGAGAATTTTCCGAGAATTTATTGAGAATTTTCCGAGAATTTTCCGAGAATTTTCCGAGAATTTTCCGAGAATTTTCCGAGAATTTTCTGAGAATTTTCCGAGAATTTTCCGAGATTTTTCCGAGATTTTTCCGAGAATTTTCCGAGAATTTTCCGAGAATTTTCCGAGAATTTTCCGAGAATTTTCCGAGAATTTTCCGAGAATTTTCCGAGAATTTTCCGAGAATTTTCCGAGAATTTTCCGAGAATTTTCCGAGAATTTTCCGAGAATTTTCCGAGAATTTTCTGAGAATTTTCCGAGAATTTTCCGAGAATTTTCTGAGATTTTTCCGAGAATTTTCCGAGAATTTTCCGAGAATTTTCCGAGAATTTTCCGTCAATTTTCCGAGAATTTTCCGAGAATTTTCCGAGATTTTTCCGAGAATTTTCCGAGAATTTTCCGAGAATTTTCCGACGATTTTCTGAGAATTTTCCGAGAATTTTCCGAGAATTTTCCGAGAATTTTCCGAGAATTTTCCGAGAATTTTCCGAGAATTTATTGAGAATTTTCCGGGAATTTTCTGAGAATTTTCCGAGAATTTTCGGAGAATTTCCGAGAATTTTCCGAGAAATTTCTGAGAATTTTCCGAGAATTTTCCGAGAATGTTCCGAGATTTTTCCAAGAATTTTCCGAGAATTTTCCGAGAATTTTCCGAGAATTTTCCGAGAATTTTCCGAGAATTTTCCGAGAATTTTCCGGGAATTTTCCGAGAATTTTCCGAGAATTTTCCGAGAATTTTCCGAGAATTTTCCGAGAATTCTCCGAGAATTTTCCGAGAATTTTCCGAGAATTTTCCGAGAATTTTCCGAGAATTTTCCGAGAATTTTCTGAGAATTTTCCGAGAATTTTCCGAGAATTTTCTGAGAATTTTCCGAGAATTTTCCGAGAATTTTCCGAGAATTTCCCGACAATTTTCCGAGAATTTTCCGAGAGTTTTCCGAGAATTTTCGGAGAATTTTCCGAGAATTTTCCGAGAATTTTCCGAGAATTTTCCGAGAATTTTCCGAGAATTTTCCGAGAATTTTCCGAGAATTTCCCGAGAATTTTCTGGGAATTTTCCGAGAATTTTCTGAGAATTTTCCGAGAATTTTCCGAGAATTTTCCGAGCATTTTCCGAGAATTTTCCGAGAATTTTCCAAGAATTTTCCGAGGATTTTCCGAGAATTTTCCGAGAATTTTCTGAGAATTTTCCGAGAATTTTCTGAGATTTTTCCGAGAATTTTTCGAGAATTTTCCGAGAATTTTCCGAGAATTTTCCGTCAATTTTCCGAGAATTTTCCGAGAATTTTCCGAGATTTTTCCGAGAATTCTCCGAGAATTTTCCGAGAATTTTCCGACGATTTTCTGAGAATTTTCCGAGAATTTTCCGAGAATTTTCCGAGAATTTTCCGAGAATTTTCCGAGAATTTATTGAGAATTTTCCAAGAATTTTCCGAGAATTTTCCGAGAATTTTCCGAGAATTTCCGAGAATTTTCCGAGAAATTTCTGAGAATTTTCCGAGAATTTTCCGAGAATTTTCCGAGATTTTTCCAAGAATTTTCCGAGAATTTTCCGAGAATTTTCCGAGAATTTTCCGAGAATTTTCCGAGAATTTTCCGAGAATTTTCCGAGAATTTTCCGGGAATTTTCCGAGAATTTTCCGAGAATTTTCCGAGAATTTTCTGAGAATTTTCCGAGAATTTTCCGAGAATTTTCTGAGAATTTTCCGAGAATTTTCCGAGAATTTTCCGAGAATTTCCCGAGAATTTTCCGAGAATTTTCCGAGAATTTTCGGACAATTTTCCGAGAATTTTCCGAGAATTTTCCGAGAATTTTCCGAGAATTTTCCGAGAATTTTCCGAGAATTTTCCGAGAATTTTCCGTCAATTTTCCGAGAATTTTCCGAGAATTTTCCGAGAATTTTCCGAGAATTTTCCGAGAATTTTCCGAGAATTTTCCGAGTTTTCCCGAGAATTTTCCGAGATTTTCCCGAGAATTTTCCGAGAATTTTCCGAGAATTTTCCGAGAATTTTCCGAGAATTTTCTGGGAATTTTCCGAGAATTTTCCGAGAATTTTCCGAGAATTTTCCGAGAATTTTCCGAGAATTTTCCGAGAATTTTCCGAGAATTTTCCGAGAATTTTCGGAGAATTTTCCGAGAATTTTCCGAGAATTTTCCGAGAATTTTCCGAGAATTTTCCGAGAATTTTCCGTCAATTTTCCGAGAATTTTCCGAGAATTTTCCGAGAATTTTCCGAGAATTTTCCGAGAATTTTCGGAGAATTTTCCGAGAATTTTCCGAGAATTTTCCGAGAATTTTCCGAGAATTTTCCGAGAATTTTCCGTCAATTTTCCGAGAATTTTCCCAGAATTTTCCGAGAATTTTCCGAGAATTTTCTGGGAATTTTCCGAGAATTTTCTGAGAATTTTCCGAGAATTTTCCGAGAATTTTCCGAGAATTTTCCGAGAATTTTCGGAGAATTTTCCGAGAATTTTCCGAGAATTTTCCGAGAATTTTCCGAGAATTTTCCGAGATTTTCCGAGAATTTTCCGAGATTTTCCCGAGAATTTTCCGAGAATTTTCCGAGAATTTTCCGAGAATTTTCCGAGAATTTTCCGAGAATTTTGCGAGAATTTTCTGGGAATTTTCCGAGAATTTTCCGAGAATTTTCCGAGAATTTTCCGAGAATTTTCCGAGAATTTTCCGAGAATTTTCGGAGAATTTTCCGAGAATTTTCCGAGAATTTTCCGAGAATTTTCCGAGAATTTTCCGTCAATTTTCCGAGAATTTTCCGAGAATTTTCCGAGATCTTTCCGTGAATTTTCTGAGAATTTTCCGAGAATTTTCCGAGAATTTTCCGAGAATTTTCCGAGAATTTTCCGAGAATTTTCTGAGAATTTTCCAGGAATTTTCCGAGATTTTTCCGAGAATTTTCCGAGAATTTTCCGAGAATTTTCCGAGAATTTTCCGAGAATTTTCCAAGAATTTTCCGAGAATTTTCCGAGAGTTTTCCGTCAATTTTCCGAGAATCTTCCGAGAATTTTCCGAGAATTTTCCGAGAATTTTCCGAGAATTTTCCGAGAATTTTCCGAGAATTTTCCGAGAATTTTCCGAGAATTTTCCGAGAATTTTCCGAGAATTTTCCGAGAATTTTCTGAGAATTTTCCGAGAATTTTCAGAGAATTTTCCGAGATTTTTCCGAGAATTTTCCGAGAATTTTCCGAGAATTTTCCGAGAATTTTCCGAGAATTTGCCGAGAATTTTCCGAGAATTTTCCGAGAATTTTCCGAGAATTTTCCGAGAATTTTCCGAGAATTTTCCGAGAATTTCCCGAGAATTTTCTGGGAATTTTCCGAGAATTTTCTGAGAATTTTCCGAGAATTTTCCGAGAATTTTCCGAGCATTTTCCGAGAATTTTCCGAGAATTTTCCAAGAATTTTCCGAGAATTTTCCGAGAATTTTCCGAGAATTTTCTGAGAATTTTCCGAGAATTTTCCGAGAATTTTCTGAGATTTTTCCGAGAATTTTCCGAGAATTTTCCGAGAATTTTCCGAGAATTTTCCGTCAATTTTCCGAGAATTTTCCGAGAATTTTCCGAGATTTTTCCGAGAATTTTCCGAGAATTTTCCGAGAATTTTCCGACGATTTTCTGAGAATTTTCCGAGAATTTTCCGAGAATTTTCCGAGAATTTTCCGAGAATTTTCCGAGAATTTTCCGAGAATTTATTGAGAATTTTCCGGGAATTTTCTGAGAATTTTCCGAGAATTTTCCAAGAATTTCCGAGAATTTTCCGAGAAATTTCTGAGAATTTTCCGAGAATTTTCCGAGAATTTTCCGAGATTTTTCCAAGAATTTTCCGAGAATTTTCGGAGAATTTTCCGAGAATTTTCCGAGAATTTTCCGAGAATTTTCCGAGAATTTTCCGGGAATTTTCCGAGAATTTTCCGAGAATTTTCCGAGAATTTTCCGGGAATTTTCCGAGAATTCTCCGAGAATTTTCCGAGAATTTTCCGAGAATTTTCCGAGAATTTTCCGAGAATTTTCCGAGAATTTTCTGAGAATTTTCCGAGAATTTTCCGAGAATTTTCTGAGAATTTTCCGAGAATTTTCCGAGAATTTTCCGAGAATTTCCCGAGAATTTTCCGAGAATTTTCCGAGAATTTTCCGAGAATTTTCCGAGAATTTTCCGAGAATTTTCCGAGAATTTTCCGAGAATTTTCTGAGAATTTTCCGAGAATTTTCCGAGAATTTTCCGAGAATTTCCCGAGAATTTTCTGGGAATTTTCCGAGAATTTTCTGAGAATTTTCCGAGAATTTTCCGAGAATTTTCCGAGCATTTTCCGAGAATTTTCCGAGAATTTTCCAAGAATTTTCCGAGAATTTTCCGAGAATTTTCCGAGAATTTTCGGAGAATTTTCCGAGAATTTTCCGAGAATTTTCTGAGATTTTTCCGAGAATTTTCCGAGCATTTTCCGAGAATTTTCCGAGAATTTTCCGTCAATTTTCCGAGAATTTTCCGAGAATTTTCCGAGATTTTTCCGAGAATTTTCCGAGAATTTTCCGAGAATTTTCCGACGATTTTCTGAGAATTTTCCGAGAATTTTCCGAGAATTTTCCGAGAATTTTCCGAGAATTTTCCGAGAATTTTCCGAGAATTTATTGAGAATTTTCCGAGAATTTTCCGAGAATTTTCCGAGAATTTTCCGAGAATTTCCGAGAATTTTCCGAGAAATTTCTGAGAATTTTCCGAGAATTTTCCGAGAATTTTCCGAGATTTTTCCAAGAATTTTCCGAGAATTTTCCGGGAATTTTCCGAGAATTTTCCGAGAATTTTCCGAGAATTTTCCGAGAATTTTCTGAGAATTTTCCGAGAATTTTCCGAGAATTTTCTGAGAATTTTCCGAGAATTTTCCGAGAATTTTCCGAGAATTTTCCGAGAATTTTCCGAGAATTTCCGAGAATTTTCCGAGAAATTTCTGAGAATTTTCCGAGAATTTTCCGAGATTTTTCCGAGATTTTTCCAAGAATTTTCCGAGAATTTTCCGAGAATTTTCCGAGAATTTTCCGAGAATTTTCCGAGAATTTACCGAGAATTCTCCGAGAATTTTCCCAGAATTTTCCGAGAATTTTCCGAGAATTTTCCGAGAATTTTCCGAGAATTTTCTGAGAATTTTCCGAGAATTTTCCGAGAATTTTCTGAGAATTTTCCGAGAATTTTCCGAGAATTTTCCGAGAATTTTCCGACGATTTTCTGAGAATTTTCCGAGAATTTTCCGAGAATTTTCCGAGAAATTTCCGAGAATTTTCCGAGAATTTATTGAGAATTTTCCAAGAATTTTCCGAGAATTTTCCGAGAATTTTCCGAGAATTTCCGAGAATTTTCCGAGAAATTTCTGAGAATTTTCCGAGAATTTTCCGAGAATTTTCCGAGATTTTTCCAAGAATTTTCCGAGAATTTTCCGAGAATTTTCCGAGAATTTTCCGAGAATTTTCCGAGAATTTTCCGAGAATTTTCCGGGAATTTTCCGAGAATTTTCCGAGAATTTTCCGAGAATTTTCTGAGAATTTTCCGAGAATTTTCCGAGAATTTTCCGAGAATTTCCCGAGAATTTTCTGGGAATTTTCCGAGAATTTTCTGAGAATTTTCCGAGAATTTTCCGAGAACTTTCCGAGCATTTTCCGAGAATTTTCCGAGAATTTTCCAAGAATTTTCCGAGAATTTTCCGAGAATTTTCCGAGAATTTTCGGAGAATTTTCCGAGAATTTTCCGAGAATTTTCTGAGATTTTTCCGAGAATTTTCCGAGCATTTTCCGAGAATTTTCCGAGAATTTTCCGTCAATTTTCCGAGAATTTTCCGAGAATTTTCCGAGATTTTTCCGAGAATTTTCCGAGAATTTTCCGAGAATTTTCCGACGATTTTCTGAGAATTTTCCGAGAATTTTCCGAGAATTTTCCGAGAATTTTCCGAGAATTTTCCGAGAATTTTCCGAGAATTTATTGAGAATTTTCCGAGAATTTTCCGAGAATTTTCCGAGAATTTTCCGAGAATTTCCGAGAATTTTCCGAGAAATTTCTGAGAATTTTCCGAGAATTTTCCGAGAATTTTCCGAGATTTTTCCAAGAATTTTCCGAGAATTTTCCGGGAATTTTCCGAGAATTTTCCGAGAATTTTCCGAGAATTTTCCGAGAATTTTCTGAGAATTTTCCGAGAATTTTCCGAGAATTTTCTGAGAATTTTCCGAGAATTTTCCGAGAATTTTCCGAGAATTTTCCGAGAATTTTCCGAGAATTTCCGAGAATTTTCCGAGAAATTTCTGAGAATTTTCCGAGAATTTTCCGAGATTTTTCCGAGATTTTTCCAAGAATTTTCCGAGAATTTTCCGAGAATTTTCCGAGAATTTTCCGAGAATTTTCCGAGAATTTACCGAGAATTCTCCGAGAATTTTCCCAGAATTTTCCGAGAATTTTCCGAGAATTTTCCGAGAATTTTCCGAGAATTTTCTGAGAATTTTCCGAGAATTTTCCGAGAATTTTCTGAGAATTTTCCGAGAATTTTCCGAGAATTTTCCGAGAATTTTCCGACGATTTTCTGAGAATTTTCCGAGAATTTTCCGAGAATTTTCCGAGAAATTTCCGAGAATTTTCCGAGAATTTATTGAGAATTTTCCAAGAATTTTCCGAGAATTTTCCGAGAATTTTCCGAGAATTTCCGAGAATTTTCCGAGAAATTTCTGAGAATTTTCCGAGAATTTTCCGAGAATTTTCCGAGATTTTTCCAAGAATTTTCCGAGAATTTTCCGAGAATTTTCCGAGAATTTTCCGAGAATTTTCCGAGAATTTTCCGAGAATTTTCCGAGAATTTTCCGGGAATTTTCCGAGAATTTTCCGAGAATTTTCCGAGAATTTTCTGAGAATTTTCCGAGAATTTTCCGAGAATTTTCTGAGAATTTTCCGAGAATTTTCCGAGAATTTTCCGAGAATTTCCCGAGAATTTTCCGAGAATTTTCCGAGAATTTTCGGACAATTTTCCGAGAATTTTCCGAGAATTTTCCGAGAATTTTCCGAGAATTTTCCGAGAATTTTCCGAGAATTTTCCGAGAATTTTCCGTCAATTTTCCGAGAATTTTCCGAGAATTTTCCGAGAATTTTCCGAGAATTTTCCGAGAATTTTCCGAGAATTTTCCGAGTTTTCCCGAGAATTTTCCGAGATTTTCCCGAGAATTTTCCGAGAATTTTCCGAGAATTTTCCGAGAATTTTCCGAGAATTTTCTGGGAATTTTCCGAGAATTTTCCGAGAATTTTCCGAGAATTTTCCGAGAATTTTCCGAGAATTTTCCGAGAATTTTCCGAGAATTTTCGGAGAATTTTCCGAGAATTTTCCGAGAATTTTCCGAGAATTTTCCGAGAATTTTCCGAGAATTTTCCGTCAATTTTCCGAGAATTTTCCGAGAATTTTCCGAGAATTTTCCGAGAATTTTCCGAGAATTTTCGGAGAATTTTCCGAGAATTTTCCGAGAATTTTCCGAGAATTTTCCGAGAATTTTCCGAGAATTTTCCGTCAATTTTCCGAGAATTTTCCGAGAATTTTCCGAGAATTTTCCGAGAATTTTCTGGGAATTTTCCGAGAATTTTCTGAGAATTTTCCGAGAATTTTCCGAGAATTTTCCGAGAATTTTCCGAGAATTTTCGGAGAATTTTCCGAGTATTTTCCGAGAATTTTCCGAGAATTTTCCGAGAATTTTCCGAGATTTTCCGAGAATTTTCCGAGATTTTCCCGAGAATTTTCCGAGAATTTTCCGAGAATTTTCCGAGAATTTTCGGAGAATTTTCTGGGAATTTTCCGAGAATTTTCCGAGAATTTTCCGAGAATTTTCCGAGAATTTTCCGAGAATTTTCCGAGAATTTTCCGAGAATTTTCCGAGAATTTTCGGAGAATTTTCCGAGAATTTTCCGAGAATTTTCCGAGAATTTTCCGAGAATTTTCCGTCAATTTTCCGAGAATTTTCCGAGAATTTTCCGAGATCTTTCCGTGAATTTTCTGAGAATTTTCCGAGAATTTTCCGAGAATTTTCCGAGAATTTTCCGAGAATTTTCCGAGAATTTTCTGAGAATTTTCCAGGAATTTTCCGAGATTTTTCCGAGAATTTTCCGAGAATTTTCCGAGAATTTTCCGAGAATTTTCCGAGAATTTTCCAAGAATTTTCCGAGAATTTTCCGAGAGATTTCCGTCAATTTTCCGAGAATCTTCCGAGAATTTTCCGAGAATTTTCCGAGAATTTTCCGAGAATTTTCCGAGAATTTTCCGAGAATTTTCCGAGAATTTTCCGAGAATTTTCCGAGAATTTTCCGAGAATTTTCCGAGAATTTTCTGAGAATTTTCCGAGAATTTTCAGAGAATTTTCCGAGATTTTTCCGAGAATTTTCCGAGAATTTTCCGAGAATTTTCCGAGAATTTTCCGAGAATTTTCCGAGAATTTTCCGAGAATTTTCCGAGAATTTTCCGAGAATTTCCCGAGAATTTTCTGGGAATTTTCCGAGAATTTTCTGAGAATTTTCCGAGAATTTTCCGAGAATTTTCCGAGCATTTTCCGAGAATTTTCCGAGAATTTTCCAAGAATTTTCCGAGAATTTTCCGAGAATTTTCCGAGAATTTTCTGAGAATTTTCCGAGAATTTTCCGAGAATTTTCTGAGATTTTTCCGAGAATTTTCCGAGAATTTTCCGAGAATTTTCCGAGAATTTTCCGTCAATTTTCCGAGAATTTTCCGAGAATTTTCCGAGATTTTTCCGAGAATTTTCCGAGAATTTTCCGAGAATTTTCCGACGATTTTCTGAGAATTTTCCGAGAATTTTCCGAGAATTTTCCGAGAATTTTCCGAGAATTTTCCGAGAATTTATTGAGAATTTTCCGGGAATTTTCTGAGAATTTTCCGAGAATTTTCCAAGAATTTCCGAGAATTTTCCGAGAAATTTCTGAGAATTTTCCGAGAATTTTCCGAGAATTTTCCGAGATTTTTCCAAGAATTTTCCGAGAATTTTCGGAGAATTTTCCGAGAATTTTCCGAGAATTTTCCGAGAATTTTCCGAGAATTTTCCGGGAATTTTCCGAGAATTTTCCGAGAATTTTCCGAGAATTTTCCGGGAATTTTCCGAGAATTCTCCGAGAATTTTCCGAGAATTTTCCGAGAATTTTCCGAGAATTTTCCGAGAATTTTCCGAGAATTTTCTGAGAATTTTCCGAGAATTTTCCGAGAATTTTCTGAGAATTTTCCGAGAATTTTCCGAGAATTTTCCGAGAATTTCCCGAGAATTTTCCGAGAATTTTCCGAGAATTTTCCGAGAATTTTCCGAGAATTTTCGGAGAATTTTCCGAGAATTTTCCGAGAATTTTCCGAGAATTTTCCGAGAATTTTCCGAGAATTTTCCGAGAATTTTCCGAGAATTTTCCGAGAATTTTCCGAGAATTTCCCGAGAATTTTCTGGGAATTTTCCGAGAATTTTCTGAGAATTTTCCGAGAATTTTCCGAGAATTTTCCGAGCATTTTCCGAGAATTTTCCGAGAATTTTCCAAGAATTTTCCGAGAATTTTCCGAGAATTTTCCGAGAATTTTCTGAGAATTTTCCGAGAATTTTCCGAGAATTTTCTGAGATTTTTCCGAGAATTTTCCGAGCATTTTCCGAGAATTTTCCGAGAATTTTCCGTCAATTTTCCGAGAATTTTCCGAGAATTTTCCGAGATTTTTCCGAGAATTTTCCGAGAATTTTCCGAGAATTTTCCGACGATTTTCTGAGAATTTTCCGAGAATTTTCCGAGAATTTTCCGAGAATTTTCCGAGAATTTTCCGAGAATTTTCCGAGAATTTATTGAGAATTTTCCGAGAATTTTCCGAGAATTTTCCGAGAATTTTCCGAGAATTTCCGAGAATTTTCCGAGAAATTTCTGAGAATTTTCCGAGAATTTTCCGAGAATTTTCCGAGATTTTTCCAAGAATTTTCCGAGAATTTTCCGAGAATTTTCCGAGAATTTTCCGAGAATTTTCCGAGAATTTTCCGAGAATTTTCCGGGAATTTTCCGAGAATTTTCCGAGAATTTTCCGAGAATTTTCCGAGAATTTTCTGAGAATTTTCCGAGAATTTTCCGAGAATTTTCTGAGAATTTTCCGAGAATTTTCCGAGAATTTTCCGAGAATTTTCCGAGAATTTTCCGAGAATTTCCGAGAATTTTCCGAGAAATTTCTGAGAATTTTCCGAGAATTTTCCGAGAATTTTCCGAGAATTTTCCGAGAATTTTCCGTCAATTTTCCGAGAATTTTCCGAGAATTTTCCGAGAATTTTCCGAGAATTTTCCGAGAATTTTCGGAGAATTTTCCGAGAATTTTCCGAGAATTTTCCGAGAATTTTCCGAGAATTTTCCGAGAATTTTCCGTCAATTTTCCGAGAATTTTCCGAGAATTTTCCGAGAATTTTCCGAGAATTTTCTGGGAATTTTCCGAGAATTTTCTGAGAATTTTCCGAGAATTTTCCGAGAATTTTCCGAGAATTTTCCGAGAATTTTCGGAGAATTTTCCGAGAATTTTCCGAGAATTTTCCGAGAATTTTCCGAGATTTTCCGAGAATTTTCCGAGATTTTCCCGAGAATTTTCCGAGAATTTTCCGAGAATTTTCCGAGAATTTTCCGAGAATTTTCCGAGAATTTTCCGAGAATTTTCCGAGAATTTTCCGAGAATTTTCCGAGAATTTTCCGAGAATTTTCCGAGAATTTTCCGAGAATTTTCCGAGAATTTTCGGAGAATTTTCCGAGAATTTTCCGAGAATTTTCCGAGAATTTTCCGAGAATTTTCCGTCAATTTTCCGAGAATTTTCCGAGAATTTTCCGAGATCTTTCCGTGAATTTTCTGAGAATTTTCCGAGAATTTTCCGAGAATTTTCCGAGAATTTTCCGAGAATTTTCCGAGAATTTTCTGAGAATTTTCCAGGAATTTTCCGAGATTTTTCCGAGAATTTTCCGAGAATTTTCCGAGAATTTTCCAAGAATTTTCCGAGAATTTTCCGAGAGTTTTCCGTCAATTTTCCGAGAATCTTCCGAGAATTTTCCGAGAATTTTCCGAGAATTTTCCGAGAATTTTCCGAGAATTTTCCGAGAATTTTCCGAGAATTTTCCGAGAATTTTCCGAGAATTTTCCGAGAATTTTCCGAGAATTTTCTGAGAATTTTCCGAGAATTTTCAGAGAATTTTCCGAGATTTTTCCGAGAATTTTCTGAGAATTTTCCGAGAATTTTCCGAGAATTTTCCGAGAATTTGCCGAGAATTTTCCGAGAATTTTCCGAGAATTTTCCGAGAATTTTCCGAGAATTTTCCGAGAATTTTCCGAGAATTTCCCGAGAATTTTCTGGGAATTTTCCGAGAATTTTCTGAGAATTTTCCGAGAATTTTCCGAGAATTTTCCGAGCATTTTCCGAGAATTTTCCGAGAATTTTCCAAGAATTTTCCGAGAATTTTCCGAGAATTTTCCGAGAATTTTCTGAGAATTTTCCGAGAATTTTCCGAGAATTTTCTGAGATTTTTCCGAGAATTTTCCGAGAATTTTCCGAGAATTTTCCGAGAATTTTCCGTCAATTTTCCGAGAATTTTCCGAGAATTTTCCGAGATTTTTCCGAGAATTTTCCGAGAATTTTCCGAGAATTTTCCGACGATTTTCTGAGAATTTTCCGAGAATTTTCCGAGAATTTTCCGAGAATTTTCCGAGAATTTTCCGAGAATTTTCCGAGAATTTATTGAGAATTTTCCGGGAATTTTCTGAGAATTTTCCGAGAATTTTCCAAGAATTTCCGAGAATTTTCCGAGAAATTTCTGAGAATTTTCCGAGAATTTTCCGAGAATTTTCCGAGATTTTTCCAAGAATTTTCCGAGAATTTTCGGAGAATTTTCCGAGAATTTTCCGGGAATTTTCCGAGAATTTTCCGAGAATTTTCCGAGAATTTTCCGGGAATTTTCCGAGAATTCTCCGAGAATTTTCCGAGAATTTTCCGAGAATTTTCCGAGAATTTTCCGAGAATTTTCCGAGAATTTTCTGAGAATTTTCCGAGAATTTTCCGAGAATTTTCTGAGAATTTTCCGAGAATTTTCCGAGAATTTTCCGAGAATTTCCCGAGAATTTTCCGAGAATTTTCCGAGAATTTTCCGAGAATTTTCCGAGAATTTTCGGAGAATTTTCCGAGAATTTTCCGAGAATTTTCCGAGAATTTTCCGAGAATTTTCCGAGAATTTTCCGAGAATTTTCCGAGAATTTTCCGAGAATTTTCCGAGAATTTCCCGAGAATTTTCTGGGAATTTTCCGAGAATTTTCTGAGAATTTTCCGAGAATTTTCCGAGAATTTTCCGAGCATTTTCCGAGAATTTTCCGAGAATTTTCCAAGAATTTTCCGAGAATTTTCCGAGAATTTTCCGAGAATTTTCTGAGAATTTTCCGAGAATTTTCCGAGAATTTTCTGAGATTTTTCCGAGAATTTTCCGAGCATTTTCCGAGAATTTTCCGAGAATTTTCCGTCAATTTTCCGAGAATTTTCCGAGAATTTTCCGAGATTTTTCCGAGAATTTTCCGAGAATTTTCCGAGAATTTTCCGACGATTTTCTGAGAATTTTCCGAGAATTTTCCGAGAATTTTCCGAGAATTTTCCGAGAATTTTCCGAGAATTTTCCGAGAATTTATTGAGAATTTTCCGAGAATTTTCCGAGAATTTTCCGAGAATTTTCCGAGAATTTCCGAGAATTTTCCGAGAAATTTCTGAGAATTTTCCGAGAATTTTCCGAGAATTTTCCGAGATTTTTCCAAGAATTTTCCGAGAATTTTCCGAGAATTTTCCGAGAATTTTCCGAGAATTTTCCGAGAATTTTCCGAGAATTTTCCGGGAATTTTCCGAGAATTTTCCGAGAAGTTTCCGAGAATTTTCCGAGAATTTTCTGAGAATTTTCCGAGAATTTTCCGAGAATTTTCTGAGAATTTTCCGAGAATTTTCCGAGAATTTTCCGAGAATTTTCCGAGAATTTTCCGAGAATTTCCGAGAATTTTCCGAGAAATTTCTGAGAATTTTCCGAGAATTTTCCGAGATTTTTCCGAGAATTTTCCGACGATTTTCTGAGAATTTTCCGAGAATTTTCCGAGAATTTTCCGAGAATTTTCCGAGAATTTTCCGAGAATTTATTGAGAATTTTCCAAGAATTTTCCGAGAATTTTCCGAGAATTTTCTGGGAATTTTCCGAGAATTTTCTGAGAATTTTCCGAGAATTTTCCGAGAATTTTCCGAGCATTTTCCGAGAATTTTCCGAGAATTTTCCAAGAATTTTCCGAGAATTTTCCGAGAATTTTCCGAGAATTTTCTGAGAATTTTCCGAGAATTTTCCGAGAATTTT
Source organism: Eutreptiella sp. 'Long Island Sound 2002' (assembly GCA_964036045.1). NCBI lineage: Eukaryota > Euglenozoa > Euglenophyceae > Eutreptiales > Eutreptiaceae > Eutreptiella > Eutreptiella sp. 'Long Island Sound 2002'. The sequence goes on along the minus strand of CAXIWF010000377.1, from coordinate 138,248 downwards.
CTGAGATTTTTCCGAGAATTTTCCGAGCATTTTCCGAGAATTTTCCGAGAATTTTCCGTCAATTTTCCGAGAATTTTCCGAGAATTTTCCGAGATTTTTCCGAGAATTTTCCGAGAATTTTCCGAGAATTTTCCGACGATTTTCTGAGAATTTTCCGAGAATTTTCCGAGAATTTTCCGAGAATTTTCCGAGAATTTTCCGAGAATTTTCCGAGAATTTATTGAGAATTTTCCGAGAATTTTCCGAGAATTTTCCGAGAATTTTCCGAGAATTTCCGAGAATTTTCCGAGAAATTTCTGAGAATTTTCCGAGAATTTTCCGAGAATTTTCCGAGATTTTTCCAAGAATTTTCCGAGAATTTTCCGAGAATTTTCCGAGAATTTTCCGAGAATTTTCCGAGAATTTTCCGAGAATTTTCCGGGAATTTTCCGAGAATTTTCCGAGAATTTTCCGAGAATTTTCCGAGAATTTTCTGAGAATTTTCCGAGAATTTTCCGAGAATTTTCTGAGAATTTTCCGAGAATTTTCCGAGAATTTTCCGAGAATTTTCCGAGAATTTTCCGAGAATTTCCGAGAATTTTCCGAGAAATTTCTGAGAATTTTCCGAGAATTTTCCGAGATTTTTCCGAGATTTTTCCAAGAATTTTCCGAGAATTTTCCGAGAATTTTCCGAGAATTTTCCGAGAATTTTCCGAGAATTTACCGAGAATTCTCCGAGAATTTTCCCAGAATTTTCCGAGAATTTTCCGAGAATTTTCCGAGAATTTTCTGAGAATTTTCCGAGAATTTTCCGAGAATTTTCTGAGAATTTTCCGAGAATTTTCCGAGAATTTTCCGAGAATTTTCCGACGATTTTCTGAGAATTTTCCGAGAATTTTCCGAGAATTTTCCGAGAATTTTCCGAGAATTTTCCGAGAATTTATTGAGAATTTTCCAAGAATTTTCCGAGAATTTTCCGAGAATTTTCCGAGAATTTCCGAGACTTTTCCGAGAAATTTCTGAGAATTTTCCGAGAATTTTCCGAGAATTTTCCGAGATTTTTCCAAGAATTTTCCGAGAATTTTCCGAGAATTTTCCGAGAATTTTCCGAGAATTTTCCGAGAATTTTCCGAGAATTTTCCGAGAATTTTCCGGGAATTTTCCGAGAATTTTCCGAGAATTTTCCGAGAATTTTCTGAGAATTTTCCGAGAATTTTCCGAGAATTTTCTGAGAATTTTCCGAGAATTTTCCGAGAATTTTCCGAGAATTTCCCGAGAATTTTCCGAGAATTTTCCGAGAATTTTCGGACAATTTTCCGAGAATTTTCCGAGAATTTTCCGAGAATTTTCCGAGAATTTTCCAAGAATTTTCCGAGAATTTTCCGAGAATTTTCCGTCAATTTTCCGAGAATTTTCCGAGAATTTTCCGAGAATTTTCTGAGAATTTTCCAGGAATTTTCCGAGATTTTTCCGAGAATTTTCCGAGAATTTTCCGAGAATTTTCCGAGAATTTTCCGAGAATTTTCCAAGAATTTTCCGAGAATTTTCCGAGAGTTTTCCGTCAATTTTCCGAGAATCTTCCGAGAATTTTCCGGGAATTTTCCGAGAATTTTCCGAGAATTTTCCGAGAATTTTCCGAGAATTTTCCGAGAATTTTCCGAGAATTTTCCGAGAATTTTCTGAGAATTTTCCGAGAATTTTCAGAGAATTTTCCGAGATTTTTCCGAGAATTTTCCGAGAATTTTCCGAGAATTTTCCGAGAATTTTCCGAGAATTTGCCGAGAATTTTCCGAGAATTTTCCGAGAATTTTCCGAGAATTTTCCGAGAATTTTCCGAGAATTTTCCGAGAATTTCCCGAGAATTTTCTGGGAATTTTCCGAGAATTTTCTGAGAATTTTCCGAGAATTTTCCGAGAATTTTCCGAGCATTTTCCGAGAATTTTCCGAGAATTTTCCAAGAATTTTCCGAGAATTTTCCGAGAATTTTCCGAGAATTTTCTGAGAATTTTCCGAGAATTTTCCGAGAATTTTCTGAGATTTTTCCGAGAATTTTCCGAGAATTTTCCGAGAATTTTCCGAGAATTTTCCGTCAATTTTCCGAGAATTTTCCGAGAATTTTCCGAGATTTTTCCGAGAATTTTCCGAGAATTTTCCGAGAATTTTCCGACGATTTTCTGAGAATTTTCCGAGAATTTTCCGAGAATTTTCCGAGAATTTTCCGAGAATTTTCCGAGAATTTTCCGAGAATTTATTGAGAATTTTCCGGGAATTTTCTGAGAATTTTCCGAGAATTTTCCAAGAATTTCCGAGAATTTTCCGAGAAATTTCTGAGAATTTTCCGAGAATTTTCCGAGAATTTTCCGAGATTTTTCCAAGAATTTTCCGAGAATTTTCGGAGAATTTTCCGAGAATTTTCCGGGAATTTTCCGAGAATTTTCCGAGAATTTTCCGAGAATTTTCCGGGAATTTTCCGAGAATTCTCCGAGAATTTTCCGAGAATTTTCCGAGAATTTTCCGAGAATTTTCCGAGAATTTTCCGAGAATTTTCTGAGAATTTTCCGAGAATTTTCCGAGAATTTTCTGAGAATTTTCCGAGAATTTTCCGAGAATTTTCCGAGAATTTCCCGAGAATTTTCCGAGAATTTTCCGAGAATTTTCCGAGAATTTTCCGAGAATTTTCGGAGAATTTTCCGAGAATTTTCCGAGAATTTTCCGAGAATTTTCCGAGAATTTTCCGAGAATTTTCCGAGAATTTTCCGAGAATTTTCCGAGAATTTTCCGAGAATTTCCCGAGAATTTTCTGGGAATTTTCCGAGAATTTTCTGAGAATTTTCCGAGAATTTTCCGAGAATTTTCCGAGCATTTTCCGAGAATTTTCCGAGAATTTTCCAAGAATTTTCCGAGAATTTTCCGAGAATTTTCCGAGAATTTTCTGAGAATTTTCCGAGAATTTTCCGAGAATTTTCTGAGATTTTTCCGAGAATTTTCCGAGCATTTTCCGAGAATTTTCCGAGAATTTTCCGTCAATTTTCCGAGAATTTTCCGAGAATTTTCCGAGATTTTTCCGAGAATTTTCCGAGAATTTTCCGAGAATTTTCCGACGATTTTCTGAGAATTTTCCGAGAATTTTCCGAGAATTTTCCGAGAATTTTCCGAGAATTTTCCGAGAATTTTCCGAGAATTTATTGAGAATTTTCCGAGAATTTTCCGAGAATTTTCCGAGAATTTTCCGAGAATTTCCGAGAATTTTCCGAGAAATTTCTGAGAATTTTCCGAGAATTTTCCGAGAATTTTCCGAGATTTTTCCAAGAATTTTCCGAGAATTTTCCGAGAATTTTCCGAGAATTTTCCGAGAATTTTCCGAGAATTTCCCGAGAATTTTCCGGGAATTTTCCGAGAATTTTCCGAGAATTTTCCGAGAATTTTCCGAGAATTTTCTGAGAATTTTCCGAGAATTTTCCGAGAATTTTCTGAGAATTTTCCGAGAATTTTCCGAGAATTTTCCGAGAATTTTCCGAGAATTTTCCGAGAATTTCCGAGAATTTTCCGAGAAATTTCTGAGAATTTTCCGAGAATTTTCCGAGATTTTTCCGAGATTTTTCCACGAATTTTCCGAGAATTTTCCGAGAATTTTCCGAGAATTTTCCGAGAATTTTCCGAGAATTTACCGAGAATTCTCCGAGAATTTTCCCAGAATTTTCCGAGAATTTTCCGAGAATTTTCCGAGAATTTTCCGAGAATTTTCTGAGAATTTTCCGAGAATTTTCCGAGAATTTTCTGAGAATTTTCCGAGAATTTTCCGAGAATTTTCCGAGAATTTTCCGACGATTTTCTGAGAATTTTCCGAGAATTTTCCGAGAATTTTCCGAGAATTTTCCGAGAATTTTCCGAGAATTTATTGAGAATTTTCCAAGAATTTTCCGAGAATTTTCCGAGAATTTTCCGAGAATTTCCGAGAATTTTCCGAGAAATTTCTGAGAATTTTCCGAGAATTTTCCGAGAATTTTCCGAGATTTTTCCAAGAATTTTCCGAGAATTTTCCGAGAATTTTCCGAGAATTTTCCGAGAATTTTCCGAGAATTTTCCGAGAATTTTCCGAGAATTTTCCGGGAATTTTCCGAGAATTTTCCGAGAATTTTCCGAGAATTTTCTGAGAATTTTCCGAGAATTTTCCGAGAATTTTCTGAGAATTTTCCGAGAATTTTCCGAGAATTTTCCGAGAATTTCCCGAGAATTTTCCGAGAATTTTCCGAGAATTTTCGGACAATTTTCCGAGAATTTTCCGAGAATTTTCCGAGAATTTTCCGAAATTTTCCGAGAATTTTCCGAGAATTTTCCGAGAATTTTCCGTCAATTTTCCGAGAATTTTCCGAGAATTTTCCGAGAATTTTCCGAGAATTTTCCGAGAATTTTCCGAGAATTTTCCGAGTTTTCCCGAGAATTTTCCGAGATTTTCCCGAGAATTTTCTGGGAATTTTCCGAGAATTTTCCGAGAATTTTCCGAGAATTTTCCGAGAATTTTCCGAGAATTTTCCGAGAATTTTCCGAGAATTTTCCGAGAATTTTCGGAGAATTTTCCGAGAATTTTCCGAGAATTTTCCGAGAATTTTCCGAGAATTTTCCGAGAATTTTCCGTCAATTTTCCGAGAATTTTCCGAGAATTTTCCGAGAATTTTCCGAGAATTTTCCGAGAATTTTCGGAGAATTTTCCGAGAATTTTCCGAGAATTTTCCGAGAATTTTCCGAGAATTTTCCGAGAATTTTCCGTCAAGTTTCCGAGAATTTTCCGAGAATTTTCCGAGAATTTTCCGAGAATTTTCTGGGAATTTTCCGAGAATTTTCTGAGAATTTTCCGAGAATTTTCCGAGAATTTTCCGAGAATTTTCCGAGAATTTTCGGAGAATTTTCCGAGAATTTTCCGAGAATTTTCCGAGAATTTTCCGAGAATTTTCCGAGATTTTCCGAGAATTTTCCGAGATTTTCCCGAGAATTTTCCGAGAATTTTCCGAGAATTTTCCGAGAATTTTCCGAGAATTTTCTGGGAATTTTCCGAGAATTTTCCGAGAATTTTCCGAGAATTTTCCGAGAATTTTCCGAGAATTTTCCGAGAATTTTCCGAGAATTTTCGGAGAATTTTCCGAGAATTTTCCGAGAATTTTCCGAGAATTTTCCGAGAATTTTCCGTCAATTTTCCGAGAATTTTCCGAGAATTTTCCGAGATCTTTCCGTGAATTTTCTGAGAATTTTCCGAGAATTTTCCGAGAATTTTCCGAGAATTTTCCGAGAATTTTCCGAGAATTTTCTGAGAATTTTCCAGGAATTTTCCGAGATTTTTCCGAGAATTTTCCGAGAATTTTCCGAGAATTTTCCGAGAATTTTCCGAGAATTTTCCAAGAATTTTCCGAGAATTTTCCGAGAGTTTTCCGTCAATTTTCCGAGAATCTTCCGAGAATTTTCCGAGAATTTTCCGAGAATTTTCCGAGAATTTTCCGAGAATTTTCCGAGAATTTTCCGAGAATTTTCCGAGAATTTTCCGAGAATTTTCCGAGAATTTTCCGAGAATTTTCTGAGAATTTTCCGAGAATTTTCAGAGAATTTTCCGAGATTTTTCCGAGAATTTTCCGAGAATTTTCCGAGAATTTTCCGAGAATTTTCCGAGAATTTGCCGAGAATTTTCCGAGAATTTTCCGAGAATTTTCCGAGAATTTTCCGAGAATTTTCCGAGAATTTTCCGAGAATTTCCCGAGAATTTTCTGGGAATTTTCCGAGAATTTTCTGAGAATTTTCCGAGAATTTTCCGAGAATTTTCCGAGCATTTTCCGAGAATTTTCCGAGAATTTTCCAAGAATTTTCCGAGAATTTTCCGAGAATTTTCCGAGAATTTTCTGAGAATTTTCCGAGAATTTTCCGAGAATTTTCTGAGATTTTTCCGAGAATTTTCCGAGAATTTTCCGAGAATTTTCCGAGAATTTTCCGTCAATTTTCCGAGAATTTTCCGAGAATTTTCCGAGATTTTTCCGAGAATTTTCCGAGAATTTTCCGAGAATTTTCCGACGATTTTCTGAGAATTTTCCGAGAATTTTCCGAGAATTTTCCGAGAATTTTCCGAGAATTTTCCGAGAATTTATTGAGAATTTTCCGGGAATTTTCTGAGAATTTTCCGAGAATTTTCCAAGAATTTCCGAGAATTTTCCGAGAAATTTCTGAGAATTTTCCGAGAATTTTCCGAGAATTTTCCGAGATTTTTCCAAGAATTTTCCGAGAATTTTCGGAGAATTTTCCGAGAATTTTCCGAGAATTTTCCGAGAATTTTCCGAGAATTTTCCGGGAATTTTCCAAGAATTTTCCGAGAATTTTCCGAGAATTTTCCGGGAATTTTCCGAGAATTCTCCGAGAATTTTCCGAGAATTTTCCGAGAATTTTCCGAGAATTTTCCGAGAATTTTCTGAGAATTTTCCGAGAATTTTCCGAGAATTTTCTGAGAATTTTCCGAGAATTTTCCGAGAATTTTCCGAGAATTTCCCGAGAATTTTCCGAGAATTTTCCGAGAATTTTCCGAGAATTTTCCGAGAATTTTCGGAGAATTTTCCGAGAATTTTCCGAGAATTTTCCGAGAATTTTCCGAGAATTTTCCGAGAATTTTCCGAGAATTTTCCGAGAATTTTCCGAGAATTTTCCGAGAATTTCCCGAGAATTTTCTGGGAATTTTCCGAGAATTTTCTGAGAATTTTCCGAGAATTTTCCGAGAATTTTCCGAGCATTTTCCGAGAATTTTCCGAGAATTTTCCAAGAATTTTCCGAGAATTTTCCGAGAATTTTCCGAGAATTTTCTGAGAATTTTCCGAGAATTTTCCGAGAAATTTCTGAGATTTTTCCGAGAATTTTCCGAGCATTTTCCGAGAATTTTCCGAGAATTTTCCGTCAATTTTCCGAGAATTTTCCGAGAATTTTCCGAGATTTTTCCGAGAATTTTCCGAGAATTTTCCGAGAATTTTCCGACGATTTTCTGAGAATTTTCCGAGAATTTTCCGAGAATTTTCCGAGAATTTTCCGAGAATTTTCCGAGAATTTTCCGAGAATTTATTGAGAATTTTCCGAGAATTTTCCGAGAATTTTCCGAGAATTTTCCGAGAATTTCCGAGAATTTTCCGAGAAATTTCTGAGAATTTTCCGAGAATTTTCCGAGAATTTTCCGAGATTTTTCCAAGAATTTTCCGAGAATTTTCCGAGAATTTTCCGAGAATTTTCCGAGAATTTTCCGAGAATTTTCCGAGAATTTTCCGGGAATTTTCCGAGAATTTTCCGAGAATTTTCCGAGAATTTTCCGAGAATTTTCTGAGAATTTTCCGAGAATTTTCCGAGAATTTTCTGAGAATTTTCCGAGAATTTTCCGAGAATTTCCGAGAATTTTCCGAGAAATTTCTGAGGAATTTTCCGAGAATTTCCGAGAATTTTCCGAGAAATTTCTGAGAATTTTCCGAGAATTTTCCGAGATTTTTCCGAGATTTTTCCAAGAATTTTCCGAGAATTTTCCGAGAATTTTCCGAGAATTTTCCGAGAATTTTCCGAGAATTTACCGAGAATTCTCCGAGAATTTTCCCAGAATTTTCCGAGAATTTTCCGAGAATTTTCCGAGAATTTTCCGAGATTTTCCGAGAATTTTCCGAGATTTTCCCGAGAATTTTCCGAGAATTTTCCGAGAATTTTCCGAGAATTTTCCGAGAATTTTCTGGGAATTTTCCGAGAATTTTCCGAGAATTTTCCGAGAATTTTCCGAGAATTTTCCGAGAATTTTCCGAGAATTTTCCGAGAATTTTCCGAGAATTTTCGGAGAATTTTCCGAGAATTTTCCGAGAATTTTCCGAGAATTTTCCGAGAATTTTCCGTCAATTTTCCGAGAATTTTCCGAGAATTTTCCGAGATCTTTCCGTGAATTTTCTGAGAATTTTCCGAGAATTTTCCGAGAATTTTCCGAGAATTTTCCGAGAATTTTCCAAAAATTTTCCAAGAATTTTCCGAGAATTTTCCGAGAGTTTTCCGTCAATTTTCCGAGAATCTTCCGAGAATTTTCCGAGAATTTTCCGAGAATTTTCCGAGAATTTTCCGAGAATTTTCCGAGAATTTTCCGAGAATTTTCCGAGAATTTTCCGAGAATTTTCCGAGAATTTTCCGAGAATTTTCTGAGAATTTTCCGAGAATTTTCAGAGAATTTTCCGAGATTTTTCCGAGAATTTTCCGAGAATTTTCCGAGAATTTTCCGAGAATTTTCCGAGAATTTGCCGAGAATTTTCCGAGAATTTTCCGAGAATTTTCCGAGAATTTTCCGAGAATTTTCCGAGAATTTTCCGAGAATTTCCCGAGAATTTTCTGGGAATTTTCCGAGAATTTTCTGAGAATTTTCCGAGAATTTTCCGAGAATTTTCCGAGCATTTTCCGAGAATTTTCCGAGAATTTTCCAAGAATTTTCCGAGAATTTTCCGAGAATTTTCCGAGAATTTTCTGAGAATTTTCCGAGAATTTTCCGAGAATTTTCTGAGATTTTTCCGAGAATTTTCCGAGAATTTTCCGAGAATTTTCCGAGAATTTTCCGAGAATTTTCCGAGAATTTTCCGAGAATTTTCCGAGAATTTTCCGAGAATTTTCCGTCAATTTTCCGTCAATTTTCCGAGAATTTTCCGAGAATTTTCCGAGATTTTTCCGAGAATTTTCCGAGATTTTTCCGAGAATTTTCCGAGAATTTTCCGAGAATTTTCCGACGATTTTCTGAGAATTTTCCGAGAATTTTCCGAGAATTTTCTGAGAATTTTCCGAGAATTTTCCGAGAATTTTCCGAGAATTTATTGAGAATTTTCCGGGATTTTTCTGAGAATTTTCCGAGAATTTTCCAAGAATTTCCGAGAATTTTCCGAGAAATTTCTGAGAATTTTCCGAGAATTTTCCGAGAATTTTCCGAGATTTTTCCAAGAATTTTCCGAGAATTTTCGGAGAATTTTCCGAGAATTTTCCGAGAATTTTCCGAGAATTTTCCGAGAATTTTCCGGGAATTTTCCGAGAATTTTCCGAGAATTTTCCGAGAATTTTCCGGGAATTTTCCGAGAATTCTCCGAGAATTTTCCGAGAATTTTCCGAGAATTTTCCGAGAATTTTCCGAGAATTTTCCGAGAATTTTCTGAGAATTTTCCGAGAATTTTCCGAGAATTTTCTGAGAATTTTCCGAGAATTTTCCGAGAATTTTCCGAGAATTTCCCGAGAATTTTCCGAGAATTTTCCGAGAATTTTCCGAGAATTTTCCGAGAATTTTCGGAGAATTTTCCGAGAATTTTCCGAGAATTTTCCGAGAATTTTCCGAGAATTTTCCGAGAATTTTCCGAGAATTTTCCGAGAATTTTCCGAGAATTTCCCGAGAATTTTCTGGGAATTTTCCGAGAATTTTCTGAGAATTTTCCGAGAATTTTCCGAGAATTTTCCGAGCATTTTCCGAGAATTTTCCGAGAATTTTCCAAGAATTTTCCGAGAATTTTCCGAGAATTTTCCGAGAATTTTCTGAGAATTTTCCGAGAATTTTCCGAGAATTTTCTGAGATTTTTCCGAGAATTTTCCGAGCATTTTCCGAGAATTTTCCGAGAATTTTCCGTCAATTTTCCGAGAATTTTCCGAGAATTTTCCGAGATTTTTCCGAGAATTTTCCGAGAATTTTCCGAGAATTTTCCGACGATTTTCTGAGAATTTTCCGAGAATTTTCCGAGAATTTTCCGAGAATTTTCCGAGAATTTTCCGAGAATTTTCCGAGAATTTATTGAGAATTTTCCGAGAATTTTCCGAGAATTTTCCGAGAATTTTCCGAGAATTTCCGAGAATTTTCCGAGAAATTTCTGAGAATTTTCCGAGAATTTTCCGAGAATTTTCCGAGATTTTTCCAAGAATTTTCCGAGAATTTTCCGAGAATTTTCCGAGAATTTTCCGAGAATTTTCCGAGAATTTTCCGAGAATTTTCCGGGAATTTTCCGAGAATTTTCCGAGAATTTTCCGAGAATTTTCCGAGAATTTTCTGAGAATTTTCCGAGAATTTTCCGAGAATTTTCTGAGAATTTTCCGAGAATTTTCCGAGAATTTTCCGAGAATTTTCCGAGAATTTTCCGAGAATTTCCGAGAATTTTCCGAGAAATTTCTGAGAATTTTCCGAGAATTTTCCGAGATTTTTCCGAGATTTTTCCAAGAATTTTCCGAGAATTTTCCGAGAATTTTCCGAGAATTTTCCGAGAATTTTCCGAGAATTTACCGAGAATTCTCCGAGAATTTTCCCAGAATTTTCCGAGAATTTTCCGAGAATTTTCCGAGAATTTTCCGAGAATTTTCTGAGAATTTTCCGAGAATTTTCCGAGAATTTTCTGAGAATTTTCCGAGAATTTTCCGAGAATTTTCCGAGAATTTTCCGACGATTTTCTGAGAATTTTCCGAGAATTTTCCGAGAATTTTCCGAGAATTTTCTGAGAATTTTCCGAGAATTTATTGAGAATTTTCCAAGAATTTTCCGAGAATTTTCCGAGAATTTTCCGAGAATTTCCGAGAATTTTCCGAGAAATTTCTGAGAATTTTCCGAGAATTTTCCGAGAATTTTCCGGGAATTTTCCGAGAATTTTCCGAGAATTTTCCGAGAATTTTCTGAGAATTTTCCGAGAATTTTCCGAGAATTTTCTGAGAATTTTCCGAGAATTTTCCGAGAATTTTCCGAGAATTTCCCGAGAATTTTCCGAGAATTTTCCGAGAATTTTCGGACAATTTTCCGAGAATTTTCCGAGAATTTTCCGAGAATTTTCCGTCAATTTTCCGAGAATTTTCCGAGAATTTTCCGAGAATTTTCCGAGAATTTTCCGAGAATTTTCTGGGAATTTTCCGAGAATTTTCCGAGAATTTTCCGAGAATTTTCCGAGAATTTTCCGAGAATTTTCCGAGAATTTTCCGAGAATTTTCCGAGAATTTTCGGAGAATTTTCCGAGAATTTTCCGAGAATTTTCCGAGAATTTTCCGAGAATTTTCCGAGAATTTTCCGTCAATTTTCCGAGAATTTTCCGAGAATTTTCCGAGAATTTTCCGAGAATTTTCCGAGAATTTTCGGAGAATTTTCCGAGAATTTTCCGAGAATTTTCCGAGAATTTTCCGAGAATTTTCCGAGAATTTTCCGTCAATTTTCCGAGAATTTTCCGAGAATTTTCCGAGAATTTTCCGAGAATTTTCTGGGAATTTTCCGAGAATTTTCTGAGAATTTTCCGAGAATTTTCCGAGAATTTTCCGAGAATTTTCCGAGAATTTTCGGAGAATTTTCCGAGAATTTTCCGAGAATTTTCCGAGAATTTTCCGAGAATTTTCCGAGATTTTCCGAGAATTTTCCGAGATTTTCCCGAGAATTTTCCGAGAATTTTCCGAGAATTTTCCGAGAATTTTCCGAGAATTTCTGGGAATTTTCCGAGAATTTTCCGAGAATTTTCCGAGAATTTTCCGAGAATTTTCCGAGAATTTTCCGAGAATTTTCCGAGAATTTTCCGAGAATTTTCGGAGAATTTTCCGAGAATTTTCCGAGAATTTTCCGAGAATTTTCCGAGAATTTTCCGTCAATTTTCCGAGAATTTTCCGAGAATTTTCCGAGATCTTTCCGTGAATTTTCTGAGAATTTTTCGAGAATTTTCCGAGAATTTTCCGAGAATTTTCCGAGAATTTTCGGAGAATTTTCTGAGAATTTTCCAGGAATTTTCCGAGATTTTTCCGAGAATTTTCCGAGAATTTTCCGAGAATTTTCCGAGAATTTTCCGAGAATTTTCCAAGAATTTTCCGAGAATTTTCCGAGAGTTTTCCGTCAATTTTCCGAGAATCTTCCGAGAATTTTCCGAGAATTTTCCGAGAATTTTCCGAGAATTTTCCGAGAATTTTCCGAGAATTTTCCGAGAATTTTCCGAGAATTTTCCGAGAATTTTCCGAGAATTTTCCGAGAATTTTCTGAGAATTTTCCGAGAATTTTCAGAGAATTTTCCGAGATTTTTCCGAGAATTTTCCGAGAATTTTCCGAGAATTTTCCGAGAATTTTCCGAGAATTTGCCGAGAATTTTCCGAGAATTTTCCGAGAATTTTCCGAGAATTTTCCGAGAATTTTCCGAGAATTTTCCGAGAATTTCCCGAGAATTTTCTGGGAATTTTCCGAGAATTTTCCGAGAATTTTCCGAGAATTTTCCAAGAATTTTCCGAGAATTTTCCGAGAGTTTTCCGTCAATTTTCCGAGAATCTTCCGAGAATTTTCCGAGAATTTTCCGAGAATTTTCCGAGAATTTTCCGAGAATTTTCCGAGAATTTTCCGAGAATTTTCCGAGAATTTTCCGAGAATTTTCCGAGAATTTTCCGAGAATTTTCTGAGAATTTTCCGAGAATTTTCAGAGAATTTTCCGAGATTTTTCCGAGAATTTTCCGAGAATTTTCCGAGAATTTTCCGAGAATTTTCCGAGAATTTGCCGAGAATTTTCCGAGAATTTTCCGAGAATTTTCCGAGAATTTTCCGAGAATTTTCCGAGAATTTTCCGAGAATTTCCCGAGAATTTTCTGGGAATTTTCCGAGAATTTTCTGAGAATTTTCCGAGAATTTTCCGAGAATTTTCCGAGCATTTTCCGAGAATTTTCCGAGAATTTTCCAAGAATTTTCCGAGAATTTTCCGAGAATTTTCCGAGAATTTTCTGAGAATTTTCCGAGAATTTTCCGAGAATTTTCTGAGATTTTTCCGAGAATTTTCCGAGAATTTTCCGAGAATTTTCCGAGAATTTTCCGTCAATTTTCCGAGAATTTTCCGAGAATTTTCCGAGATTTTTCCGAGAATTTTCCGAGAATTTTCCGAGAATTTTCCGACGATTTTCTGAGAATTTTCCGAGAATTTTCCGAGAATTTTCCGAGAATTTTCCGAGAATTTTCCGAGAATTTTCCGAGAATTTATTGAGAATTTTCCGGGAATTTTCTGAGAATTTTCCGAGAATTTTCCAAGAATTTCCGAGAATTTTCCGAGAATTTTCCGAGAATTTTCCGAGATTTTTCCAAGAATTTTCCGAGAATTTTCGGAGAATTTTCCGAGAATTTTCCGAGAATTTTCCGAGAATTTTCCGAGAATTTTCCGGGAATTTTCCGAGAATTTTCCGAGAATTTTCCGAGAATTTTCCGGGAATTTTCCGAGAATTCTCCGAGAATTTTCCGAGAATTTTCCGAGAATTTTCCGAGAATTTTCCGAGAATTTTCCGAGAATTTTCTGAGAATTTTCCGAGAATTTTCCGAGAATTTTCTGAGAATTTTCCGAGAATTTTCCGAGAATTTTCCGAGAATTTCCCGAGAATTTTCCGAGAATTTTCCGAGAATTTTCCGAGAATTTTCCGAGAATTTTCGGAGAATTTTCCGAGAATTTTCCGAGAATTTTCCGAGAATTTTCCGAGAATTTTCCGAGAATTTTCCGAGAATTTTCCGAGAATTTTCCGAGAATTTTCCGAGAATTTCCCGAGAATTTTCTGGGAATTTTCCGAGAATTTTCTGAGAATTTTCCGAGAATTTTCCGAGAATTTTCCGAGCATTTTCCGAGAATTTTCCGAGAATTTTCCGAGAATTTTCCGAGAATTTTCCGAGAATTTTCCGAGTTTTCCCGAGAATTTTCCGAGATTTTCCCGAGAATTTTCCGAGAATTTTCCGAGAATTTTCCGAGAATTTTCCGAGAATTTTCTGGGAATTTTCCGAGAATTTTCCGAGAATTTTCCGAGAATTTTCCGAGAATTTTCCGAGAATTTTCCGAGAATTTTCCGAGAATTTTCCGAGAATTTTCGGAGAATTTTCCGAGAATTTTCCGAGAATTTTCCGAGAATTTTCCGAGAATTTTCCGAGAATTTTCCGTCAATTTTCCGAGAATTTTCCGAGAATTTTCCGAGAATTTTCCGAGAATTTTCCGAGAATTTTCGGAGAATTTTCCGAGAATTTTCCGAGAATTTTCCGAGAATTTTCCGAGAATTTTCCGAGAATTTTCCGTCAATTTTCCGAGAATTTTCCGAGAATTTTCCGAGAATTTTCCGAGAATTTTCTGGGAATTTTCCGAGAATTTTCTGAGAATTTTCCGAGAATTTTCCGAGAATTTTCCGAGAATTTTCCGAGAATTTTCGGAGAATTTTCCGAGAATTTTCCGAGAATTTTCCGAGAATTTTCCGAGAATTTTCCGAGATTTTCCGAGAATTTTCCGAGATTTTCCCGAGAATTTTCCGAGAATTTTCCGAGAATTTTCCGAGAATTTTCCGAGAATTTTCTGGGAATTTTCCGAGAATTTTCCGAGAATTTTCCGAGAATTTTCCGAGAATTTTCCGAGAATTTTCCGAGAATTTTCCGAGAATTTTCCGAGAATTTTCGGAGAATTTTCCGAGAATTTTCCGAGAATTTTCCGAGAATTTTCCGAGAATTTTCCGTCAATTTTCCGAGAATTTTCCGAGAATTTTCCGAGATCTTTCCGTGAATTTTCTGAGAATTTTCCGAGAATTTTCCGAGAATTTTCCGAGAATTTTCCGAGAATTTTCCGAGAATTTTCTGAGAATTTTCCAGGAATTTTCCGAGATTTTTCCGAGAATTTTCCGAGAATTTTCCGAGAATTTTCCGAGAATTTTCCGAGAATTTTCCAAGAATTTTCCGAGAATTTTCCGAGAGTTTTCCGTCAATTTTCCGAGAATCTTCCGAGAATTTTCCGAGAATTTTCCGAGAATTTTCCGAGAATTTTCCGAGAATTTTCCGAGAATTTTCCGAGAATTTTCCGAGAATTTTCCGAGAATTTTCCGAGAATTTTCCGAGAATTTTCTGAGAATTTTCCGAGAATTTTCAGAGAATTTTCCGAGATTTTTCCGAGAATTTTCCGAGAATTTTCCGAGAATTTTCCGAGAATTTTCCGAGAATTTGCCGAGAATTTTCCGAGAATTTTCCGAGAATTTTCCGAGAATTTTCCGAGAATTTTCCGAGAATTTTCCGAGAATTTCCCGAGAATTTTCTGGGAATTTTCCGAGAATTTTCCGAGAATTTTCCGAGAATTTTCCAAGAATTTTCCGAGAATTTTCCGAGAGTTTTCCGTCAATTTTCCGAGAATCTTCCGAGAATTTTCCGAGAATTTTCCGAGAATTTTCCGAGAATTTTCCGAGAATTTTCCGAGAATTTTCCGAGAATTTTCCGAGAATTTTCCGAGAATTTTCCGAGAATTTTCCGAGAATTTTCCGAGAATTTTCCGAGAATTTTCCGAGAATTTTCCGAGAATTTGCCGAGAATTTTCCGAGAATTTTCCGAGAATTTTCCGAGAATTTCCCGAGAATTTTCTGGGAATTTTCCGAGAATTTTCTGAGAATTTTCCGAGAATTTTCCGAGAATTTTCCGAGATTTTTCCGAGAATTTTCCGAGAATTTTCCGAGAATTTTCCGAGAATTTTCCGAGAATTTGCCGAGAATTTTCCGAGAATTTTCCGAGAATTTTCCGAGAATTTTCCGAGAATTTTCCGAGAATTTTCCGAGAATTTCCCGAGAATTTTCTGGGAATTTTCCGAGAATTTTCTGAGAATTTTCCGAGAATTTTCCGAGAATTTTCCGAGCATTTTCCGAGAATTTTCCGAGAATTTTCCAAGAATTTTCCGAGAATTTTCCGAGAATTTTCCGAGAATTTTCTGAGAATTTTCCGAGAATTTTCCGAGAATTTTCTGAGATTTTTCCGAGAATTTTCCGAGAATTTTCCGAGAATTTTCCGAGAATTTTCCGTCAATTTTCCGAGAATTTTCCGAGAATTTTCCGAGATTTTTCCGAGAATTTTCCGAGAATTTTCCGAGAATTTTCCGACGATTTTCTGAGAATTTTCCGAGAATTTTCCGAGAATTTTCCGAGAATTTTCCGAGAATTTTCCGAGAATTTTCCGAGAATTTATTGAGAATTTTCCGGGAATTTTCTGAGAATTTTCCGAGAATTTTCCAAGAATTTCCGAGAATTTTCCGAGAATTTTCCGAGAATTTTCCGAGATTTTTCCAAGAATTTTCCGAGGATTTTCGGAGAATTTTCCGAGAATTTTCCGAGAATTTTCCGAGAATTTTCCGAGAATTTTCCGGGAATTTTCCGAGAATTTTCCGAGAATTTTCCGAGAATTTTCCGGGAATTTTCCGAGAATTCTCCGAGAATTTTCCGAGAATTTTCCGAGAATTTTCCGAGAATTTTCCGAGAATTTTCCGAGAATTTTCTGAGAATTTTCCGAGAATTTTCCGAGAATTTTCTGAGAATTTTCCGAGAATTTTCCGAGAATTTTCCGAGAATTTCCCGAGAATTTTCCGAGAATTTTCCGAGAATTTTCCGAGAATTTTCCGAGAATTTTCGGAGAATTTTCCGAGAATTTTCCGAGAATTTTCCGAGAATTTTCCGAGAATTTTCCGAGAATTTTCCGAGAATTTTCCGAGAATTTTCCGAGAATTTTCCGAGAATTTCCCGAGAATTTTCTGGGAATTTTCCGAGAATTTTCTGAGAATTTTCCGAGAATTTTCCGAGAATTTTCCGAGCATTTTCCGAGAATTTTCCGAGAATTTTCCAAGAATTTTCCGAGAATTTTCCGAGAATTTTCCGAGAATTTTCTGAGAATTTTCCGAGAATTTTCCGAGAATTTTCTGAGATTTTTCCGAGAATTTTCCGAGCATTTTCCGAGAATTTTCCGAGAATTTTCCGTCAATTTTCCGAGAATTTTCCGAGAATTTTCCGAGATTTTTCCGAGAATTTTCCGAGAATTTTCCGAGAATTTTCCGACGATTTTCTGAGAATTTTCCGAGAATTTTCCGAGAATTTTCCGAGAATTTTCCGAGAATTTTCCGAGAATTTTCCGAGAATTTATTGAGAATTTTCCGAGAATTTTCCGAGAATTTTCCGAGAATTTTCCGAGAATTTCCGAGAATTTTCCGAGAAATTTCTGAGAATTTTCCGAGAATTTTCCGAGAATTTTCCGAGATTTTTCCAAGAATTTTCCGAGAATTTTCCGAGAATTTTCCGAGAATTTTCCGAGAATTTTCCGAGAATTTTCCGAGAATTTTCCGGGAATTTTCCGAGAATTTTCCGAGAATTTTCCGAGAATTTTCCGAGAATTTTCTGAGAATTTTCCGAGAATTTTCCGAGAATTTTCTGAGAATTTTCCGAGAATTTTCCGAGAATTTTCCGAGAATTTTCCGAGAATTTTCCGAGAATTTCCGAGAATTTTCCGAGAAATTTCTGAGAATTTTCCGAGAATTTTCCGAGATTTTTCCGAGATTTTTCCAAGAATTTTCCGAGAATTTTCCGAGAATTTTCCGAGAATTTTCCGAGAATTTTCCGAGAATTTACCGAGAATTCTCCGAGAATTTTCCCAGAATTTTCCGAGAATTTTCCGAGAATTTTCCGAGAATTTTCCGAGAATTTTCTGAGAATTTTCCGAGAATTTTCCGAGAATTTTCTGAGAATTTTCCGAGAATTTTCCGAGAATTTTCCGAGAATTTTCCGAGAATTTTCCGAGAATTTTCCGAGAAGTTTCCGAGAATTTTCCGAGAATTTCCCGAGAATTTTCTGGGAATTTTCCGAGAATTTTCTGAGAATTTTCCGAGAATTTTCCGAGAATTTTCTGAGATTTTTCCGAGAATTTTCCGAGAATTTTCCGAGAATTTTCCGAGAATTTTCCGTCAATTTTCCGAGAATTTTCCGAGAATTTTCCGAGATTTTTCCGAGAATTTTCCGAGAATTTTCCGAGAATTTTCCGACGATTTTCTGAGAATTTTCCGAGAATTTTCCGAGAATTTTCCGAGAATTTTCCGAGAATTTTCCGAGAATTTTCGGAGAATTTATTGAGAATTTTCCGAGAATTTTCCGAGAATTTTCCGAGAATTTTCCGAGAATTTCCGAGAATTTTCCGAGAAATTTCTGAGAATTTTCCGAGAATTTTCCGAGAATTTTCCGAGATTTTTCCAAGAATTTTCCGAGAATTTTCCGAGAATTTTCCGAGAATTTTCCGAGAATTTTCCGAGAATTTTTGGAGAATTTTCCGAGAATTTTCCGAGAATTTTCCGAGAATTTTCCGAGAATTTCCGGAGAATTTTCTGGGAATTTTCCGAGAATTTTCTGAGAATTTTCCGAGAATTTTCCGAGAATTTTCCGAGCATTTTCCGAGAATTTTCCGAGAATTTTCCAAGAATTTTCCGAGAATTTTCCGAGATTTTTCCGAGAATTTTCCGAGAATTTTCCGAGAATTTTCCGACGATTTTCTGAGAATTTTCCGAGAATTTTCCGAGAATTTTCCGAGAATTTTCCGAGAATTTTCCGAGAATTTTCGGAGAATTTTCCGAGAATTTTCCGAGAATTTTCCGACGATTTTCTGAGAATTTTCCGAGAATTTTCCGAGAATTTTCCGAGAATTTTCCGAGAATTTCCGAGAATTTTCCGAGAAATTTCTGAGAATTTTCCGAGAATTTTCGGAGAATTTTCCGAGATTTTTCCAAGAATTTTCCGAGAATTTTCCGAGAATTTTCCGAGAATTTTCCGAGAATTTTCCGAGAATTTTCCGAGAATTTTCCGAGAATTTTCCGGGAATTTTCCGAGAATTTTCCGAGAATTTTCCGAGAATTTTCCGAGAATTTACCGAGAATTCTCCGAGAATTTTCCGAGAATTTTCCGAGAATTTTCCGAGAATTTTCCGAGAATTTTCCGAGAATTTTCTGAGAATTTTCCGAGTATTTTGCGAGAATTTTCTGAGAATTTTCCGAGAATTTTCCGAGAATTTTCCGAGAATTTCCCGAGAATTTTCCGAGAATTTTCCGAGAATTTTCCGAGAATTTTCCGAGAATTTTCGGAGAATTTTCCGAGAATTTTCCGAGAATTTTCCGAGAATTTTCCGAGAATTTTCCGAAAATTTTCCGAGAATTTTCCGTCAATTTTCCGAGAATTTTCCGAGAATTTTCCGAGAATTTTCGGAGAATTTTCCGAGAATTTTCCGAGAATTTTCCGAGAATTTTCCGAGAATTTTCCGAGAATTTTCCGAGTTTTCCCGAGAATTTTCCGAGATTTTCCCGAGAATTTTCCGAGAATTTTCCGAGAATTTTCCGAGAATTTTCCGAGAATTTTCTGGGAATTTTCCGAGAATTTTCCGAGAATTTTCCGAGAATTTTCCGAGAATTTTCCGAGAATTTTCCGAGAATTTTCCGAGAATTTTCGGAGAATTTTCCGAGAATTTTCCGAGAATTTTCCGAGAATTTTCCGAGAATTTTCCGTCAATTTTCCGAGAATTTTCCGAGAATTTTCCGAGATCTTTCCGTGAATTTTCTTAGAATTTTCCGAGAATTTTCCGAGAATTTTCCGAGAATTTTCCGAGAATTTTCCGAGAATTTTCCGAGAATTTTCCGAGAATTTTCCGAGAATTTTCCGAGAATTTTGCGAGAATTTTCCGAGATTTTCCGAGAATTTTCCGAGATTTTCCCGAGAATTTTCCGAGAATTTTCCGAGAAGAACTCTCGGAAAATTCTCGGAAAATTCTCGGAAAATTCTCGGAAAATTCTCGGAAAAATCTCGGAAAATTCTTGGAAAATTCTCGGAAAATTCTCGGAAAATTTTCCGAAAATTCTCGGAAAATTCTCGGAAAATTCTCGGAAAATTCTCGGAAAATTCTCGGAAACTTCTCGGAAAATTCCCGGAAAATTTCGGAAAATTCTCGGAAAATTCTCGGAAAATTCTCGGAAAATTCTCAGAAAATTCTCGGAAAATTCTCGCAAAGTTCTAGGAAAATTCTCGGAAAATTCTCGGAAAATTCTCGGAAAATTCTCGGAAAATTCTCGGAAAATTCTCCGAAAAATCTCGGAAAATTCTTGGAAAATTCTCAGAAAATTCTCGGAAAATTCTCGGAAAATTCTCGGAAAATTCTCGGAAAATTCTCGGAAAATTCTCGGAAAATTCTCAGAAAATTCTCGGAAAATTCCCAGAAAATTCTCGGAAAATTCTTGGAAAATTCTCGGAAAATTCTCGGAAAATTCTCGGAAAATTCTCGGAAAATTCTCGGAAAATTCTCGGAAAATTCTCGGAAAATTCTCGGAAAATTCTCGGAAAATTTTCGGAAAATTGACGGAAAATTCTCGGAAAATTCTCGGAAATTTCTCGGAAAATTCTCGGAAAATTCTCAGAAAATTCTCAGAAAATTCTCGGAAAATTCTCGGAAAATTCTCGGAAAATTCTCGGAAAATTGACGGAAAATTCTCGGAAAATTCTCGGAAAATTCTCCGAAAATTCTCGGAAAATTCTCGGAAAATTCTCGGAAAATTCTCGGAAAATTCTCGGAAAATTGACGGAAAACTCTCGGAAAATTCTCGGAAAATTCTCGGAAAATTCTCGGAAAATTCTCGGAAAATTCTCGGAAAATTCTCGGAAAATTCTCGCAAAATTCTCGGAAAATTCTCGGAAAATTCTCGGAAGATTCTCGGAAAATTGACGGAAAACTCTCGGAAAATTCTCGGAAAATTCTTGGAAAATTCTCGGAAAATTCTCGGAAAATTCTCGGAAAATTCTCGGAAAATTCTCGGAAAAATCTCGGAAAATTCTCGGAAAATTCTCGGAGAATTCTCCGAAAATTCTCGGAAAATTCTCGGAAAATTCTCGGAAAATTCTCGGAAAGTTCTCGGAAAATTGACGGAAAACTCTCGGAAAATTCTCGGAAAATTCTCGGAAAATTCTCGGAAAATTCTCGGAAAAATCTCGGAAAATTCTTGGAAAATTCTCGGAAAATTCTCGGAAAATTTTCGGAAAATTCTCGGAAAATTCTCGGAAAATTCTCGGAAAATTCTCGGAAAATTCTCGGAAACTTCTCGGAAAATTCCCGGAAAATTTCGGAAAATTCTCGGAAAATTCTCGGAAAATTCTCGGAAAATTCTCAGAAAATTCTCGGAAAATTCTCGGAAAACTCTAGGAAAATTCTCGGAAAATTCTCGGAAAATTCTCGGAAAATTCTCGGAAAATTCTCGGAAAATTCTCGGAAAAATCTCGGAAAATTCTTGGAAAATTCTCAGAAAATTCTCGGAAAATTCTCGGAAAATTCTCGGAAAATTCTCGGAAAATTCTCGGAAAATTCTCGGAAAATTCCCGGAAAATTCTCGGAAAATTCTCGGAAAATTCTCGGAAAATTCTCGGAAAATTCTCGGAAAATTCTCGGAAAATTCTCGGAAAATTCTCGGAAAATTCTCGGAAAATTCTCGGAAAATTCTCGGAAAATTTTCGGAAAATTGACGGAAAATTCTCGGAAAATTCTCGGAAATTTCTCGGAAAATTCTCGGAAAATTCTCAGAAAATTCTCAGAAAATTCTCGGAAAATTCTCGGAAAATTCTCGGAAAATTCTCGGAAAATTGACCGAAAATTCTCGGAAAATTCTCGGAAAATTCTCGGAAAATTCTCGGAAAATTCTCGGAAAATTCTCGGAAAATTCTCGGAAAATTCTCGCAAAATTCTCGGAAAATTCTCGGAAAATTCTCGGAAGATTCTCGGAAAATTGACGGAAAACTCTCGGAAAATTCTCGGAAAATTCTTGGAAAATTCTCGGAAAATTCTCGGAAAATTCTCGGAAAATTCTCGGAAAATTCTCGGAAAAATCTCGGAAAATTCCTGGAAAATTCTCGGAAAATTCTCGGAAAATTCTCGGAAAATTCTCGGAAAATTCTCGGAAAATTCTCGGAAAATTCTCCGAAAATTCCCGGAAAATTCTCGGAAAATTCTCGGAAAATTCTCGGAAAATTCTCGGAAAATTCTCAGAAAATTCTCGGAAAATTCTCGGAAAATTCTCGGAAAATTCTCGGAAAATTCTCGGAAAATTCTCGGAAAATTCTCGGAAAATTGACGGAAAATTCTCGGAAAATTCTCGGAAAATTCTCGGAAAATTCTCGGAAAATTCTCGGAAAATTCTCGGAAAATTCACGGAAAATTCTCGGAAAATTTTTGGAAAATTCTCGGAAAATTCTCGGAAAATTCTCGGAAAATTCTCGGAAAATTCTCGGAAAATTCTCGGAAAATTCTCGGAAAATTCTCGGAAAATTCTCGGAAAATTCTCGGAAAATTCTCGGAAAATTCTCGGAAAATTCTCGGAAAATTCCCGGAAAATTCTCGGAAAATTCTCGGAAAATTCTCGGAAAATTCTCGGAAAATTCTCGGAAAATTCGCGGAAAATTCTCGGAAAATTCTCGGAAAATTCTCGGAAAATTCTCGGAAAATTCTCCGAAAATTCTCGGAAAATTGACGGAAAATTCTCGGAAAATTCTCGGAAATTTCTCGGAAAATTTTCGGAAAATTGACGGAAAATTCTCAGAAAATTCTCGGATATTTCTCGGAAAATTCTCGGAAAATTCTCAGAAAATTCTGAATTTTCCGAGAATTTTCCGACGATTTTCTGAGAATTTTCCGAGAATTTTCCGAGAATTTTCCGTGAATTTTCCGAGAATTTTCCGAGAATTTTCCGAGAATTTATTGAGAATTTTCTGAGAATTTTCCGAGAATTTTCCGAGAATTTTCCGAGAATTTTGCGAGAATTTTCCGAGAATTTATTGAGAATTTTCTGAGAATTTTCCGAGAATTTTCCGAGAATTTTCCGAGAATTTTCCGAGAATTTTCCGAGAATTTTCTGAGAATTTTCCGAGAATTTTCCGAGAATTTTCCGAGAATTTGCCGAGAATTTTCCGAGAATTTTCCGAGAATTTTCCGAGAATTTTCCGAGAATTTTCCGAGAATTTTCCGAGAATTTCCCGAGAATTTTCTGGGAATTTTCCGAGAATTTTCTGAGAATTTTCCGAGAATTTTCCGAGAATTTTCCGAGCATTTTCCGAGAATTTTCCGAGAATTTTCCAAGAATTTTCCGAGAATTTTCCGAGAATTTTCCGAGAATTTTCTGAGAATTTTCCGAGAATTTTCCGAGAATTTTCTGAGATTTTTCCGAGAATTTTCCGAGCATTTTCCGAGAATTTTCCGAGAAGAACTCTCGGAAAATTCTCGGAAAATTCTCGGAAAATTCTCGGAAAATTCTCGGAAAAATCTCGCAAAATTCTTGGAAAATTCTTGGAAAATTCTCGGAAAATTCTCGGAAAATTCTCGGAAAATTCTCGGAAAATTCTCGGAAAATTCTCGGAAAATTCTCGGAAAATTCTCGGAAACTTCTCGGAAAATTCCCGGAAAATTTCGGAAAATTCTCGGAAAATTCTCGGAAAATTCTCGGAAAATTCTCAGAAAATTCTCGGAAAATTCTCGGAAAATTCTAGGAAAATTCTCGGAAAATTCTCGGAAAATTCTCGGAAAAATCTCGGAAAATTCTTGGAAAATTCTCAGAAAATTCTCGGAAAATTCTCGGAAAATTCTCGGAAAATTCTCGGAAAATTCTCGCAAACTTCTCGGAAAATTCTCGGAAAATTGTCGGAAAATTCTCGGAAAATTCCCGGAAAATTCTCGGAAAATTCTTGGAAAATTCTCGGAAAATTCTCGGAAAATTCTCGGAAAATTCTCGGAAAATTCTCGGAAAATTCTCGGAAAATTCTCGGAAAATTCTCGTAAAATTCTCGGAAAATTCTCGGAAAATTTTCGGAAAATTGACGGAAAATTCTCGGAAAATTCTCGGAAATTTCTCGGAAAATTCTCGGAAAATTCTCAGAAAATTCTCAGAAAATTCTCGGAAAATTCTCGGAAAATTCCCGGAAAATTCTCGGAAAATTGACGCAAAATTCTCGGAAAATTCTCGGAAAATTCTCGGAAAATTCTCGGAAAATTCTCGGAAAATTCTCGGAAAATTCTCGGAAAATTGACGGAAAACTCTCGGAAAATTCTCGGAAAATTCTCGGAAAATTCTCGGAAAATTCTCGGAA
Source organism: Eutreptiella sp. 'Long Island Sound 2002' (assembly GCA_964036045.1). NCBI lineage: Eukaryota > Euglenozoa > Euglenophyceae > Eutreptiales > Eutreptiaceae > Eutreptiella > Eutreptiella sp. 'Long Island Sound 2002'. Next base: position 114,371 of record CAXIWF010000377.1, on the reverse strand, counting down.
AATTCTCGGAAAATTCTCGGAAAATTTTCGGAAAATTGACGGAAAATTCTCAGAAAATTCTCGGAAATTTCTCGGAAAATTCTCGGAAAATTCCCAGAAAATTCTGAATTTTCCGAGAATTTTCCGACGATTTTCTGAGAATTTTCCGAGAATTTTCCGAGAATTTTCCGTGAATTTTCCGAGAATTTTCCAAGAATTTTCCGAGAATTTATTGAGAATTTTCTGAGAATTTTCCGAGAATTTTCCCAGAATTTTCCGAGAATTTTGCGAGAATTTTCCGAGAATTTATTGAGAATTTTCTGAGAATTTTCCGAGAATTTTCCGAGAATTTTCCGAGAATTTTCCGAGAATTTTCCGAGAATTTTCCGAGAATTTTCCGAGAATTTTCCGAGAATTTTTGGAGAATTTTCCGAGAATTTTCCGAGAATTTTCCGAGAATTTCCGGAGAATTTTCTGGGAATTTTCCGAGAAGTTTCTGAGAATTTTCCGAGAATTTTCCGAGAATTTTCCGAGCATTTTCCGAGAATTTTCCGAGAATTTTCCAAGAATTTTCCGAGAATTTTCCGAGATTTTTCCGAGAATTTTCCGAGAATTTTCCGAGAATTTTCCGACAACTTTCTGAGAATTTTCCGAGAATTTTCCGAGAATTTTCCGAGAATTTTCCGAGAATTTTCCGAGAATTTTCGGAGAATTTTCCGAGAATTTTCCGAGAATTTTCCGACGATTTTCTGAGAATTTTCCGAGAATTTTCCGAGAATTTTCCGAGAATTTCCGAGAATTTTCCGAGAAATTTCTGAGAATTTTCCGAGAATTTTCGGAGAATTTTCCGAGATTTTTCCAAGAATTTTCCGAGAATTTTCCGAGAATTTTCCGAGAATTTTCCGAGAATTTTCCGAGAATTTTCCGAGAATTTTCCGGGAATTTTCCGAGAATTTTCCGAGAATTTTCCGAGAATTTACCGAGAATTCTCCGAGAATTTTCCGAGAATTTTCCGAGAATTTTCCGAGAATTTTCCGAGAATTTTCCGAGAATTTTCTGAGAATTTTCCGAGTATTTTGCGAGTATTTTGCGAGAATTTTCTGAGAATTTTCCGAGAATTTTCCGAGAATTTTCCGAGAATTTCCCGAGAAGTTTTCGAGAATTTTCCGAGAATTTTCCGAGAATTTTCCGAGAATTTTCGGAGAATTTTCCGAGAATTTTCCGAGAATTTTCCGAGAATTTTCCGAGAATTTTCCGAGAATTTTCCGAGAATTTTCCGAGAATTTTCCGAGTTTTCCCGAGAATTTTCCGAGATTTTCCCGAGAATTTTCCGAGAATTTTCGGAGAATTTTCCGAGAATTTTCCGAGAATTTTCTGGGAGTTTTCCGAGAATTTTCCGAGAATTTTCCGAGAATTTTCCGAGAATTTTCCGAGAATTTTCCGAGAATTTTCCGAGAATTTTCCGAGAATTTTCGGAGAATTTTCCGAGAATTTTCCGAGAATTTTCCGAGAATTTTCCGAAAATTTTCCGAGAATTTTCCGTCAATTTTCCGAGAATTTTCCGAGAATTTTCCGAGATCTTTCCGTGAATTTTCTGAGAATTTTCCGAGAATTTTCCGAGAATTTTCCGAGAATTTTCCGAGAATTTTCGGAGAATTTTCCGAGAATTTTCCGAGAATTTTCCGAGAAGAACTCTCGGAAAATTCTCGGAAAATTCTCGGAAAATTCTCGGAAAATTCTCGGAAAAATCTCGGAAAATTCTTGGAAAATTCTCGGAAAATTCTCGGAAAATTTTCCGAAAATTCTCGGAAAATTCTCGGAAAATTCTCGGAAAATTCTCGGAAAATTCTCGGAAACTTCTCGGAAAATTCCCGGAAAATTTCGGAAAATTCTCGGAAAATTCTCGGAAAATTCTCGGAAAATTCTCAGAAAATTCTCGGAAAATTCTCGCAAAGTTCTAGGAAAATTCTCGGAAAATTCTCAGAAAATTCTCGGAAAATTCTCGGAAAATTCTCGGAAAATTCTCCGAAAAATCTCGGAAAATTCTTGGAAAATTCTCAGAAAATTCTCGGAAAATTCTCGGAAAATTCTCGGAAAATTCTCGGAAAATTCTCGGAAAATTCTCGGAAAATTCTCGGAAAATTCTCAGAAAATTCTCGGGAAATTCCCAGAAAATTCTCGGAAAATTCTCGGAAAATTCTCGGAAAATTCTCGGAAAATTCTCGGAAAATTCTCGGAAAATTCTCGGAAAATTTTCGGAAAATTGACGGAAAATTCTCGGAAAATTCTCGGAAATTTCTCGGAAAATTCTCGGAAAATTCTCAGAAAATTCTCAGAAAATTCTCGGAAAATTCTCGGAAAATTCTCGGAAAATTCTAGGAAAATTGACGGAAAATTCTCGGAAAATTCTCGGAAAATTCTCGGAAAATTCTCGGAAAATTCTCGGAAAATTCTCGGAAAATTGACGGAAAACTCTCGGAAAATTCTCGGAAAATTCTTGGCAAATTCTCGGAAAATTCTCGGAAAATTCTCGGAAAATTCTCGGAAACTTCTCGCAAAATTCTCGGAAAATTCTCGGAAAATTCTCGGAACATTCTCGGAAAATTGACGGAAAACTCTCGGAAAATTCTCGGAAAATTCTTGGAAAATTTTCGGAAAATTCTCGGAAAATTCTCGGAAAATTCTCGGAAAATTCTCGGAAAAATCTCGGAAAATTCCTGGAAAATTCTCAGAAAATTCGCGGAAAATTCTCGGAAAATTCTCGGAAAATTCTCGGAAAATTCTCGGAAAATTCTCCTAAAATTCCCGGAAAATTCTCGGAAAATTCTCAGAAAATTCTCGGAAAATTCTCGGAAAATTCTCGGAAAATTCTCAGAAAATTCTCGGAAAATTCTCGGAAAATTCTCGGAAAATTCTCGGAAAATTCTCGGAAAATTCTCCGAAAATTCTCGGAAAATTCTCGGAAAATTCTCGGAAAATTCTCGGAAAATTCTCGGAAAATTCTCGGAAAATTCTCGGAAAATTCTCGGAAAATTCTCGGAAAATTCACGGAAAATTCTCGGAAAATTTTTGGAAAATTCTCGGAAAATTCTCGGAAAATTCTCGGAAAATTCTCGGAAAATTCTCGGAAAATTCTCGGAAAATTCTCGGAAAATTCTCGGAGAATTCTCGGAAAATTCTCGGAAAATTCTCGGAAAATTCCCGGAAAATTCTCGGAAAATTCTCGGAAAATTCTCGGAAAATTCTCGGAAAATTCTCGGAAAATTCGCGGAAAATTCTCGGAAAATTCTCGGAAAATACTCGGAAAATTCTCGGAAAATTCTCCGAAAATTCTCGGAAAATTGAAGGAAAATTCTCGGAAATTCACGGAAATTTCTCGGAAAATTTTCGGAAAATTGACGGAAAATTCTCAGAAAATTCTCGGAAATCTCTCGGAAAATTCTCGGAAAATTCTCAGAAAATTCTGAATTTTCCGAGAATTTTCCGACGATTTTCTGAGAATTTTCCGAGAATTTTCCGAGAATTTTCCGTGAATTTTCCGAGAATTTTCCGAGAATTTTCCGAGAATTTATTGAGAATTTTCTGAGAATTTTCCGAGAATTTTCCGAGAATTTTCCGAGAATTTTGCGAGAATTTTCCGAGAATTTATTGAGAATTTTCTGAGAATTTTCCGAGAATTTTCCGAGAATTTTCCGAGAATTTTCCGAGAATTTTCCGAGAATTTTCTGAGAATTTTCCGAGAATTTTCCGAGAATTTTCCGAGATTTTTCCGAGAATTTTCCGAGAATTTTCCGAGAATTTTCCGAGAATTTTCCGAGAATTTGCCGAGAATTTTCCGAGAATTTTCCGAGAATTTTCCGAGAATTTTCCGAGAATTTTCCGAGAATTTCCCGAGAATTTTCTGGGAATTTTCCGAGAATTTTCTGAGAATTTTCCGAGAATTTTCCGAGAATTTTCCGAGCATTTTCCGAGAATTTTCCGAGAATTTTCCAAGAATTTTCCGAGAATTTTCCGAGAATTTTCCGAGAATTTTCCGAGAATTTTCCGAGAATTTTCTGAGATTTTTCCGAGAATTTTCCGAGCATTTTCCGAGAATTTTCCGAGAAGAACTCTCGGAAAATTCTCGGAAAATTCTCGGAAAATTCTCGGAAAATTCTCGGAAAAATCTCGGAAAATTCTTGGAAAATTCTTGGAAAATTCTCGGAAAATTTTCGGAAAATTCTCGGAAAATTCTCGGAAAATTCTCGGAAAATTCTCGGAAAATTCTCGGAAAATTCTCGGAAAATTCTCGGAAAATTGACGGAAAACTCTCGGAAAATTCTCGGAAAATTCTCGGAAAATTCTCGGAAAATTCTCAGAAAATTCTCGGAAAATTCTCGGAAAATTCTCGGAAAATTGACGGAAAACTCTCGGAAAATTCTCGGAAAATTCTCGGAAAATTGACCGAAAATTCTCGGAAAATTCTCGGAAAATTCTCGGAAAATTCTCGGAAAATTCTCGGAAAATTCTCGGAAAATTCTCGGAAAATTCTCGCAAAATTCTCGGAAAATTCTCGGAAAATTCTCGGAAGATTCTCGGAAAATTGACGGAAAACTCTCGGAAAATTCTCGGAAAATTCTTGGAAAATTCTCGGAAAATTCTCGGAAAATTCTCGGAAAATTCTCGGAAAATTCTCGGAAAAATCTCGGAAAATTCCTGGAAAATTCTCGGAAAATTCTCGGAAAATTCTCGGAAAATTCTCGGAAAATTCTCGGAAAATTCTCGGAAAATTCTCCGAAAATTCCCGGAAAATTCTCGGAAAATTCTCGGAAAATTCTCGGAAAATTCTCGGAAAATTCTCAGAAAATTCTCGGAAAATTCTCGGAAAATTCTCGGAAAATTCTCGGAAAATTCTCGGAAAATTCTCGGAAAATTCTCGGAAAATTGACGGAAAATTCTCGGAAAATTCTCGGAAAATTCTCGGAAAATTCTCGGAAAATTCTCGGAAAATTCTCGGAAAATTCACGGAAAATTCTCGGAAAATTTTTGGAAAATTCTCGGAAAATTCTCGGAAAATTCTCGGAAAATTCTCGGAAAATTCTCGGAAAATTCTCGGAAAATTCTCGGAAAATTCTCGGAAAATTCTCGGAAAATTCTCGGAAAATTCTCGGAAAATTCTCGGAAAATTCTCGGAAAATTCCCGGAAAATTCTCGGAAAATTCTCGGAAAATTCTCGGAAAATTCTCGGAAAATTCTCGGAAAATTCGCGGAAAATTCTCGGAAAATTCTCGGAAAATTCTCGGAAAATTCTCGGAAAATTCTCCGAAAATTCTCGGAAAATTGACGGAAAATTCTCGGAAAATTCTCGGAAATTTCTCGGAAAATTTTCGGAAAATTGACGGAAAATTCTCAGAAAATTCTCGGATATTTCTCGGAAAATTCTCGGAAAATTCTCAGAAAATTCTGAATTTTCCGAGAATTTTCCGACGATTTTCTGAGAATTTTCCGAGAATTTTCCGAGAATTTTCCGTGAATTTTCCGAGAATTTTCCGAGAATTTTCCGAGAATTTATTGAGAATTTTCTGAGAATTTTCCGAGAATTTTCCGAGAATTTTCCGAGAATTTTGCGAGAATTTTCCGAGAATTTATTGAGAATTTTCTGAGAATTTTCCGAGAATTTTCCGAGAATTTTCCGAGAATTTTCCGAGAATTTTCCGAGAATTTTCTGAGAATTTTCCGAGAATTTTCCGAGAATTTTCCGAGAATTTGCCGAGAATTTTCCGAGAATTTTCCGAGAATTTTCCGAGAATTTTCCGAGAATTTTCCGAGAATTTTCCGAGAATTTCCCGAGAATTTTCTGGGAATTTTCCGAGAATTTTCTGAGAATTTTCCGAGAATTTTCCGAGAATTTTCCGAGCATTTTCCGAGAATTTTCCGAGAATTTTCCAAGAATTTTCCGAGAATTTTCCGAGAATTTTCCGAGAATTTTCTGAGAATTTTCCGAGAATTTTCCGAGAATTTTCTGAGATTTTTCCGAGAATTTTCCGAGCATTTTCCGAGAATTTTCCGAGAAGAACTCTCGGAAAATTCTCGGAAAATTCTCGGAAAATTCTCGGAAAATTCTCGGAAAAATCTCGCAAAATTCTTGGAAAATTCTTGGAAAATTCTCGGAAAATTCTCGGAAAATTCTCGGAAAATTCTCGGAAAATTCTCGGAAAATTCTCGGAAAATTCTCGGAAAATTCTCGGAAACTTCTCGGAAAATTCCCGGAAAATTTCGGAAAATTCTCGGAAAATTCTCGGAAAATTCTCGGAAAATTCTCAGAAAATTCTCGGAAAATTCTCGGAAAATTCTAGGAAAATTCTCGGAAAATTCTCGGAAAATTCTCGGAAAAATCTCGGAAAATTCTTGGAAAATTCTCAGAAAATTCTCGGAAAATTCTCGGAAAATTCTCGGAAAATTCTCGGAAAATTCTCGCAAACTTCTCGGAAAATTCTCGGAAAATTGTCGGAAAATTCTCGGAAAATTCCCGGAAAATTCTCGGAAAATTCTTGGAAAATTCTCGGAAAATTCTCGGAAAATTCTCGGAAAATTCTCGGAAAATTCTCGGAAAATTCTCGGAAAATTCTCGGAAAATTCTCGTAAAATTCTCGGAAAATTCTCGGAAAATTTTCGGAAAATTGACGGAAAATTCTCGGAAAATTCTCGGAAATTTCTCGGAAAATTCTCGGAAAATTCTCAGAAAATTCTCAGAAAATTCTCGGAAAATTCTCGGAAAATTCCCGGAAAATTCTCGGAAAATTGACGCAAAATTCTCGGAAAATTCTCGGAAAATTCTCGGAAAATTCTCGGAAAATTCTCGGAAAATTCTCGGAAAATTCTCGGAAAATTGACGGAAAACTCTCGGAAAATTCTCGGAAAATTCTCGGAAAATTCTCGGAAAATTCTCGGAAAATTCTCGGAAAATTCTCGGAAAATTTTCGGAAAATTGACGGAAAATTCTCAGAAAATTCTCGGAAATTTCTCGGAAAATTCTCGGAAAATTCCCAGAAAATTCTGAATTTTCCGAGAATTTTCCGACGATTTTCTGAGAATTTTCCGAGAATTTTCCGAGAATTTTCCGTGAATTTTCCGAGAATTTTCCAAGAATTTTCCGAGAATTTATTGAGAATTTTCTGAGAATTTTCCGAGAATTTTCCCAGAATTTTCCGAGAATTTTGCGAGAATTTTCCGAGAATTTATTGAGAATTTTCTGAGAATTTTCCGAGAATTTTCCGAGAATTTTCCGAGAATTTTCCGAGAATTTTCCGAGAATTTTCCGAGAATTTTCCGAGAATTTTCCGAGAATTTTTGGAGAATTTTCCGAGAATTTTCCGAGAATTTTCCGAGAATTTCCGGAGAATTTTCTGGGAATTTTCCGAGAAGTTTCTGAGAATTTTCCGAGAATTTTCCGAGAATTTTCCGAGCATTTTCCGAGAATTTTCCGAGAATTTTCCAAGAATTTTCCGAGAATTTTCCGAGATTTTTCCGAGAATTTTCCGAGAATTTTCCGAGAATTTTCCGACAACTTTCTGAGAATTTTCCGAGAATTTTCCGAGAATTTTCCGAGAATTTTCCGAGAATTTTCCGAGAATTTTCGGAGAATTTTCCGAGAATTTTCCGAGAATTTTCCGACGATTTTCTGAGAATTTTCCGAGAATTTTCCGAGAATTTTCCGAGAATTTCCGAGAATTTTCCGAGAAATTTCTGAGAATTTTCCGAGAATTTTCGGAGAATTTTCCGAGATTTTTCCAAGAATTTTCCGAGAATTTTCCGAGAATTTTCCGAGAATTTTCCGAGAATTTTCCGAGAATTTTCCGAGAATTTTCCGGGAATTTTCCGAGAATTTTCCGAGAATTTTCCGAGAATTTACCGAGAATTCTCCGAGAATTTTCCGAGAATTTTCCGAGAATTTTCCGAGAATTTTCCGAGAATTTTCCGAGAATTTTCTGAGAATTTTCCGAGTATTTTGCGAGTATTTTGCGAGAATTTTCTGAGAATTTTCCGAGAATTTTCCGAGAATTTTCCGAGAATTTCCCGAGAAGTTTTCGAGAATTTTCCGAGAATTTTCCGAGAATTTTCCGAGAATTTTCGGAGAATTTTCCGAGAATTTTCCGAGAATTTTCCGAGAATTTTCCGAGAATTTTCCGAGAATTTTCCGAGAATTTTCCGAGAATTTTCCGAGTTTTCCCGAGAATTTTCCGAGATTTTCCCGAGAATTTTCCGAGAATTTTCGGAGAATTTTCCGAGAATTTTCCGAGAATTTTCTGGGAATTTTCCGAGAATTTTCCGAGAATTTTCCGAGAATTTTCCGAGAATTTTCCGAGAATTTTCCGAGAATTTTCCGAGAATTTTCCGAGAATTTTCGGAGAATTTTCCGAGAATTTTCCGAGAATTTTCCGAGAATTTTCCGAAAATTTTCCGAGAATTTTCCGTCAATTTTCCGAGAATTTTCCGAGAATTTTCCGAGATCTTTCCGTGAATTTTCTGAGAATTTTCCGAGAATTTTCCGAGAATTTTCCGAGAATTTTCCGAGAATTTTCCGAGAATTTTCCGAGAATTTTCCGAGAAGAACTCTCGGAAAATTCTCGGAAAATTCTCGGAAAATTCTCGGAAAATTCTCGGAAAAATCTCGGAAAATTCTTGGAAAATTCTCGGAAAATTCTCGGAAAATTTTCCGAAAATTCTCGGAAAATTCTCGGAAAATTCTCGGAAAATTCTCGGAAAATTCTCGGAAACTTCTCGGAAAATTCCCGGAAAATTTCGGAAAATTCTCGGAAAATTCTCGGAAAATTCTCGGAAAATTCTCAGAAAATTCTCGGAAAATTCTCGCAAAGTTCTAGGAAAATTCTCGGAAAATTCTCAGAAAATTCTCGGAAAATTCTCGGAAAATTCTTCGAAAATTCTCCGAAAAATCTCGGAAAATTCTTGGAAAATTCTCAGAAAATTCTCGGAAAATTCTCGGAAAATTCTCGGAAAATTCTCGGAAAATTCTCGGAAAATTCTCGGAAAATTCTCGGAAAATTCTCAGAAAATTCTCGGGAAATTCCCAGAAAATTCTCGGAAAATTCTCGGAAAATTCTCGGAAAATTCTCGGAAAATTCTCGGAAAATTCTCGGAAAATTCTCGGAAAATTTTCGGAAAATTGACGGAAAATTCTCGGAAAATTCTCGGAAATTTCTCGGAAAATTCTCGGAAAATTCTCAGAAAATTCTCAGAAAATTCTCGGAAAATTCTCGGAAAATTCTCGGAAAATTCTAGGAAAATTGACGGAAAATTCTCGGAAAATTCTCGGAAAATTCTCGGAAAATTCTCGGAAAATTCTCGGAAAATTCTCGGAAAATTGACGGAAAACTCTCGGAAAATTCTCGGAAAATTCTTGGCAAATTCTCGGAAAATTCTCGGAAAATTCTCGGAAAATTCTCGGAAACTTCTCGCAAAATTCTCGGAAAATTCTCGGAAAATTCTCGGAACATTCTCGGAAAATTGACGGAAAACTCTCGGAAAATTCTCGGAAAATTCTTGGAAAATTTTCGGAAAATTCTCGGAAAATTCTCGGAAAATTCTCGGAAAATTCTCGGAAAAATCTCGGAAAATTCCTGGAAAATTCTCAGAAAATTCGCGGAAAATTCTCGGAAAATTCTCGGAAAATTCTCGGAAAATTCTCGGAAAATTCTCCTAAAATTCCCGGAAAATTCTCGGAAAATTCTCAGAAAATTCTCGGAAAATTCTCGGAAAATTCTCGGAAAATTCTCAGAAAATTCTCGGAAAATTCTCGGAAAATTCTCGGAAAATTCTCGGAAAATTCTCGGAAAATTCTCCGAAAATTCTCGGAAAATTCTCGGAAAATTCTCGGAAAATTCTCGGAAAATTCTCGGAAAATTCTCGGAAAATTCTCGGAAAATTCTCGGAAAATTCTCGGAAAATTCACGGAAAATTCTCGGAAAATTTTTGGAAAATTCTCGGAAAATTCTCGGAAAATTCTCGGAAAATTCTCGGAAAATTCTCGGAAAATTCTCGGAAAATTCTCGGAAAATTCTCGGAAAATTCTCGGAAAATTCTCGGAAAATTCTCGGAAAATTCCCGGAAAATTCTCGGAAAATTCTCGGAAAATTCTCGGAAAATTCTCGGAAAATTCTCGGAAAATTCGCGGAAAATTCTCGGAAAATTCTCGGAAAATTCTCGGAAAATTCTCGGAAAATTCTCCGAAAATTCTCGGAAAATTGAAGGAAAATTCTCGGAAATTCACGGAAATTTCTCGGAAAATTTTCGGAAAATTGACGGAAAATTCTCAGAAAATTCTCGGAAATCTCTCGGAAAATTCTCGGAAAATTCTCAGAAAATTCTGAATTTTCCGAGAATTTTCCGACGATTTTCTGAGAATTTTCCGAGAATTTTCCGAGAATTTTCCGTGAATTTTCCGAGAATTTTCCGAGAATTTTCCGAGAATTTATTGAGAATTTTCTGAGAATTTTCCGAGAATTTTCCGAGAATTTTCCGAGAATTTTGCGAGAATTTTCCGAGAATTTATTGAGAATTTTCTGAGAATTTTCCGAGAATTTTCCGAGAATTTTCCGAGAATTTTCCGAGAATTTTCCGAGAATTTTCTGAGAATTTTCCGAGAATTTTCCGAGAATTTTCCGAGATTTTTCCGAGAATTTTCCGAGAATTTTCCGAGAATTTTCCGAGAATTTTCCGAGAATTTGCCGAGAATTTTCCGAGAATTTTCCGAGAATTTTCCGAGAATTTTCCGAGAATTTTCCGAGAATTTCCCGAGAATTTTCTGGGAATTTTCCGAGAATTTTCTGAGAATTTTCCGAGAATTTTCCGAGAATTTTCCGAGCATTTTCCGAGAATTTTCCGAGAATTTTCCAAGAATTTTCCGAGAATTTTCCGAGAATTTTCCGAGAATTTTCCGAGAATTTTCCGAGAATTTTCTGAGATTTTTCCGAGAATTTTCCGAGCATTTTCCGAGAATTTTCCGAGAAGAACTCTCGGAAAATTCTCGGAAAATTCTCGGAAAATTCTCGGAAAATTCTCGGAAAAATCTCGGAAAATTCTTGGAAAATTCTTGGAAAATTCTCGGAAAATTTTCGGAAAATTCTCGGAAAATTCTCGGAAAATTCTCGGAAAATTCTCGGAAAATTCTCGGAAAATTCTCGGAAACTTCTCGGAAAATTCCCGGAAAATTTCGGAAAATTCTCGGAAAATTCTCGGAAAATTCTCGGAAAATTCTCAGAAAATTCTCGGAAAATTCTCGGAAAATTCTAGGAAAATTCTCGGAAAATTCTCGGAAAATTCTCGGAAAAATCTCGGAAAATTCTTGGAAAATTCTCAGAAAATTCTCGGAAAATTCTCGGAAAATTCTCGGAAAATTCTCGGAAAATTCTCGCAAACTTCTCGGAAAATTCTCGGAAAATTGTCGGAAAATTCTCGGAAAATTCCCGGAAAATTCTCCGAAAATTCTTGGAAAATTCTCGGAAAAGTCTCGGAAAATTCTCGGAAAATTCTCGGAAAATTCTCGGAAAATTCTCGGAAAATTCTCGGAAAATTCTCGTAAAATTCTCGGAAAATTCTCGGAAAATTTTCGGAAAATTGACGGAAAATTCTCGGAAAATTCTCGGAAATTTCTCGGAAAATTCTCGGAAAATTCTCAGAAAATTCTCAGAAAATTCTCGGAAAATTCTCGGAAAATTCTCGGAAAATTCTCGGAAAATTGACGCAAAATTCTCGGAAAATTCTCGGAAAATTCTCGGAAAATTCTCAGAAAATTCTCGGAAAATTCTCGGAAAATTCTCGGAAAATTGACGGAAAACTCTCGGAAAATTCTCGGAAAATTCTCGGAAAATTCTCGGAAAATTCTCGGAAAATTCTCGGAAAATTCTCGGAAAATTTTCGGAAAATTGACGGAAAATTCTCAGAAAATTCTCGGAAATTTCTCGGAAAATTCTCGGAAAATTCTCAGAAAATTCTGAATTTTCCGAGAATTTTCCGACGATTTTCTGAGAATTTTCCGAGAATTTTCCGAGAATTTTCCGTGAATTTTCCGAGAATTTTCCACCAATTTTCCGAGAATTTATTGAGAATTTGCTGAGAATTTTCCGAGAATTTTCCCAGAATTTTCCGAGAATTTTGCGAGAATTTTCCGAGAATTTATTGAGAATTTTCTGAGAATTTTCCGAGAATTTTCCGAGAATTTTCCGAGAATTTTCCGAGAATTTTCCGAGAATTTTCCGAGAATTTTCCGAGAATTTTCCGAGAATTTTTGGAGAATTTTCCGAGAATTTTCCGAGAATTTTCCGAGAATTTCCGGAGAATTTTCTGGGAATTTTCCGAGAAGTTTCTGAGAATTTTCCGAGAATTTTCCGAGAATTTTCCGAGCATTTTCCGAGAATTTTCCGAGAATTTTCCAAGAATTTTCCGAGAATTTTCCGAGATTTTTCCGAGAATTTTCCGAGAATTTTCCGAGAATTTTCCGACGACTTTCTGAGAATTTTCCGAGAATTTTCCGAGAATTTTCCGAGAATTTTCCGAGAATTTTCGGAGAATTTTCCGAGAATTTTCCGAGAATTTTCCGACGATTTTCTGAGAATTTTCCGAGAATTTTCCGAGAATTTTCCGAGAATTTCCGAGAATTTTCCGAGAAATTTCTGAGAATTTTCCGAGAATTTTCGGAGAATTTTCCGAGATTTTTCCAAGAATTTTCCGAGAATTTTCCGAGAATTTTCCGAGAATTTTCCGAGAATTTTCCGAGAATTTTCCGAGAATTTTCCGGGAATTTTCCGAGAATTTTCCGAGAATTTTCCGAGAATTTACCGAGAATTCTCCGAGAATTTTCCGAGAATTTTCCGAGAATTTTCCGAGAATTTTCCGAGAATTTTCCGAGAATTTTCTGAGAATTTTCCGAGTATTTTGCGAGTATTTTGCGAGAATTTTCTGAGAATTTTCCGAGAATTTTCCGAGAATTTTCCGAGAATTTCCCGAGAAGTTTTCGAGAATTTTCCGAGAATTTTCCGAGAATTTTCCGAGAATTTTCGGAGAATTTTCCGAGAATTTTCCGAGAATTTTCCGAGAATTTTCCGAGAATTTTCCGAAAATTTTCCGAGAATTTTCCGTCAATTTTCCGAGAATTTTCCGAGAATTTTCCGAGAATTTTCCGAGAATTTTCCGAGAATTTTCCGAGAATTTTCCGAGAATTTTCCGAGAATTTTCCGAGAATTTTCCGAGTTTTCCCGAGAATTTTCCGAGATTTTCCCGAGAATTTTCCGAGAATTTTCGGAGAATTTTCCGAGAATTTTCCGAGAATTTTCTGGGAATTTTCCGAGAATTTTCCGAGAATTTTCCGAGAATTTTCCGAGAATTTTCCGAGAATTTTCCGAGAATTTTCCGAGAATTTTCCGAGAATTTTCGGAGAATTTTCCGAGAATTTTCCGAGAATTTTCCGAGAATTTTCCGAAAATTTTCCGAGAATTTTCCGTCAATTTTCCGAGAATTTTCCGAGAATTTTCCGAGATCTTTCCGTGAATTTTCTGAGAATTTTCCGAGAATTTTCCGAGAATTTTCCGAGAATTTTCCGAGAATTTTCGGAGAATTTTCCGAGAATTTTCCGAGAATTTTCCGAGAAGAACTCTCGGAAAATTCTCGGAAAATTCTCGGAAAATTCTCGGAAAATTCTCGGAAAAATCTCGGAAAATTCTTGGAAAATTCTCGGAAAATTCTCGGAAAATTTTCCGAAAATTCTCGGAAAATTCTCGGAAAATTCTCGGAAAATTCTCGGAAAATTCTCGGAAACTTCTCGGAAAATTCCCGGAAAATTTCGGAAAATTCTCGGAAAATTCTCGGAAAATTCTCGGAAAATTCTCAGAAAATTCTCGGAAAATTCTCGCAAAGTTCTAGGAAAATTCTCGGAAAATTCTCGGAAAATTCTCGGAAAATTCTCGGAAAATTCTCGGAAAATTCTCCGAAAAATCTCGGAAAATTCTTGGAAAATTCTCAGAAAATTCTCGGAAAATTCTCGGAAAATTCTCGGAAAATTCTCGGAAAATTCTCGGAAAATTCTCGGAAAATTCTCGGAAAATTCTCAGAAAATTCTCGGGAAATTCCCAGAAAATTCTCGGAAAATTCTCGGAAAATTCTCGGAAAATTCTCGGAAAATTCTCGGAAAATTCTCGGAAAATTCTCGGAAAATTTTCGGAAAATTGACGGAAAATTCTCGGAAAATTCTCGGAAATTTCTCAGAAAATTCTCGGAAAATTCTCAGAAAATTCTCAGAAAATTCTCGGAAAATTCTCGGAAAATTCTCGGAAAATTCTCGGAAAATTGACGGAAAATTCTCGGAAAATTCTCGGAAAATTCTCGGAAAATTCTCGGAAAATTCTCGGAAAATTCTCGGAAAATTGACGGAAAACTCTCGGAAAATTCTCGGAAAATTCTTGGCAAATTCTCGGAAAATTCTCGGAAAATTCTCGGAAAATTCTCGGAAACTTCTCGCAAAATTCTCGGAAAATTCTCGGAAAATTCTCGGAACATTTTCGGAAAATTGACGGAAAACTCTCGGAAAATTCTCGGAAAATTCTTGGAAAATTTTCGGAAAATTCCTGGAAAATTCTCAGAAAATTCGCGGAAAATTCTCGGAAAATTCTCGGAAAATTCTCGGAAAATTCTCGGAAAATTCTCCTAAAATTCCCGGAAAATTCTCGGAAAATTCTCAGAAAATTCTCGGAAAATTCTCGGAAAATTCTCGGAAAATTCTCAGAAAATTCTCGGAAAATTCTCGGAAAATTCTCGGAAAATTCTCGGAAAATTCTCGGAAAATTCTCCGAAAATTCTCGGAAAATTCTCGGAAAATTCTCGGAAAATTCTCGGAAAATTCTCGGAAAATTCTCGGAAAATTCTCGGAAAATTCTCGGAAAATTCTCGGAAAATTCACGGAAAATTCTCGGAAAATTTTTGGAAAATTCTCGGAAAATTCTCGGAAAATTCTCGGAAAATTCTCGGAAAATTCTCGGAAAATTCTCGGAAAATTCTCGGAAAATTCTCGGAAAATTCTCGGAAAATTCTCGGAAAATTCTCGGAAAATTCTCGGAAAATTCTCGGAAAATTCCCGGAAAATTCTCGGAAAATTCTCGGAAAATTCTCGGAAAATTCTCGGAAAATTCTCGGAAAATTCGCGGAAAATTCTCGGAAAATTCTCGGAAAATTCTCGGAAAATTCTCGGAAAATTCTCCGAAAATTCTCGGAAAATTGAAGGAAAATTCTCGGAAATTCACGGAAATTTCTCGGAAAATTTTCGGAAAATTGACGGAAAATTCTCAGAAAATTCTCGGAAATCTCTCGGAAAATTCTCGGAAAATTCTCAGAAAATTCTGAATTTTCCGAGAATTTTCCGACGATTTTCTGAGAATTTTCCGAGAATTTTCCGAGAATTTTCCGTGAATTTTCCGAGAATTTTCCGAGAATTTTCCGAGAATTTATTGAGAATTTTCTGAGAATTTTCCGAGAATTTTCCGAGAATTTTCCGAGAATTTTGCGAGAATTTTCCGAGAATTTATTGAGAATTTTCTGAGAATTTTCCGAGAATTTTCCGAGAATTTTCCGAGAATTTTCCGAGAATTTTCCGAGAATTTTCTGAGAATTTTCCGAGAATTTTCCGAGAATTTTCCGAGATTTTTCCGAGAATTTTCCGAGAATTTTCCGAGAATTTTCCGAGAATTTTCCGAGAATTTTCCGAGAATTTTCCGAGAATTTTCCGAGAATTTTCCGAGAATTTTCCGAGAATTTTCCGAGAATTTCCCGAGAATTTTCTGGGAATTTTCCGAGAATTTTCTGAGAATTTTCCGAGAATTTTCCGAGAATTTTCCGAGCATTTTCCGAGAATTTTCCGAGAATTTTCCAAGAATTTTCCGAGAATTTTCCGAGAATTTTCCGAGAATTTTCTGAGAATTTTCCGAGAATTTTCCGAGAATTTTCTGAGATTTTTCCGAGAATTTTCCGAGCATTTTCCGAGAATTTTCCGAGAAGAACTCTCGGAAAATTCTCGGAAAATTCTCGGAAAATTCTCGGAAAATTCTCGGAAAAATCTCGGAAAATTCTTGGAAAATTCTTGGAAAATTCTCGGAAAATTTTCGGAAAATTCTCGGAAAATTCTCGGAAAATTCTCGGAAAATTCTCGGAAAATTCTCGGAAAATTCTCGGAAACTTCTCGGAAAATTCCCGGAAAATTTCGGAAAATTCTCGGAAAATTCTCGGAAAATTCTCGGAAAATTCTCAGAAAATTCTCGGAAAATTCTCGGAAAATTCTAGGAAAATTCTCGGAAAATTCTCGGAAAATTCTCGGAAAAATCTCGGAAAATTCTTGGAAAATTCTCAGAAAATTCTCGGAAAATTCTCGGAAAATTCTCGGAAAATTCTCGGAAAATTCTCGGAAAATTCTCGGAAAATTCTCGGAAAATTCTCGGAAAATTCTCGGAAAATTCCCGGAAAATTCTCGGAAAATTCTTGGAAAATTCTCGGAAAATTCTCGGAAAATTCTCGGAAAATTCTCGGAAAATTCTCGGAAAATTCTCGGAAAATTCTCGGAAAATTCTCGGAAAATTCTCGGAAAATTTTCGGAAAATTGACGCAAAATTCTCGGAAAATTCTCGGAAAATTCTCGGAAAATTCTCGGAAAATTCTCAGAAAATTCTCAGAAAATTCTCGGAAAATTCTCGGAAAATTCTCGGAAAATTCTCGGAAAATTGACGCAAAATTCTCGGAAAATTCTCGGAAAATTCTCGCAAAATTCTCGGAAAATTCTCGGAAAATTCTCGGAAAATTCTCAGAAAATTGACGGAAAACTCTCGGAAAATTCTCGGAAAATTCTCGGAAAATTCTCGGAAAATTCTCGGAAAATTCTCGGAAAATTCTCGGAAAATTCTCGGAAAATTCTCGGAAAATTCTCGGAAAATTCTCGGAAAATTCTCGGAAAATTCTCGGAAAATTCTCGGAAAATTCTCGGAAAATTCCCGGAAAATTCTCGGAAAATTCTTGGAAAATTCTCGGAAAATTCTCGGAAAATTCTCGGAAAATTCTCGGAAAATTCTCGGAAAATTCTCGGAAAATTCTCGGAAAATTCTCGGAAAATTCTCGGAAAATTCTCGGAAAATTTTCGGAAAATTGACGGAAAATTCTCGGAAAATTCTCGGAAATTTCTCGGAAAATTCTCGGAAAATTCTCAGAAAATTCTCAGACAATTCTCGGAAAATTCTCGGAAAATTCTCGGAAAATTCTCGGAAAATTCTCGGAAAATTGTCGGAAAATTCTCGGAAAATTCTCGGAAAATTCTCGGAAAATTCTCGGAAAATTGACGGAAAACTCTCGGAAAATTCTCGGAAAATTCTCGGAAAATTCTCGGAAAATTCTCGGAAAATTCTCGGAAAATTCTCGGAAAATTGACGGAAAACTCTCGGAAAATTCTCGGAAAATTCTCGGAAAATTCTCGGAAAATTGACGGAAAACTCTCGGAAAATTCTCGGAAAATTCTCGGAAAATTCTCAGAAAATTCTCAGAAAATTCTCGGAAAATTCTCGGAAAATTCTCGGAAAATTCTCGGAAAATTGACGGAAAATTCTCGGAAAATTCTCGGAAAATTCTCGGAAAATTCTCGGAAAATTCTCGGAAAATTCTCGGAAAATTGACGGAAAACTCTCGGAAAATTCTCGGAAAATTCTTGGCAAATTCTCGGAAAATTCTCGGAAAATTCTCGGAAAATTCTCGGAAACTTCTCGCAAAATTCTCGGAAAATTCTCGGAAAATTCTCGGAACATTCTCGGAAAATTGACGGAAAACTCTCGGAAAATTCTCGGAAAATTCTTGGAAAATTTTCGGAAAATTCTCGGAAAATTCTCGGAAAATTCTCGGAAAATTCTCGGAAAAATCTCGGAAAATTCCTGGAAAATTCTCAGAAAACTCGCGGAAAATTCTCGGAAAATTCTCGGAAAATTCTCGGAAAATTCTCGGAAAATTCTCCTAAAATTCCCGGAAAATTCTCGGAAAATTCTCAGAAAATTCTCGGAAAATTCTCGGAAAATTCTCGGAAAATTCTCAGAAAATTCTCGGAAAATTCTCGGAAAATTCTCGGAAAATTCTCGGAAAATTCTCGGAAAATTCTCCGAAAATTCTCGGAAAATTCTCGGAAAATTCTCGGAAAATTCTCGGAAAATTCTCGGAAAATTCTCGGAAAATTCTCGGAAAATTCTCGGAAAATTCTCGGAAAATTCACGGAAAATTCTCGGAAAATTTTTGGAAAATTCTCGGAAAATTCTCGGAAAATTCTCGGAAAATTCTCGGAAAATTCTCGGAAAATTCTCGGAAAATTCTCGGAAAATTCTCGGAAAATTCTCGGAAAATTCTCGGAAAATTCTCGGAAAATTCTCGGAAAATTCTCGGAAAATTCCCGGAAAATTCTCGGAAAATTCTCGGAAAATTCTCGGAAAATTCTCGGAAAATTCTCGGAAAATTCGCGGAAAATTCTCGGAAAATTCTCGGAAAATTCTCGGAAAATTCTCGGAAAATTCTCCGAAAATTCTCGGAAAATTGAAGGAAAATTCTCGGAAATTCACGGAAATTTCTCGGAAAATTTTCGGAAAAATTGACGGAAAATTCTCAGAAAATTCTCGGAAATCTCTCGGAAAATTCTCGGAAAATTCTCAGAAAATTCTGAATTTTCCGAGAATTTTCCGACGATTTTCTGAGAATTTTCCGAGAATTTTCCGAGAATTTTCCGTGAATTTTCCGAGAATTTTCCGAGAATTTTCCGAGAATTTATTGAGAATTTTCTGAGAATTTTCCGAGAATTTTCCGAGAATTTTCCGAGAATTTTGCGAGAATTTTCCGAGAATTTATTGAGAATTTTCTGAGAATTTTCCGAGAATTTTCCGAGAATTTTCCGAGAATTTTCCGAGAATTTTCCGAGAATTTTCTGAGAATTTTCCGAGAATTTTCCGAGAATTTTCCGAGATTTTTCCGAGAATTTTCCGAGAATTTTCCGAGAATTTTCCGAGAATTTTCCGAGAATTTGCCGAGAATTTTCCGAGAATTTTCCGAGAATTTTCCGAGAATTTTCCGAGAATTTTCCGAGAATTTTCCGAGAATTTCCCGAGAATTTTCTGGGAATTTTCCGAGAATTTTCTGAGAATTTTCCGAGAATTTTCCGAGAATTTTCCGAGCATTTTCCGAGAATTTTCCGAGAATTTTCCAAGAATTTTCCGAGAATTTTCCGAGAATTTTCCGAGAATTTTCTGAGAATTTTCCGAGAATTTTCCGAGAATTTTCTGAGATTTTTCCGAGAATTTTCCGAGCATTTTCCGAGAATTTTCCGAGAAGAACTCTCGGAAAATTCTCGGAAAATTCTCGGAAAATTCTCGGAAAATTCTCGGAAAAATCTCGGAAAATTCTTGGAAAATTCTTGGAAAATTCTCGGAAAATTTTCGGAAAATTCTCGGAAAATTCTCGGAAAATTCTCGGAAAATTCTCGGAAAATTCTCGGAAAATTCTCGGAAACTTCTCGGAAAATTCCCGGAAAATTTCGGAAAATTCTCGGAAAATTCTCGGAAAATTCTCGGAAAATTCTCAGAAAATTCTCGGAAAATTCTCGGAAAATTCTAGGAAAATTCTCGGAAAATTCTCGGAAAATTCTCGGAAAAATCTCGGAAAATTCTTGGAAAATTCTCAGAAAATTCTCGGAAAATTCTCGGAAAATTCTCGGAAAATTCTCGGAAAATTCTCGGAAAATTCTCGGAAAATTCTCGGAAAATTCTCGGAAAATTCTCGGAAAATTCCCGGAAAATTCTCGGAAAATTCTTGGAAAATTCTCGGAAAATTCTCGGAAAATTCTCGGAAAATTCTCGGAAAATTCTCGGAAAATTCTCGGAAAATTCTCGGAAAATTCTCGGAAAATTCTTGGAAAATTCTCGGAAAATTTTCGGAAAATTGACGCAAAATTCTCGGAAAATTCTCGGAAAATTCTCGGAAAATTCTCGGAAAATTCTCAGAAAATTCTCAGAAAATTCTCGGAAAATTCTCGGAAAATTCTCGGAAAATTCTCGGAAAATTGACGCAAAATTCTCGGAAAATTCTCGGAAAATTCTCGCAAAATTCTCGGAAAATTCTCGGAAAATTCTCGGAAAATTCTCAGAAAATTGACGGAAAATTCTCGGAAAATTCTCGGAAATTTCTCGGAAAATTCTCGGAAAATTCTCAGAAAATTCTCAGAAAATTCTCGGAAAATTCTCGGAAAATTCTCGGAAAATTCTCGGAAAATTGACGGAAAATTCTCGGAAAATTCTCGGAAAATTCTCGGAAAATTCTCGGAAAATTCTCGGAAAATTGACGGAAAACTCTCGGAAAATTCTCGGAAAATTCTTGGCAAATTCTCGGAAAATTCTCGGAAAATTCTCGGAAAATTCTCGGAAACTTCTCGCAAAATTCTCGGAAAATTCTCGGAAAATTCTCGGAACATTCTCGGAAAATTGACGGAAAACTCTCGGAAAATTCTCGGAAAATTCTTGGAAAATTTTCGGAAAATTCTCGGAAAATTCTCGGAAAATTCTCGGAAAATTCTCGGAAAAATCTCGGAAAATTCCTGGAAAATTCTCAGAAAATTCGCGGAAAATTCTCGGAAAATTCTCGGAAAATTCTCGGAAAATTCTCGGAAAATTCTCCTAAAATTCCCGGAAAATTCTCGGAAAATTCTCAGAAAATTCTCGGAAAATTCTCGGAAAATTCTCGGAAAATTCTCAGAAAATTCTCGGAAAATTCTCGGAAAATTCTCGGAAAATTCTCGGAAAATTCTCGGAAAATTCTCCGAAAATTCTCGGAAAATTCTCGGAAAATTCTCGGAAAATTCTCGGAAAATTCTCGGAAAATTCTCGGAAAATTCTCGGAAAATTCTCGGAAAATTCTCGGAAAATTCACGGAAAATTCTCGGAAAATTTTTGGAAAATTCTCGGAAAATTCTCGGAAAATTCTCAGAAAATTCTCGGAAAATTCTCGGAAAATTCTCGGAAAATTCTCGGAAAATTCTCGGAAAATTCTCGGAAAATTCTCGGAAAATTCTCGGAAAATTCTCGGAAAATTCTCGGAAAATTCTCGGAAAATTCTCGGAAAATTCTCGGAAAATTCTCGGAAAATTCGCGGAAAATTCGCGGAAAATTCTCGGAAAATTCTCGGAAAATTCTCGGAAAATTCTCGGAAAATTCTCCGAAAATTCTCGGAAAATTGAAGGAAAATTCTCGGAAATTCACGGAAATTTCTCGGAAAATTTTCGGAAAATTGACGGAAAATTCTCAGAAAATTCTCGGAAATCTCTCGGAAAATTCTCGGAAAATTCTCAGAAAATTGTGAATTTTCCGAGAATTTTCCGACGATTTTCTGAGAATTTTCCGAGAATTTTCCGAGAATTTTCCGTGAATTTTCCGAGAATTTTCCGAGAATTTTCCGAGAATTTATTGAGAATTTTCTGAGAATTTTCCGAGAATTTTCCGAGAATTTTCCGAGAATTTTGCGAGAATTTTCCGAGAATTTATTGAGAATTTTCTGAGAATTTTCCGAGAATTTTCCGAGAATTTTCCGAGAATTTTCCGAGAATTTTCCGAGAATTTTCTGAGAATTTTCCGAGAATTTTCCGAGAATTTTCCGAGATTTTTCCGAGAATTTTCCGAGAATTTTCCGAGAATTTTCCGAGAATTTTCCGAGAATTTGCCGAGAATTTTCCGAGAATTTTCCGAGAATTTTCCGAGAATTTTCCGAGAATTTTCCGAGAATTTTCCGAGAATTTCCCGAGAATTTTCTGGGAATTTTCCGAGAATTTTCTGAGAATTTTCCGAGAATTTTCCGAGAATTTTCCGAGCATTTTCCGAGAATTTTCCGAGAATTTTCCAAGAATTTTCCGAGAATTTTCCGAGAATTTTCCGAGAATTTTCCGAGAATTTTCCGAGAATTTTCTGAGATTTTTCCGAGAATTTTCCGAGCATTTTCCGAGAATTTTCCGAGAAGAACTCTCGGAAAATTCTCGGAAAATTCTCGGAAAATTCTCGGAAAATTCTCGGAAAAATCTCGGAAAATTCTTGGAAAATTCTCGGAAAATTCTAGGAAAATTGACGGAAAATTCTCGGAAAATTCTCGGAAAATTCTCGGAAAATTCTCGGAAAATTCTCGGAAAATTCTCGGAAAATTGACGGAAAACTCTCGGAAAATTCTCGGAAAATTCTTGGCAAATTCTCGGAAAATTCTCGGAAAATTCTCGGAAAATTCTCGGAAACTTCTCGCAAAATTCTCGGAAAATTCTCGGAAAATTCTCGGAACATTCTCGGAAAATTGACGGAAAACTCTCGGAAAATTCTCGGAAAATTCTTGGAAAATTTTCGGAAAATTCTCGGAAAATTCTCGGAAAATTCTCGGAAAATTCTCGGAAAAATCTCGGAAAATTCCTGGAAAATTCTCAGAAAATTCGCGGAAAATTCTCGGAAAATTCTCGGAAAATTCTCGGAAAATTCTCGGAAAATTCTCCTAAAATTCCCGGAAAATTCTCGGAAAATTCTCAGAAAATTCTCGGAAAATTCTCGGAAAATTCTCGGAAAATTCTCAGAAAATTCTCGGAAAATTCTCGGAAAATTCTCGGAAAATTCTCGGAAAATTCTCGGAAAATTCTCCGAAAATTCTCGGAAAATTCTCGGAAAATTCTCGGAAAATTCTCGGAAAATTCTCGGAAAATTCTCGGAAAATTCTCGGAAAATTCTCGGAAAATTCTCGGAAAATTCACGGAAAATTCTCGGAAAATTTTTGGAAAATTCTCGGAAAATTCTCGGAAAATTCTCGGAAAATTCTCGGAAAATTCTCGGAAAATTCTCGGAAAATTCTCGGAAAATTCTCGGAAAATTCTCGGAAAATTCTCGGAAAATTCTCGGAAAATTCTCGGAAAATTCTCGGAAAATTCCCGGAAAATTCTCGGAAAATTCTCGGAAAATTCTCGGAAAATTCTCGGAAAATTCTCGGAAAATTCGCGGAAAATTCTCGGAAAATTCTCGGAAAATTCTCGGAAAATTCTCGGAAAATTCTCCGAAAATTCTCGGAAAATTGAAGGAAAATTCTCGGAAATTCACGGAAATTTCTCGGAAAATTTTCGGAAAATTGACGGAAAATTCTCAGAAAATTCTCGGAAATCTCTCGGAAAATTCTCGGAAAATTCTCAGAAAATTCTGAATTTTCCGAGAATTTTCCGACGATTTTCTGAGAATTTTCCGAGAATTTTCCGAGAATTTTCCGTGAATTTTCCGAGAATTTTCCGAGAATTTTCCGAGAATTTATTGAGAATTTTCTGAGAATTTTCCGAGAATTTTCCGAGAATTTTCCGAGAATTTTGCGAGAATTTTCCGAGAATTTATTGAGAATTTTCCGAGAATTTATTGAGAATTTTCTGAGAATTTTCCGAGAATTTTCCGAGAATTTTCCGAGAATTTTCTGAGAATTTTCCGAGAATTTTCCGAGAATTTTCCGAGATTTTTCCGAGAATTTTCCGAGAATTTTCCGAGAATTTTCCGAGAATTTTCCGAGAATTTGCCGAGAATTTTCCGAGAATTTTCCGAGAATTTTCCGAGAATTTTCCGAGAATTTTCCGAGAATTTTCCGAGAATTTCCCGAGAATTTTCTGGGAATTTTCCGAGAATTTTCTGAGAATTTTCCGAGAATTTTCCGAGAATTTTCCGAGCATTTTCCGAGAATTTTCCGAGAATTTTCCAAGAATTTTCCGAGAATTTTCCGAGAATTTTCCGAGAATTTTCCGAGAATTTTCCGAGAATTTTCTGAGATTTTTCCGAGAATTTTCCGAGCATTTTCCGAGAATTCTCCGAAAATTCTCGGAAAATTCTCGGAAAATTCTTGGAAAATTTTCGGAAAATTCTCGGAAAATTCTCGGAAAATTCTCGGAAAATTCTCGGAAAAATCTCGGAAAATTCCTGGAAAATTCTCAGAAAATTCGCGGAAAATTCTCGGAAAATTCTCGGAAAATTCTCGGAAAATTCTCGGAAAATTCTCCTAAAATTCCCGGAAAATTCTCGGAAAATTCTCAGAAAATTCTCGGAAAATTCTCGGAAAATTCTCGGAAAATTCTCAGAAAATTCTCGGAAAATTCTCGGAAAATTCTCGGAAAATTCTCGGAAAATTCTCGGAAAATTCTCCGAAAATTCTCGGAAAATTCTCGGAAAATTCTCGGAAAATTCTCGGAAAATTCTCGGAAAATTCTCGGAAAATTCTCGGAAAATTCTCGGAAAATTCTCGGAAAATTCACGGAAAATTCTCGGAAAATTTTTGGAAAATTCTCGGAAAATTCTCGGAAAATTCTCGGAAAATTCTCGGAAAATTCTCGGAAAATTCTCGGAAAATTCTCGGAAAATTCTCGGAAAATTCTCGGAAAATTCTCGGAAAATTCTCGGAAAATTCTCGGAAAATTCCCGGAAAATTCTCGGAAAATTCTCGGAAAATTCTCGGAAAATTCTCGGAAAATTCTCGGAAAATTCGCGGAAAATTCTCGGAAAATTCTCGGAAAATTCTCGGAAAATTCTCGGAAAATTCTCCGAAAATTCTCGGAAAATTGAAGGAAAATTCTCGGAAATTCACGGAAATTTCTCGGAAAATTTTCGGAAAATTGACGGAAAATTCTCAGAAAATTCTCGGAAATCTCTCGGAAAATTCTCGGAAAATTCTCAGAAAATTCTGAATTTTCCGAGAATTTTCCGACGATTTTCTGAGAATTTTCCGAGAATTTTCCGAGAATTTTCCGTGAATTTTCCGAGAATTTTCCGAGAATTTTCCGAGAATTTATTGAGAATTTTCTGAGAATTTTCCGAGAATTTTCCGAGAATTTTCCGAGAATTTTGCGAGAATTTTCCGAGAATTTATTGAGAATTTTCTGAGAATTTTCCGAGAATTTTCCGAGAATTTTCCGAGAATTTTCCGAGAATTTTCCGAGAATTTTCTGAGAATTTTCCGAGAATTTTCCGAGAATTTTCCGAGATTTTTCCGAGAATTTTCCGAGAATTTTCCGAGAATTTTCCGAGAATTTTCCGAGAATTTGCCGAGAATTTTCCGAGAATTTTCCGAGAATTTTCCGAGAATTTTCCGAGAATTTTCCGAGAATTTTCCGAGAATTTCCCGAGAATTTTCTGGGAATTTTCCGAGAATTTTCTGAGAATTTTCCGAGAATTTTCCGAGAATTTTCCGAGCATTTTCCGAGAATTTTCCGAGAATTTTCCAAGAATTTTCCGAGAATTTTCCGAGAATTTTCCGAGAATTTTCCGAGAATTTTCCGAGAATTTTCTGAGATTTTTCCGAGAATTTTCCGAGCATTTTCCGAGAATTTTCCGAGAAGAACTCTCGGAAAATTCTCGGAAAATTCTCGGAAAATTCTCGGAAAATTCTCGGAAAAATCTCGGAAAATTCTTGGAAAATTCTTGGAAAATTCTCGGAAAATTTTCGGAAAATTCTCGGAAAATTCTCGGAAAATTCTCGGAAAATTCTCGGAAAATTCTCGGAAAATTCTCGGAAACTTCTCGGAAAATTCCCGGAAAATTTCGGAAAATTCTCGGAAAATTCTCGGAAAATTCTCGGAAAATTCTCAGAAAATTCTCGGAAAATTCTCGGAAAATTCTAGGAAAATTCTCGGAAAATTCTCGGAAAATTCTCGGAAAAATCTCGGAAAATTCTTGGAAAATTCTCAGAAAATTCTCGGAAAATTCTCGGAAAATTCTCGGAAAATTCTCGGAAAATTCTCGCAAACTTCTCGGAAAATTCTCGGAAAATTGTCGGAAAATTCTCGGAAAATTCCCGGAAAATTCTCCGAAAATTCTTGGAAAATTCTCGGAAAATTCTCGGAAAATTCTCGGAAAATTCTCGGAAAATTCTCGGAAAATTCTCGGAAAATTCTCGGAAAATTCTCGTAAAATTCTCGGAAAATTCTCGGAAAATTTTCGGAAAATTGACGGAAAATTCTCGGAAAATTCTCGGAAATTTCTCGGAAAATTCTCGGAAAATTCTCAGAAAATTCTCAGAAAATTCTCGGAAAATTCTCGGAAAATTCTCGGAAAATTCTCGGAAAATTGACGCAAAATTCTCGGAAAATTCTCGGAAAATTCTCGGAAAATTCTCAGAAAATTCTCGGAAAATTCTCGGAAAATTCTCGGAAAATTGACGGAAAACTCTCGGAAAATTCTCGGAAAATTCTCGGAAAATTCTCGGAAAATTCTCGGAAAATTCTCGGAAAATTCTCGGAAAATTTTCGGAAAATTGACGGAAAATTCTCAGAAAATTCTCGGAAATTTCTCGGAAAATTCTCGGAAAATTCTCAGAAAATTCTGAATTTTCCGAGAATTTTCCGACCATTTTCTGAGAATTTTCCGAGAATTTTCCGAGAATTTTCCGTGAATTTTCCGAGAATTTTCCACCAATTTTCCGAGAATTTATTGAGAATTTGCTGAGAATTTTCCGAGAATTTTCCCAGAATTTTCCGAGAATTTTGCGAGAATTTTCCGAGAATTTATTGAGAATTTTCTGAGAATTTTCCGAGAATTTTCCGAGAATTTTCCGAGAATTTTCCGAGAATTTTCCGAGAATTTTCCGAGAATTTTCCGAGAATTTTCCGAGAATTTTTGGAGAATTTTCCGAGAATTTTCCGAGAATTTTCCGAGAATTTCCGGAGAATTTTCTGGGAATTTTCCGAGAAGTTTCTGAGAATTTTCCGAGAATTTTCCGAGAATTTTCCGAGCATTTTCCGAGAATTTTCCGAGAATTTTCCAAGAATTTTCCGAGAATTTTCCGAGATTTTTCCGAGAATTTTCCGAGAATTTTCCGAGAATTTTCCGACGACTTTCTGAGAATTTTCCGAGAATTTTCCGAGAATTTTCCGAGAATTTTCCGAGAATTTTCCGAGAATTTTCGGAGAATTTTCCGAGAATTTTCCGAGAATTTTCCGACGATTTTCTGAGAATTTTCCGAGAATTTTCCGAGAATTTTCCGAGAATTTCCGAGAATTTTCCGAGAAATTTCTGAGAATTTTCCGAGAATTTTCGGAGAATTTTCCGAGATTTTTCCAAGAATTTTCCGAGAATTTTCCGAGAATTTTCCGAGAATTTTCCGAGAATTTTCCGAGAATTTTCCGAGAATTTTCCGGGAATTTTCCGAGAATTTTCCGAGAATTTTCCGAGAATTTACCGAGAATTCTCCGAGAATTTTCCGAGAATTTTCCGAGAATTTTCCGAGAATTTTCCGAGAATTTTCCGAGAATTTTCTGAGAATTTTCCGAGTATTTTGCGAGTATTTTGCGAGAATTTTCTGAGAATTTTCCGAGAATTTTCCGAGAATTTTCCGAGAATTTCCCGAGAAGTTTTCGAGAATTTTCCGAGAATTTTCCGAGAATTTTCCGAGAATTTTCGGAGAATTTTCCGAGAATTTTCCGAGAATTTTCCGAGAATTTTCCGAGAATTTTCCGAAAATTTTCCGAGAATTTTCCGTCAATTTTCCGAGAATTTTCCGAGAATTTTCCGAGAATTTTCCGAGAATTTTCCGAGAATTTTCCGAGAATTTTCCGAGAATTTTCCGAGAATTTTCCGAGAATTTTCCGAGTTTTCCCGAGAATTTTCCGAGATTTTCCCGAGAATTTTCCGAGAATTTTCGGAGAATTTTCCGAGAATTTTCCGAGAATTTTCTGGGAATTTTCCGAGAATTTTCCGAGAATTTTCCGAGAATTTTCCGAGAATTTTCCGAGAATTTTCCGAGAATTTTCCGAGAATTTTCCGAGAATTTTCGGAGAATTTTCCGAGAATTTTCCGAGAATTTTCCGAGAATTTTCCGAAAATTTTCCGAGAATTTTCCGTCAATTTTCCGAGAATTTTCCGAGAATTTTCCGAGATCTTTCCGTGAATTTTCTGAGAATTTTCCGAGAATTTTCCGAGAATTTTCCGAGAATTTTCCGAGAATTTTCGGAGAATTTTCCGAGAATTTTCCGAGAATTTTCCGAGAAGAACTCTCGGAAAATTCTCGGAAAATTCTCGGAAAATTCTCGGAAAATTCTCGGAAAAATCTCGGAAAATTCTTGGAAAATTCTCGGAAAATTCTCGGAAAATTTTCCGAAAATTCTCGGAAAATTCTCGGAAAATTCTCGGAAAATTCTCGGAAAATTCTCGGAAACTTCTCGGAAAATTCCCGGAAAATTTCGGAAAATTCTCGGAAAATTCTCGGAAAATTCTCGGAAAATTCTCAGAAAATTCTCGGAAAATTCTCGCAAAGTTCTAGGAAAATTCTCGGAAAATTCTCGGAAAATTCTCGGAAAATTCTCGGAAAATTCTCGGAAAATTCTCCGAAAAATCTCGGAAAATTCTTGGAAAATTCTCAGAAAATTCTCGGAAAATTCTCGGAAAATTCTCGGAAAATTCTCGGAAAATTCTCGGAAAATTCTCGGAAAATTCTCGGAAAATTCTCAGAAAATTCTCGGGAAATTCCCAGAAAATTCTCGGAAAATTCTCGGAAAATTCTCGGAAAATTCTCGGAAAATTCTCGGAAAATTCTCGGAAAATTCTCGGAAAATTTTCGGAAAATTGACGGAAAATTCTCGGAAAATTCTCGGAAATTTCTCGGAAAATTCTCGGAAAATTCTCAGAAAATTCTCAGAAAATTCTCGGAAAATTCTCGGAAAATTCTCGGAAAATTCTCGGAAAATTGACGGAAAATTCTCGGAAAATTCTCGGAAAATTCTCGGAAAATTCTCGGAAAATTCTCGGAAAATTGACGGAAAACTCTCGGAAAATTCTCGGAAAATTCTTGGCAAATTCTCGGAAAATTCTCGGAAAATTCTCGGAAAATTCTCGGAAACTTCTCGCAAAATTCTCGGAAAATTCTCGGAAAATTCTCGGAACATTTTCGGAAAATTGACGGAAAACTCTCGGAAAATTCTCGGAAAATTCTTGGAAAATTTTCGGAAAATTCCTGGAAAATTCTCAGAAAATTCGCGGAAAATTCTCGGAAAATTCTCGGAAAATTCTCGGAAAATTCTCGGAAAATTCTCCTAAAATTCCCGGAAAATTCTCGGAAAATTCTCAGAAAATTCTCGGAAAATTCTCGGAAAATTCTCGGAAAATTCTCAGAAAATTCTCGGAAAATTCTCGGAAAATTCTCGGAAAATTCTCGGAAAATTCTCGGAAAATTCTCCGAAAATTCTCGGAAAATTCTCGGAAAATTCTCGGAAAATTCTCGGAAAATTCTCGGAAAATTCTCGGAAAATTCTCGGAAAATTCTCGGAAAATTCTCGGAAAATTCACGGAAAATTCTCGGAAAATTTTTGGAAAATTCTCGGAAAATTCTCGGAAAATTCTCGGAAAATTCTCGGAAAATTCTCGGAAAATTCTCGGAAAATTCTCGGAAAATTCTCGGAAAATTCTCGGAAAATTCTCGGAAAATTCTCGGAAAATTCTCGGAAAATTCTCGGAAAATTCCCGGAAAATTCTCGGAAAATTCTCGGAAAATTCTCGGAAAATTCTCGGAAAATTCTCGGAAAATTCGCGGAAAATTCTCGGAAAATTCTCGGAAAATTCTCGGAAAATTCTCGGAAAATTCTCCGAAAATTCTCGGAAAATTGAAGGAAAATTCTCGGAAATTCACGGAAATTTCTCGGAAAATTTTCGGAAAATTGACGGAAAATTCTCAGAAAATTCTCGGAAATCTCTCGGAAAATTCTCGGAAAATTCTCAGAAAATTCTGAATTTTCCGAGAATTTTCCGACGATTTTCTGAGAATTTTCCGAGAATTTTCCGAGAATTTTCCGTGAATTTTCCGAGAATTTTCCGAGAATTTTCCGAGAATTTATTGAGAATTTTCTGAGAATTTTCCGAGAATTTTCCGAGAATTTTCCGAGAATTTTGCGAGAATTTTCCGAGAATTTATTGAGAATTTTCTGAGAATTTTCCGAGAATTTTCCGAGAATTTTCCGAGAATTTTCCGAGAATTTTCCGAGAATTTTCTGAGAATTTTCCGAGAATTTTCCGAGAATTTTCCGAGATTTTTCCGAGAATTTTCCGAGAATTTTCCGAGAATTTTCCGAGAATTTTCCGAGAATTTTCCGAGAATTTTCCGAGAATTTTCCGAGAATTTTCCGAGAATTTTCCGAGAATTTCCCGAGAATTTTCTGGGAATTTTCCGAGAATTTTCTGAGAATTTTCCGAGAATTTTCCGAGAATTTTCCGAGCATTTTCCGAGAATTTTCCGAGAATTTTCCAAGAATTTTCCGAGAATTTTCCGAGAATTTTCCGAGAATTTTCTGAGAATTTTCCGAGAATTTTCCGAGAATTTTCTGAGATTTTTCCGAGAATTTTCCGAGCATTTTCCGAGAATTTTCCGAGAAGAACTCTCGGAAAATTCTCGGAAAATTCTCGGAAAATTCTCGGAAAATTCTCGGAAAAATCTCGGAAAATTCTTGGAAAATTCTTGGAAAATTCTCGGAAAATTTTCGGAAAATTCTCGGAAAATTCTCGGAAAATTCTCGGAAAATTCTCGGAAAATTCTCGGAAAATTCTCGGAAACTTCTCGGAAAATTCCCGGAAAATTTCGGAAAATTCTCGGAAAATTCTCGGAAAATTCTCGGAAAATTCTCAGAAAATTCTCGGAAAATTCTCGGAAAATTCTAGGAAAATTCTCGGAAAATTCTCGGAAAATTCTCGGAAAAATCTCGGAAAATTCTTGGAAAATTCTCAGAAAATTCTCGGAAAATTCTCGGAAAATTCTCGGAAAATTCTCGGAAAATTCTCGCAAACTTCTCGGAAAATTCTCGGAAAATTGTCGGAAAATTCTCGGAAAATTCCCGGAAAATTCTCCGAAAATTCTTGGAAAATTCTCGGAAAATTCTCGGAAAATTCTCGGAAAATTCTCGGAAAATTCTCGGAAAATTCTCGGAAAATTCTCGGAAAATTCTCGTAAAATTCTCGGAAAATTCTCGGAAAATTTTCGGAAAATTGACGGAAAATTCTCGGAAAATTCTCGGAAAATTCTCGGAAAATTCTCGGAAAATTCTCCGAAAATTCTCGGAAAATTGAAGGAAAATTCTCGGAAATTCACGGAAATTTCTCGGAAAATTTTCGGAAAATTGACGGAAAATTCTCAGAAAATTCTCGGAAATCTCTCGGAAAATTCTCGGAAAATTCTCAGAAAATTCTGAATTTTCCGAGAATTTTCCGACGATTTTCTGAGAATTTTCCGAGAATTTTCCGAGAATTTTCCGTGAATTTTCCGAGAATTTTCCGAGAATTTTCCGAGAATTTATTGAGAATTTTCTGAGAATTTTCCGAGAATTTTCCGAGAATTTTCCGAGAATTTTGCGAGAATTTTCCGAGAATTTATTGAGAATTTTCTGAGAATTTTCCGAGAATTTTCCGAGAATTTTCCGAGAATTTTCCGAGAATTTTCCGAGAATTTTCTGAGAATTTTCCGAGAATTTTCCGAGAATTTTCCGAGATTTTTCCGAGAATTTTCCGAGAATTTTCCGAGAATTTTCCGAGAATTTTCCGAGAATTTTCCGAGAATTTTCCGAGAATTTTCCGAGAATTTTCCGAGAATTTTCCGAGAATTTCCCGAGAATTTTCTGGGAATTTTCCGAGAATTTTCTGAGAATTTTCCGAGAATTTTCCGAGAATTTTCCGAGCATTTTCCGAGAATTTTCCGAGAATTTTCCAAGAATTTTCCGAGAATTTTCCGAGAATTTTCCGAGAATTTTCTGAGAATTTTCCGAGAATTTTCCGAGAATTTTCTGAGATTTTTCCGAGAATTTTCCGAGCATTTTCCGAGAATTTTCCGAGAAGAACTCTCGGAAAATTCTCGGAAAATTCTCGGAAAATTCTCGGAAAATTCTCGGAAAAATCTCGGAAAATTCTTGGAAAATTCTTGGAAAATTCTCGGAAAATTTTCGGAAAATTCTCGGAAAATTCTCGGAAAATTCTCGGAAAATTCTCGGAAAATTCTCGGAAAATTCTCGGAAACTTCTCGGAAAATTCCCGGAAAATTTCGGAAAATTCTCGGAAAATTCTCGGAAAATTCTGGGAAAATTCTCAGAAAATTCTCGGAAAATTCTCGGAAAATTCTAGGAAAATTCTCGGAAAATTCTCGGAAAATTCTCGGAAAAATCTCGGAAAATTCTTGGAAAATTCTCAGAAAATTCTCGGAAAATTCTCGGAAAATTCTCGGAAAATTCTCGGAAAATTCTCGCAAACTTCTCGGAAAATTCTCGGAAAATTGTCGGAAAATTCTCGGAAAATTCCCGGAAAATTCTCCGAAAATTCTTGGAAAATTCTCGGAAAATTCTCGGAAAATTCTCGGAAAATTCTCGGAAAATTCTCGGAAAATTCTCGGAAAATTCTCGGAAAATTCTCGTAAAATTCTCGGAAAATTCTCGGAAAATTTTCGGAAAATTGACGGAAAATTCTCGGAAAATTCTCGGAAATTTCTCGGAAAATTCTCGGAAAATTCTCAGAAAATTCTCAGAAAATTCTCGGAAAATTCTCGGAAAATTCTCGGAAAATTCTCGGAAAATTGACGCAAAATTCTCGGAAAATTCTCGGAAGATTCTCGGAATTTTCTCAGAAAATTCTCGGAAAATTCTCGGAAAATTCTCGGAAAATTGACGGAAAACTCTCGGAAAATTCTCGGAAAATTCTCGGAAAATTCTCGGAAAATTCTCGGAAAATTCTCGGAAAATTCTCGGAAAATTTTCGGAAAATTGACGGAAAATTCTCAGAAAATTCTCGGAAATTTCTCGGAAAATTCTCGGAAAATTCTCAGAAAATTCTGAATTTTCCGAGAATTTTCCGACGATTTTCTGAGAATTTTCCGAGAATTTTCCGAGAATTTTCCGTGAATTTTCCGAGAATTTTCCACCAATTTTCCGAGAATTTATTGAGAATTTGCTGAGAATTTTCCGAGAATTTTCCCAGAATTTTCCGAGAATTTTGCGAGAATTTTCCGAGAATTTATTGAGAATTTTCTGAGAATTTTCCGAGAATTTTCCGAGAATTTTCCGAGAATTTTCCGAGAATTTTCCGAGAATTTTCCGAGAATTTTCCGAGAATTTTCCGAGAATTTTTGGAGAATTTTCCGAGAATTTTCCGAGAATTTTCCGAGAATTTCCGGAGAATTTTCTGGGAATTTTCCGAGAAGTTTCTGAGAATTTTCCGAGAATTTTCCGAGAATTTTCCGAGCATTTTCCGAGAATTTTCCGAGAATTTTCCAAGAATTTTCCGAGAATTTTCCGAGATTTTTCCGAGAATTTTCCGAGAATTTTCCGAGAATTTTCCGACGACTTTCTGAGAATTTTCCGAGAATTTTCCGAGAATTTTCCGAGAATTTTCCGAGAATTTTCCGAGAATTTTCGGAGAATTTTCCGAGAATTTTCCGAGAATTTTCCGACGATTTTCTGAGAATTTTCCGAGAATTTTCCGAGAATTTTCCGAGAATTTCCGAGAATTTTCCGAGAAATTTCTGAGAATTTTCCGAGAATTTTCGGAGAATTTTCCGAGATTTTTCCAAGAATTTTCCGAGAATTTTCCGAGAATTTTCCGAGAATTTTCCGAGAATTTTCCGAGAATTTTCCGAGAATTTTCCGGGAATTTTCCGAGAATTTTCCGAGAATTTTCCGAGAATTTACCGAGAATTCTCCGAGAATTTTCCGAGAATTTTCCGAGAATTTTCCGAGAATTTTCCGAGAATTTTCCGAGAATTTTCTGAGAATTTTCCGAGTATTTTGCGAGTATTTTGCGAGAATTTTCTGAGAATTTTCCGAGAATTTTCCGAGAATTTTCCGAGAATTTCCCGAGAAGTTTTCGAGAATTTTCCGAGAATTTTCCGAGAATTTTCCGAGAATTTTCGGAGAATTTTCCGAGAATTTTCCGAGAATTTTCCGAGAATTTTCCGAGAATTTTCCGAAAATTTTCCGAGAATTTTCCGTCAATTTTCCGAGAATTTTCCGAGAATTTTCCGAGAATTTTCCGAGAATTTTCCGAGAATTTTCCGAGAATTTTCCGAGAATTTTCCGAGAATTTTCCGAGAATTTTCCGAGTTTTCCCGAGAATTTTCCGAGATTTTCCCGAGAATTTTCCGAGAATTTTCGGAGAATTTTCCGAGAATTTTCCGAGAATTTTCTGGGAATTTTCCGAGAATTTTCCGAGAATTTTCCGAGAATTTTCCGAGAATTTTCCGAGAATTTTCCGAGAATTTTCCGAGAATTTTCCGAGAATTTTCGGAGAATTTTCCGAGAATTTTCCGAGAATTTTCCGAGAATTTTCCGAAAATTTTCCGAGAATTTTCCGTCAATTTTCCGAGAATTTTCCGAGAATTTTCCGAGATCTTTCCGTGAATTTTCTGAGAATTTTCCGAGAATTTTCCGAGAATTTTCCGAGAATTTTCCGAGAATTTTCGGAGAATTTTCCGAGAATTTTCCGAGAATTTTCCGAGAAGAACTCTCGGAAAATTCTCGGAAAATTCTCGGAAAATTCTCGGAAAATTCTCGGAAAAATCTCGGAAAATTCTTGGAAAATTCTCGGAAAATTCTCGGAAAATTTTCCGAAAATTCTCGGAAAATTCTCGGAAAATTCTCGGAAAATTCTCGGAAAATTCTCGGAAACTTCTCGGAAAATTCCCGGAAAATTTCGGAAAATTCTCGGAAAATTCTCGGAAAATTCTCGGAAAATTCTCAGAAAATTCTCGGAAAATTCTCGCAAAGTTCTAGGAAAATTCTCGGAAAATTCTCGGAAAATTCTCGGAAAATTCTCGGAAAATTCTCGGAAAATTCTCCGAAAAATCTCGGAAAATTCTTGGAAAATTCTCAGAAAATTCTCGGAAAATTCTCGGAAAATTCTCGGAAAATTCTCGGAAAATTCTCGGAAAATTCTCGGAAAATTCTCGGAAAATTCTCAGAAAATTCTCGGGAAATTCCCAGAAAATTCTCGGAAAATTCTCGGAAAATTCTCGGAAAATTCTCGGAAAATTCTCGGAAAATTCTCGGAAAATTCTCGGAAAATTTTCGGAAAATTGACGGAAAATTCTCGGAAAATTCTCGGAAATTTCTCGGAAAATTCTCGGAAAATTCTCAGAAAATTCTCAGAAAATTCTCGGAAAATTCTCGGAAAATTCTCGGAAAATTCTCGGAAAATTGACGGAAAATTCTCGGAAAATTCTCGGAAAATTCTCGGAAAATTCTCGGAAAATTCTCGGAAAATTCTCGGAAAATTGACGGAAAACTCTCGGAAAATTCTCGGAAAATTCTTGGCAAATTCTCGGAAAATTCTCGGAAAATTCTCGGAAAATTCTCGGAAACTTCTCGCAAAATTCTCGGAAAATTCTCGGAAAATTCTCGGAACATTTTCGGAAAATTGACGGAAAACTCTCGGAAAATTCTCGGAAAATTCTTGGAAAATTTTCGGAAAATTCCTGGAAAATTCTCAGAAAATTCGCGGAAAATTCTCGGAAAATTCTCGGAAAATTCTCGGAAAATTCTCGGAAAATTCTCCTAAAATTCCCGGAAAATTCTCGGAAAATTCTCAGAAAATTCTCGGAAAATTCTCGGAAAATTCTCGGAAAATTCTCAGAAAATTCTCGGAAAATTCTCGGAAAATTCTCGGAAAATTCTCGGAAAATTCTCGGAAAATTCTCCGAAAATTCTCGGAAAATTCTCGGAAAATTCTCGGAAAATTCTCGGAAAATTCTCGGAAAATTCTCGGAAAATTCTCGGAAAATTCTCGGAAAATTCTCGGAAAATTCACGGAAAATTCTCGGAAAATTTTTGGAAAATTCTCGGAAAATTCTCGGAAAATTCTCGGAAAATTCTCGGAAAATTCTCGGAAAATTCTCGGAAAATTCTCGGAAAATTCTCGGAAAATTCTCGGAAAATTCTCGGAAAATTCTCGGAAAATTCTCGGAAAATTCTCGGAAAATTCCCGGAAAATTCTCGGAAAATTCTCGGAAAATTCTCGGAAAATTCTCGGAAAATTCTCGGAAAATTCGCGGAAAATTCTCGGAAAATTCTCGGAAAATTCTCGGAAAATTCTCGGAAAATTCTCCGAAAATTCTCGGAAAATTGAAGGAAAATTCTCGGAAATTCACGGAAATTTCTCGGAAAATTTTCGGAAAATTGACGGAAAATTCTCAGAAAATTCTCGGAAATCTCTCGGAAAATTCTCGGAAAATTCTCAGAAAATTCTGAATTTTCCGAGAATTTTCCGACGATTTTCTGAGAATTTTCCGAGAATTTTCCGAGAATTTTCCGTGAATTTTCCGAGAATTTTCCGAGAATTTTCCGAGAATTTATTGAGAATTTTCTGAGAATTTTCCGAGAATTTTCCGAGAATTTTCCGAGAATTTTGCGAGAATTTTCCGAGAATTTATTGAGAATTTTCTGAGAATTTTCCGAGAATTTTCCGAGAATTTTCCGAGAATTTTCCGAGAATTTTCCGAGAATTTTCTGAGAATTTTCCGAGAATTTTCCGAGAATTTTCCGAGATTTTTCCGAGAATTTTCCGAGAATTTTCCGAGAATTTTCCGAGAATTTTCCGAGAATTTTCCGAGAATTTTCCGAGAATTTTCCGAGAATTTTCCGAGAATTTTCCGAGAATTTCCCGAGAATTTTCTGGGAATTTTCCGAGAATTTTCTGAGAATTTTCCGAGAATTTTCCGAGAATTTTCCGAGCATTTTCCGAGAATTTTCCGAGAATTTTCCAAGAATTTTCCGAGAATTTTCCGAGAATTTTCCGAGAATTTTCTGAGAATTTTCCGAGAATTTTCCGAGAATTTTCTGAGATTTTTCCGAGAATTTTCCGAGCATTTTCCGAGAATTTTCCGAGAAGAACTCTCGGAAAATTCTCGGAAAATTCTCGGAAAATTCTCGGAAAATTCTCGGAAAAATCTCGGAAAA
This sequence comes from Eutreptiella sp. 'Long Island Sound 2002', assembly GCA_964036045.1. Taxonomy (NCBI): domain Eukaryota; phylum Euglenozoa; class Euglenophyceae; order Eutreptiales; family Eutreptiaceae; genus Eutreptiella; species Eutreptiella sp. 'Long Island Sound 2002'. The sequence continues at coordinate 77,404 of CAXIWF010000377.1, read as the reverse complement.
TTCTTGGAAAATTCTTGGAAAATTCTCGGAAAATTTTCGGAAAATTCTCGGAAAATTCTCGGAAAATTCTCGGAAAATTCTCGGAAAATTCTCGGAAAATTCTCGGAAACTTCTCGGAAAATTCCCGGAAAATTTCGGAAAATTCTCGGAAAATTCTCGGAAAATTCTCGGAAAATTCTCAGAAAATTCTCGGAAAATTCTCGGAAAATTCTAGGAAAATTCTCGGAAAATTCTCGGAAAATTCTCGGAAAAATCTCGGAAAATTCTTGGAAAATTCTCAGAAAATTCTCGGAAAATTCTCGGAAAATTCTCGGAAAATTCTCGGAAAATTCTCGCAAACTTCTCGGAAAATTCTCGGAAAATTGTCGGAAAATTCTCGGAAAATTCCCGGAAAATTCTCCGAAAATTCTTGGAAAATTCTCGGAAAATTCTCGGAAAATTCTCGGAAAATTCTCGGAAAATTCTCGGAAAATTCTCGGAAAATTCTCGGAAAATTCTCGTAAAATTCTCGGAAAATTCTCGGAAAATTTTCGGAAAATTGACGGAAAATTCTCGGAAAATTCTCGGAAATTTCTCGGAAAATTCTCGGAAAATTCTCAGAAAATTCTCAGAAAATTCTCGGAAAATTCTCGGAAAATTCTCGGAAAATTCTCGGAAAATTGACGCAAAATTCTCGGAAAATTCTCGGAAGATTCTCGGAAATTTCTCAGAAAATTCTCGGAAAATTCTCGGAAAATTCTCGGAAAATTGACGGAAAACTCTCGGAAAATTCTCGGAAAATTCTCGGAAAATTCTCGGAAAATTCTCGGAAAATTCTCGGAAAATTCTCGGAAAATTTTCGGAAAATTGACGGAAAATTCTCAGAAAATTCTCGGAAATTTCTCGGAAAATTCTCGGAAAATTCTCAGAAAATTCTGAATTTTCCGAGAATTTTCCGACGATTTTCTGAGAATTTTCCGAGAATTTTCCGAGAATTTTCCGTGAATTTTCCGAGAATTTTCCACCAATTTTCCGAGAATTTATTGAGAATTTGCTGAGAATTTTCCGAGAATTTTCCCAGAATTTTCCGAGAATTTTGCGAGAATTTTCCGAGAATTTATTGAGAATTTTCTGAGAATTTTCCGAGAATTTTCCGAGAATTTTCCGAGAATTTTCCGAGAATTTTCCGAGAATTTTCCGAGAATTTTCCGAGAATTTTCCGAGAATTTTTGGAGAATTTTCCGAGAATTTTCCGAGAATTTTCCGAGAATTTCCGGAGAATTTTCTGGGAATTTTCCGAGAAGTTTCTGAGAATTTTCCGAGAATTTTCCGAGAATTTTCCGAGCATTTTCCGAGAATTTTCCGAGAATTTTCCAAGAATTTTCCGAGAATTTTCCGAGATTTTTCCGAGAATTTTCCGAGAATTTTCCGAGAATTTTCCGACGACTTTCTGAGAATTTTCGGAGAATTTTCCGAGAATTTTCCGAGAATTTTCCGAGAATTTTCCGAGAATTTTCGGAGAATTTTCCGAGAATTTTCCGAGAATTTTCCGACGATTTTCTGAGAATTTTCCGAGAATTTTCCGAGAATTTTCCGAGAATTTCCGAGAATTTTCCGAGAAATTTCTGAGAATTTTCCGAGAATTTTCGGAGAATTTTCCGAGATTTTTCCAAGAATTTTCCGAGAATTTTCCGAGAATTTTCCGAGAATTTTCCGAGAATTTTCCGAGAATTTTCCGAGAATTTTCCGGGAATTTTCCGAGAATTTTCCGAGAATTTTCCGAGAATTTACCGAGAATTCTCCGAGAATTTTCCGAGAATTTTCCGAGAATTTTCCGAGAATTTTCCGAGAATTTTCCGAGAATTTTCTGAGAATTTTCCGAGTATTTTGCGAGTATTTTGCGAGAATTTTCTGAGAATTTTCCGAGAATTTTCCGAGAATTTTCCGAGAATTTCCCGAGAAGTTTTCGAGAATTTTCCGAGAATTTTCCGAGAATTTTCCGAGAATTTTCGGAGAATTTTCCGAGAATTTTCCGAGAATTTTCCGAGAATTTTCCGAGAATTTTCCGAAAATTTTCCGAGAATTTTCCGTCAATTTTCCGAGAATTTTCCGAGAATTTTCCGAGAATTTTCCGAGAATTTTCCGAGAATTTTCCGAGAATTTTCCGAGAATTTTCCGAGAATTTTCCGAGAATTTTCCGAGTTTTCCCGAGAATTTTCCGAGATTTTCCCGAGAATTTTCCGAGAATTTTCGGAGAATTTTCCGAGAATTTTCCGAGAATTTTCTGGGAATTTTCCGAGAATTTTCCGAGAATTTTCCGAGAATTTTCCGAGAATTTTCCGAGAATTTTCCGAGAATTTTCCGAGAATTTTCCGAGAATTTTCGGAGAATTTTCCGAGAATTTTCCGAGAATTTTCCGAGAATTTTCCGAAAATTTTCCGAGAATTTTCCGTCAATTTTCCGAGAATTTTCCGAGAATTTTCCGAGATCTTTCCGTGAATTTTCTGAGAATTTTCCGAGAATTTTCCGAGAATTTTCCGAGAATTTTCCGAGAATTTTCGGAGAATTTTCCGAGAATTTTCCGAGAATTTTCCGAGAAGAACTCTCGGAAAATTCTCGGAAAATTCTCGGAAAATTCTCGGAAAATTCTCGGAAAAATCTCGGAAAATTCTTGGAAAATTCTCGGAAAATTCTCGGAAAATTTTCCGAAAATTCTCGGAAAATTCTCGGAAAATTCTCGGAAAATTCTCGGAAAATTCTCGGAAACTTCTCGGAAAATTCCCGGAAAATTTCGGAAAATTCTCGGAAAATTCTCGGAAAATTCTCGGAAAATTCTCAGAAAATTCTCGGAAAATTCTCGCAAAGTTCTAGGAAAATTCTCGGAAAATTCTCGGAAAATTCTCGGAAAATTCTCGGAAAATTCTCGGAAAATTCTCCGAAAAATCTCGGAAAATTCTTGGAAAATTCTCAGAAAATTCTCGGAAAATTCTCGGAAAATTCTCGGAAAATTCTCGGAAAATTCTCGGAAAATTCTCGGAAAATTCTCGGAAAATTCTCAGAAAATTCTCGGGAAATTCCCAGAAAATTCTCGGAAAATTCTCGGAAAATTCTCGGAAAATTCTCGGAAAATTCTCGGAAAATTCTCGGAAAATTCTCGGAAAATTTTCGGAAAATTGACGGAAAATTCTCGGAAAATTCTCGGAAATTTCTCGGAAAATTCTCGGAAAATTCTCAGAAAATTCTCAGAAAATTCTCGGAAAATTCTCGGAAAATTCTCGGAAAATTCTCGGAAAATTGACGGAAAATTCTCGGAAAATTCTCGGAAAATTCTCGGAAAATTCTCGGAAAATTCTCGGAAAATTCTCGGAAAATTGACGGAAAACTCTCGGAAAATTCTCGGAAAATTCTTGGCAAATTCTCGGAAAATTCTCGGAAAATTCTCGGAAAATTCTCGGAAACTTCTCGCAAAATTCTCGGAAAATTCTCGGAAAATTCTCGGAACATTTTCGGAAAATTGACGGAAAACTCTCGGAAAATTCTCGGAAAATTCTTGGAAAATTTTCGGAAAATTCCTGGAAAATTCTCAGAAAATTCGCGGAAAATTCTCGGAAAATTCTCGGAAAATTCTCGGAAAATTCTCGGAAAATTCTCCTAAAATTCCCGGAAAATTCTCGGAAAATTCTCAGAAAATTCTCGGAAAATTCTCGGAAAATTCTCGGAAAATTCTCAGAAAATTCTCGGAAAATTCTCGGAAAATTCTCGGAAAATTCTCGGAAAATTCTCGGAAAATTCTCCGAAAATTCTCGGAAAATTCTCGGAAAATTCTCGGAAAATTCTCGGAAAATTCTCGGAAAATTCTCGGAAAATTCTCGGAAAATTCTCGGAAAATTCTCGGAAAATTCACGGAAAATTCTCGGAAAATTTTTGGAAAATTCTCGGAAAATTCTCGGAAAATTCTCGGAAAATTCTCGGAAAATTCTCGGAAAATTCTCGGAAAATTCTCGGAAAATTCTCGGAAAATTCTCGGAAAATTCTCGGAAAATTCTCGGAAAATTCTCGGAAAATTCTCGGAAAATTCCCGGAAAATTCTCGGAAAATTCTCGGAAAATTCTCGGAAAATTCTCGGAAAATTCTCGGAAAATTCGCGGAAAATTCTCGGAAAATTCTCGGAAAATTCTCGGAAAATTCTCGGAAAATTCTCCGAAAATTCTCGGAAAATTGAAGGAAAATTCTCGGAAATTCACGGAAATTTCTCGGAAAATTTTCGGAAAATTGACGGAAAATTCTCAGAAAATTCTCGGAAATCTCTCGGAAAATTCTCGGAAAATTCTCAGAAAATTCTGAATTTTCCGAGAATTTTCCGACGATTTTCTGAGAATTTTCCGAGAATTTTCCGAGAATTTTCCGTGAATTTTCCGAGAATTTTCCGAGAATTTTCCGAGAATTTATTGAGAATTTTCTGAGAATTTTCCGAGAATTTTCCGAGAATTTTCCGAGAATTTTGCGAGAATTTTCCGAGAATTTATTGAGAATTTTCTGAGAATTTTCCGAGAATTTTCCGAGAATTTTCCGAGAATTTTCCGAGAATTTTCCGAGAATTTTCTGAGAATTTTCCGAGAATTTTCCGAGAATTTTCCGAGATTTTTCCGAGAATTTTCCGAGAATTTTCCGAGAATTTTCCGAGAATTTTCCGAGAATTTTCCGAGAATTTTCCGAGAATTTTCCGAGAATTTTCCGAGAATTTTCCGAGAATTTCCCGAGAATTTTCTGGGAATTTTCCGAGAATTTTCTGAGAATTTTCCGAGAATTTTCCGAGAATTTTCCGAGCATTTTCCGAGAATTTTCCGAGAATTTTCCAAGAATTTTCCGAGAATTTTCCGAGAATTTTCCGAGAATTTTCTGAGAATTTTCCGAGAATTTTCCGAGAATTTTCTGAGATTTTTCCGAGAATTTTCCGAGCATTTTCCGAGAATTTTCCGAGAAGAACTCTCGGAAAATTCTCGGAAAATTCTCGGAAAATTCTCGGAAAATTCTCGGAAAAATCTCGGAAAATTCTTGGAAAATTCTTGGAAAATTCTCGGAAAATTTTCGGAAAATTCTCGGAAAATTCTCGGAAAATTCTCGGAAAATTCTCGGAAAATTCTCGGAAAATTCTCGGAAACTTCTCGGAAAATTCCCGGAAAATTTCGGAAAATTCTCGGAAAATTCTCGGAAAATTCTCGGAAAATTCTCAGAAAATTCTCGGAAAATTCTCGGAAAATTCTAGGAAAATTCTCGGAAAATTCTCGGAAAATTCTCGGAAAAATCTCGGAAAATTCTTGGAAAATTCTCAGAAAATTCTCGGAAAATTCTCGGAAAATTCTCGGAAAATTCTCGGAAAATTCTCGGAAAATTCTCGGAAAATTCTCGGAAAATTCTCGGAAAATTCTCGGAAAATTCTCGGAAAATTCTCGGAAAATTCCCGGAAAATTCTCGGAAAATTCTCGGAAAATTCTCGGAAAATTCTCGGAAAATTCGCGGAAAATTCTCGGAAAATTCTCGGAAAATTCTCGGAAAATTCTCGGAAAATTCTCGGAAAATTTTCGGAAAATTGACGCAAAATTCTCGGAAAATTCTCGGAAAATTCTCGGAAAATTCTCGGAAAATTCTCAGAAAATTCTCAGAAAATTCTCGGAAAATTCTCGGAAAATTCTCGGAAAATTCTCGGAAAATTGAGACACAATATTCTCGGAAAATTCTCGGAAAATTCTCGCAAAATTCTCGGAAAATTCTCGGAAAATTCTCGGAAAATTCTCAGAAAATTGACGGAAAACTCTCGGAAAATTCTCGGAAAATTCTCGGAAAATTCTCGGAAAATTCTCGGAAAATTCTCGGAAAATTCTCGGAAACTTCTCGGAAAATTCCCGGAAAATTTCGGAAAATTCTCGGAAAATTCTCGGAAAATTCTCGGAAAATTCTCAGAAAATTCTCGGAAAATTCTCGGAAAATTCTAGGAAAATTCTCGGAAAATTCTCGGAAAATTCTCGGAAAAATCTCGGAAAATTCTTGGAAAATTCTCAGAAAATTCTCGGAAAATTCTCGGAAAATTCTCGGAAAATTCTCGGAAAATTCTCGGAAAATTCTCGGAAAATTCTCGGAAAATTCTCGGAAAATTCTCGGAAAATTCCCGGAAAATTCTCGGAAAATTCTTGGAAAATTCTCGGAAAATTCTCGGAAAATTCTCGGAAAATTCTCGGAAAATTCTCGGAAAATTCTCGGAAAATTCTCGGAAAATTCTCGGAAAATTCTCGGAAAATTCTCGGAAAATTTTCGGAAAATTGACGCAAAATTCTCGGAAAATTCTCGGAAAATTCTCGGGAAATTCTCGGAAAATTCTCAGAAAATTCTCAGAAAATTCTCGGAAAATTCTCGGAAAATTCTCGGAAAATTCTCGGAAAATTGACGCAAAATTCTCGGAAAATTCTCGGAAAATTCTCGCAAAATTCTCGGAAAATTCTCGGAAAATTCTCGGAAAATTCTCAGAAAATTGACGGAAAATTCTCGGAAAATTCTCGGAAATTTCTCGGAAAATTCTCGGAAAATTCTCAGAAAATTCTCAGAAAATTCTCGGAAAATTCTCGGAAAATTCTCGGAAAATTCTCGGAAAATTGACGGAAAATTCTCGGAAAATTCTCGGAAAATTCTCGGAAAATTCTCGGAAAATTCTCGGAAAATTGACGGAAAACTCTCGGAAAATTCTCGGAAAATTCTTGGCAAATTCTCGGAAAATTCTCGGAAAATTCTCGGAAAATTCTCGGAAACTTCTCGCAAAATTCTCGGAAAATTCTCGGAAAATTCTCGGAACATTCTCGGAAAATTGACGGAAAACTCTCGGAAAATTCTCGGAAAATTCTTGGAAAATTTTCGGAAAATTCTCGGAAAATTCTCGGAAAATTCTCGGAAAATTCTCGGAAAAATCTCGGAAAATTCCTGGAAAATTCTCAGAAAATTCGCGGAAAATTCTCGGAAAATTCTCGGAAAATTCTCGGAAAATTCTCGGAAAATTCTCCTAAAATTCCCGGAAAATTCTCGGAAAATTCTCAGAAAATTCTCGGAAAATTCTCGGAAAATTCTCGGAAAATTCTCAGAAAATTCTCGGAAAATTCTCGGAAAATTCTCGGAAAATTCTCGGAAAATTCTCGGAAAATTCTCCGAAAATTCTCGGAAAATTCTCGGAAAATTCTCGGAAAATTCTCGGAAAATTCTCGGAAAATTCTCGGAAAATTCTCGGAAAATTCTCGGAAAATTCTCGGAAAATTCACGGAAAATTCTCGGAAAATTTTTGGAAAATTCTCGGAAAATTCTCGGAAAATTCTCAGAAAATTCTCGGAAAATTCTCGGAAAATTCTCGGAAAATTCTCGGAAAATTCTCGGAAAATTCTCGGAAAATTCTCGGAAAATTCTCGGAAAATTCTCGGAAAATTCCCGGAAAATTCTCGGAAAATTCTCGGAAAATTCTCGGAAAATTCTCGGAAAATTCTCGGAAAATTCGCGGAAAATTCTCGGAAAATTCTCGGAAAATTCTCGGAAAATTCTCGGAAAATTCTCCGAAAATTCTCGGAAAATTGAAGGAAAATTCTCGGAAATTCACGGAAATTTCTCGGAAAATTTTCGGAAAATTGACGGAAAATTCTCAGAAAATTCTCGGAAATCTCTCGGAAAATTCTCGGAAAATTCTCAGAAAATTGTGAATTTTCCGAGAATTTTCCGACGATTTTCTGAGAATTTTCCGAGAATTTTCCGAGAATTTTCCGTGAATTTTCCGAGAATTTTCCGAGAATTTTCCGAGAATTTATTGAGAATTTTCTGAGAATTTTCCGAGAATTTTCCGAGAATTTTCCGAGAATTTTGCGAGAATTTTCCGAGAATTTATTGAGAATTTTCTGAGAATTTTCCGAGAATTTTCCGAGAATTTTCCGAGAATTTTCCGAGAATTTTCCGAGAATTTTCTGAGAATTTTCCGAGAATTTTCCGAGAATTTTCCGAGATTTTTCCGAGAATTTTCCGAGAATTTTCCGAGAATTTTCCGAGAATTTTCCGAGAATTTGCCGAGAATTTTCCGAGAATTTTCCGAGAATTTTCCGAGAATTTTCCGAGAATTTTCCGAGAATTTTCCGAGAATTTCCCGAGAATTTTCTGGGAATTTTCCGAGAATTTTCTGAGAATTTTCCGAGAATTTTCCGAGAATTTTCCGAGCATTTTCCGAGAATTTTCCGAGAATTTTCCAAGAATTTTCCGAGAATTTTCCGAGAATTTTCCGAGAATTTTCCGAGAATTTTCCGAGAATTTTCTGAGATTTTTCCGAGAATTTTCCGAGCATTTTCCGAGAATTTTCCGAGAAGAACTCTCGGAAAATTCTCGGAAAATTCTCGGAAAATTCTCGGAAAATTCTCGGAAAAATCTCGGAAAATTCTTGGAAAATTCTTGGAAAATTCTCGGAAAATTTTCGGAAAATTCTCGGAAAATTCTCGGAAAATTCTCGGAAAATTCTCGGAAAATTCTCGGAAAATTCTCGGAAACTTCTCGGAAAATTCCCGGAAAATTTCGGAAAATTCTCGGAAAATTCTCGGAAAATTCTCGGAAAATTCTCAGAAAATTCTCGGAAAATTCTCGGAAAATTCTAGGAAAATTCTCGGAAAATTCTCGGAAAATTCTCGGAAAAATCTCGGAAAATTCTTGGAAAATTCTCAGAAAATTCTCGGAAAATTCTCGGAAAATTCTCGGAAAATTCTCGGAAAATTCTCGCAAACTTCTCGGAAAATTCTCAGAAAATTGTCGGAAAATTCTCGGAAAATTCCCGGAAAATTCTCGGAAAATTCTTGGAAAATTCTCGGAAAATTCTCGGAAAATTCTCGGAAAATTCTCGGAAAATTCTCGGAAAATTCTCGGAAAATTCTCGGAAAATTCTCGTAAAATTCTCGGAAAATTCTCGGAAAATTTTCGGAAAATTGACGGAAAATTCTCGGAAAATTCTCGGAAATTTCTCGGAAAATTCTCGGAAAATTCTCAGAAAATTCTCAGAAAATTCTCGGAAAATTCTCGGAAAATTCTCGGAAAATTCTCGGAAAATTGACGCAAAATTCTCGGAAAATTCTCGGAAAATTCTCGGAAAATTCTCGGAAAATTCTCGGAAAATTCTCGGAAAATTCTCGGAAAATTGACGGAAAACTCTCGGAAAATTCTCGGAAAATTCTCGGAAAATTCTCGGAAAATTCTCGGAAAATTCTCGGAAAATTCTCGGAAAATTTTCGGAAAATTGACGGAAAATTCTCAGAAAATTCTCGGAAATTTCTCGGAAAATTCTCGGAAAATTCTCAGAAAATTCTGAATTTTCCGAGAATTTTCCGACGATTTTCTGAGAATTTTCCGAGAATTTTCCGAGAATTTTCCGTGAATTTTCCGAGAATTTTCCAAGAATTTTCCGAGAATTTATTGAGAATTTGCTGAGAATTTTCCGAGAATTTTCCCAGAATTTTCCGAGAATTTTGCGAGAATTTTCCGAGAATTTATTGAGAATTTTCTGAGAATTTTCCGAGAATTTTCCGAGAATTTTCCGAGAATTTTCCGAGAATTTTCCGAGAATTTTCCGAGAATTTTCCGAGAATTTTTGGAGAATTTTCCGAGAATTTTCCGAGAATTTTCCGAGAATTTCCGGAGAATTTTCTGGGAATTTTCCGAGAAGTTTCTGAGAATTTTCCGAGAATTTTCCGAGAATTTTCCGAGCATTTTCCGAGAATTTTCCGAGAATTTTCCAAGAATTTTCCGAGAATTTTCCGAGATTTTTCCGAGAATTTTCCGAGAATTTTCCGAGAATTTTCCGACGACTTTCTGAGAATTTTCCGAGAATTTTCCGAGAATTTTCCGAGAATTTTCCGAGAATTTTCCGAGAATTTTCGGAGAATTTTCCGAGAATTTTCCGAGAATTTTCCGACGATTTTCTGAGAATTTTCCGAGAATTTTCCGAGAATTTTCCGAGAATTTCCGAGAATTTTCCGAGAAATTTCTGAGAATTTTCCGAGAATTTTCGGAGAATTTTCCGAGATTTTTCCAAGAATTTTCCGAGAATTTTCCGAGAATTTTCCGAGAATTTTCCGAGAATTTTCCGAGAATTTTCCGAGAATTTTCCGGGAATTTTCCGAGAATTTTCCGAGAATTTTCCGAGAATTTACCGAGAATTCTCCGAGAATTTTCCGAGAATTTTCCGAGAATTTTCCGAGAATTTTCCGAGAATTTTCCGAGAATTTTCTGAGAATTTTCCGAGTATTTTGCGAGTATTTTGCGAGAATTTTCTGAGAATTTTCCGAGAATTTTCCGAGAATTTTCCGAGAATTCCCCGAGAAGTTTTCGAGAATTTTCCGAGAATTTTCCGAGAATTTTCCGAGAATTTTCGGAGAATTTTCCGAGAATTTTCCGAGAATTTTCCGAGAATTTTCCGAGAATTTTCCGAAAATTTTCCGAGAATTTTCCGTCAATTTTCCGAGAATTTTCCGAGAATTTTCCGAGAATTTTCCGAGAATTTTCCGAGAATTTTCCGAGAATTTTCCGAGAATTTTCCGAGAATTTTCCGAGAATTTTCCGAGTTTTCCCGAGAATTTTCCGAGATTTTCCCGAGAATTTTCCGAGAATTTTCGGAGAATTTTCCGAGAATTTTCCGAGAATTTTCTGGGAATTTTCCGAGAATTTTCCGAGAATTTTCCGAGAATTTTCCGAGAATTTTCCGAGAATTTTCCGAGAATTTTCCGAGAATTTTCCGAGAATTTTCGGAGAATTTTCCGAGAATTTTCCGAGAATTTTCCGAGAATTTTCCGAAAATTTTCCGAGAATTTTCCGTCAATTTTCCGAGAATTTTCCGAGAATTTTCCGAGATCTTTCCGTGAATTTTCTGAGAATTTTCCGAGAATTTTCCGAGAATTTTCCGAGAATTTTCCGAGAATTTTCGGAGAATTTTCCGAGAATTTTCCGAGAATTTTCCGAGAAGAACTCTCGGAAAATTCTCGGAAAATTCTCGGAAAATTCTCGGAAAATTCTCGGAAAAATCTCGGAAAATTCTTGGAAAATTCTCGGAAAATTCTCGGAAAATTTTCCGAAAATTCTCGGAAAATTCTCGGAAAATTCTCGGAAAATTCTCGGAAAATTCTCGGAAACTTCTCGGAAAATTCCCGGAAAATTTCGGAAAATTCTCGGAAAATTCTCGGAAAATTCTCGGAAAATTCTCAGAAAATTCGCGGAAAATTCTCGCAAAGTTCTAGGAAAATTCTCGGAAAATTCTCGGAAAATTCTCGGAAAATTCTCGGAAAATTCTCGGAAAATTCTCCGAAAAATCTCGGAAAATTCTTGGAAAATTCTCGGAAAATTCTCCGAAAATTCTCGGAAAATTCTCGGAAAATTCTCGGAAAATTCTCGGAAAATTCTCAGAAAATTCTCGGGAAATTCCCAGAAAATTCTCGGAAAATTCTCGGAAAATTCTCGGAAAATTCTCGGAAAATTCTCGGAAAATTCTCGGAAAATTCTCGGAAAATTTTCGGAAAATTGACGGAAAATTCTCGGAAAATTCTCGGAAATTTCTCAGAAAATTCTCGGAAAATTCTCGGAAAATTCTCGGAAAATTCTCGGAAAAGTGACGGAAAATTATCGGAAAATTCTCGGAAAATTCTCGGAAAATTCTCGGAAAATTCTCGGAAAATTCTCGGAAAATTGACGGAAAACTCTCGGAAAATTCTCGGAAAATTCTTGGCAAATTCTCGGAAAATTCTCGGAAAATTCTCGGAAAATTCTCGGAAACTTCTCGCAAAATTCTCGGAAAATTCTCGGAAAATTCTCGGAACATTCTCGGAAAATTGACGGAAAACTCTCGGAAAATTCTCGGAAAATTCTTGGAAAATTTTCGGAAAATTCTCGGAAAATTCTCGGAAAATTCTCGGAAAATTCTCGGAAAAATCTCGGAAAATTCCTGGAAAATTCTCAGAAAATTCGCGGAAAATTCTCGGAAAATTCTCGGAAAATTCTCGGAAAATTCTCGGAAAATTCTCCTAAAATTCCCGGAAAATTCTCGGAAAATTCTCAGAAAATTCTCGGAAAATTCTCGGAAAATTCTCGGAAAATTCTCAGAAAATTCTCGGAAAATTCTCGGAAAATTCTCGGAAAATTCTCGGAAAATTCTCGGAAAATTCTCCGAAAATTCTCGGAAAATTCTCGGAAAATTCTCGGAAAATTCTCGGAAAATTCTCGGAAAATTCTCGGAAAATTCTCGGAAAATTCTCGGAAAATTCACGGAAAATTCTCGGAAAATTTTTGGAAAATTCTCGGAAAATTCTCGGAAAATTCTCGGAAAATTCTCGGAAAATTCTCGGAAAATTCTCGGAAAATTCTCGGAAAATTCTCGGAAAATTCTCGGAAAATTCTCGGAAAATTCTCGGAAAATTCTCGGAAAATTCTCGGAAAATTCCCGGAAAATTCTCGGAAAATTCTCGGAAAATTCTCGGAAAATTCTCGGAAAATTCTCGGAAAATTCGCGGAAAATTCTCGGAAAATTCTCGGAAAATTCTCGGAAAATTCTCGGAAAATTCTCCGAAAATTCTCGGAAAATTGAAGGAAAATTCTCGGAAATTCACGGAAATTTCTCGGAAAATTTTCGGAAAATTGACGGAAAATTCTCAGAAAATTCTCGGAAATCTCTCGGAAAATTCTCGGAAAATTCTCAGAAAATTCTGAATTTTCCGAGAATTTTCCGACGATTTTCTGAGAATTTTCCGAGAATTTTCCGAGAATTTTCCGTGAATTTTCCGAGAATTTTCCGAGAATTTTCCGAGAATTTATTGAGAATTTTCTGAGAATTTTCCGAGAATTTTCCGAGAATTTTCCGAGAATTTTGCGAGAATTTTCCGAGAATTTATTGAGAATTTTCTGAGAATTTTCCGAGAATTTTCCGAGAATTTTCCGAGAATTTTCCGAGAATTTTCCGAGAATTTTCTGAGAATTTTCCGAGAATTTTCCGAGAATTTTCCGAGATTTTTCCGAGAATTTTCCGAGAATTTTCCGAGAATTTTCCGAGAATTTTCCGAGAATTTGCCGAGAATTTTCCGAGAATTTTCCGAGAATTTTCCGAGAATTTTCCGAGAATTTTCCGAGAATTTTCCGAGAATTTTCTGGGAATTTTCCGAGAATTTTCTGAGAATTTTCCGAGAATTTTCCGAGAATTTTCCGAGCATTTTCCGAGAATTTTCCGAGAATTTTCCAAGAATTTTCCGAGAATTTTCCGAGAATTTTCCGAGAATTTTCTGAGAATTTTCCGAGAATTTTCCGAGAATTTTCTGAGATTTTTCCGAGAATTTTCCGAGCATTTTCCGAGAATTTTCCGAGAAGAACTCTCGGAAAATTCTCGGAAAATTCTCGGAAAATTCTCGGAAAATTCTCGGAAAAATCTCGGAAAATTCTTGGAAAATTCTTGGAAAATTCTCGGAAAATTTTCGGAAAATTCTCGGAAAATTCTCGGAAAATTCTCGGAAAATTCTCGGAAAATTCTCGGAAAATTCTCGGAAACTTCTCGGAAAATTCCCGGAAAATTTCGGAAAATTCTCGGAAAATTAGACGAAAATTCTCGGAAAATTCTCAGAAAATTCTCGGAAAATTCTCGGAAAATTCTAGGAAAATTCTCGGAAAATTCTCGGAAAATTCTCGGAAAAATCTCGGAAAATTCTTGGAAAATTCTCAGAAAATTCTCGGAAAATTCTCGGAAAATTCTCGGAAAATTCTCGGAAAATTCTCGGAAAATTCTCGGAAAATTCTCGGAAAATTCTCGGAAAATTCTCGGAAAATTCCCGGAAAATTCTCGGAAAATTCTTGGAAAATTCTCGGAAAATTCTCGGAAAATTCTCGGAAAATTCTCGGAAAATTCTCGGAAAATTCTCGGAAAATTCTCGGAAAATTCTCGGAAAATTCTCGGAAAATTTTCGGAAAATTGACGCAAAATTCTCGGAAAATTCTCGGAAAATTCTCGGAAAATTCTCGGAAAATTCTCAGAAAATTCTCAGAAAATTCTCGGAAAATTCTCGGAAAATTCTCGGAAAATTCTCGGAAAATTGACGCAAAATTCTCGGAAAATTCTCGGAAAATTCTCGCAAAATTCTCGGAAAATTCTCGGAAAATTCTCGGAAAATTCTCAGAAAATTGACGGAAAACTCTCGGAAAATTCTCGGAAAATTCTCGGAAAATTCTCGGAAAATTCTCGGAAAATTCTCGGAAAATTCTCGGAAAAATCTCGGAAAATTCCTGGAAAATTCTCAGAAAATTCGCGGAAAATTCTCGGAAAATTCTCGGAAAATTCTCGGAAAATTCTCGGAAAATTCTCCTAAAATTCCCGGAAAATTCTCGGAAAATTCTCAGAAAATTCTCGGAAAATTCTCGGAAAATTCTCGGAAAATTCTCAGAAAATTCTCGGAAAATTCTCGGAAAATTCTCGGAAAATTCTCGGAAAATTCTCGGAAAATTCTCCGAAAATTCTCGGAAAATTCTCGGAAAATTCTCGGAAAATTCTCGGAAAATTCTCGGAAAATTCTCGGAAAATTCTCGGAAAATTCTCGGAAAATTCACGGAAAATTCTCGGAAAATTTTTGGAAAATTCTCGGAAAATTCTCGGAAAATTCTCGGAAAATTCTCGGAAAATTCTCGGAAAATTCTCGGAAAATTCTCGGAAAATTCTCGGAAAATTCTCGGAAAATTCTCGGAAAATTCTCGGAAAATTCTCGGAAAATTCTCGGAAAATTCCCGGAAAATTCTCGGAAAATTCTCGGAAAATTCTCGGAAAATTCTCGGAAAATTCTCGGAAAATTCGCGGAAAATTCTCGGAAAATTCTCGGAAAATTCTCGGAAAATTCTCGGAAAATTCTCCGAAAATTCTCGGAAAATTGAAGGAAAATTCTCGGAAATTCACGGAAATTTCTCGGAAAATTTTCGGAAAATTGACGGAAAATTCTCAGAAAATTCTCGGAAATCTCTCGGAAAATTCTCGGAAAATTCTCAGAAAATTCTGAATTTTCCGAGAATTTTCCGACGATTTTCTGAGAATTTTCCGAGAATTTTCCGAGAATTTTCCGTGAATTTTCCGAGAATTTTCCGAGAATTTTCCGAGAATTTATTGAGAATTTTCTGAGAATTTTCCGAGAATTTTCCGAGAATTTTCCGAGAATTTTGCGAGAATTTTCCGAGAATTTATTGAGAATTTTCTGAGAATTTTCCGAGAATTTTCCGAGAATTTTCCGAGAATTTTCCGAGAATTTTCCGAGAATTTTCCGAGAATTTTCCGAGAATTTTCCGAGAATTTTCCGAGATTTTTCCGAGAATTTTCCGAGAATTTTCCGAGAATTTTCCGAGAATTTTCCGAGAATTTGCCGAGAATTTTCCGAGAATTTTCCGAGAATTTTCCGAGAATTTTCCGAGAATTTTCCGAGAATTTTCCGAGAATTTCCCGAGAATTTTCTGGGAATTTTCCGAGAATTTTCTGAGAATTTTCCGAGAATTTTCCGAGAATTTTCCGAGCATTTTCCGAGAATTTTCCGAGAATTTTCCAAGAATTTTCCGAGAATTTTCCGAGAATTTTCCGAGAATTTTCTGAGAATTTTCCGAGAATTTTCCGAGAATTTTCTGAGATTTTTCCGAGAATTTTCCGAGCATTTTCCGAGAATTTTCCGAGAAGAACTCTCGGAAAATTCTCGGAAAATTCTCGGAAAATTCTCGGAAAATTCTCGGAAAAATCTCGGAAAATTCTTGGAAAATTCTTGGAAAATTCTCGGAAAATTTTCGGAAAATTCTCGGAAAATTCTCGGAAAATTCTCGGAAAATTCTCGGAAAATTCTCGGAAAATTCTCGGAAACTTCTCGGAAAATTCCCGGAAAATTTCGGAAAATTCTCGGAAAATTCTCGGAAAATTCTCGGAAAATTCTCAGAAAATTCTCGGAAAATTCTCGGAAAATTCTAGGAAAATTCTCGGAAAATTCTCGGAAAATTCTCGGAAAAATCTCGGAAAATTCTTGGAAAATTCTCAGAAAATTCTCGGAAAATTCTCGGAAAATTCTCGGAAAATTCTCGGAAAATTCTCGGAAAATTCTCGGAAAATTCTTGGAAAATTCTCGGAAAATTCTCGGAAAATTCCCGGAAAATTCTCGGAAAATTCTTGGAAAATTCTCGGAAAATTCTCGGAAAATTCTCGGAAAATTCTCGGAAAATTCTCGGAAAATTCTCGGAAAATTCTCGGAAAATTCTCGGAAAATTCTCGGAAAATTTTCGGAAAATTGACGCAAAATTCTCGGAAAATTCTCGGAAAATTCTCGGAAAATTCTCGGAAAATTCTCAGAAAATTCTCAGAAAATTCTCGGAAAATTCTCGGAAAATTCTCGGAAAATTCTCGGAAAATTGACGCAAAATTCTCGGAAAATTCTCGGAAAATTCTCGCAAAATTCTCGGAAAATTCTCGGAAAATTCTCGGAAAATTCTCAGAAAATTGACGGAAAACTCTCGGAAAATTCTCGGAAAATTCTCGGAAAATTCTCGGAAAATTCTCGGAAAATTCTCGGAAACTTCTCGGAAAATTCCCGGAAAATTTCGGAAAATTCTCGGAAAATTCTCGGAAAATTCTCGGAAAATTCTCAGAAAATTCTCGGAAAATTCTCGGAAAATTCTAGGAAAATTCTCGGAAAATTCTCGGAAAATTCTCGGAAAAATCTCGGAAAATTCTTGGAAAATTCTCAGAAAATTCTCGGAAAATTCTCGGAAAATTCTCGGAAAATTCTCGGAAAATTCTCGGAAAATTCTCGGAAAATTCTCGGAAAATTCTCGGAAAATTCCCGGAAAATTCTCGGAAAATTCTTGGAAAATTCTCGGAAAATTCTCGGAAAATTCTCGGAAAATTCTCGGAAAATTCTCGGAAAATTTTCGGAAAATTGACGCAAAATTCTCGGAAAATTCTCGGAAAATTCTCGGAAAATTCTCGGAAAATTCTCAGAAAATTCTCAGAAAATTCTCGGAAAATTCTCGGAAAATTCTCGGAAAATTCTCGGAAAATTGACGCAAAATTCTCGGAAAATTCTCGGAAAATTCTCGCAAAATTCTCGGAAAATTCTCGGAAAATTCTCGGAAAATTCTCAGAAAATTGACGGAAAACTCTCGGAAAATTCTCGGAAAATTCTCGGAAAATTCTCGGAAAATTCTCGGAAAATTCTCGGAAAATTCTCGGAAAATTCTCGGAAAATTCTCGGAAAATTCTCGGAAAATTCTCGGAAAATTCTCGGAAAATTCTCGGAAAATTCTCGGAAAATTCTCGGAAAATTCCCGGAAAATTCTCGGAAAATTCTTGGAAAATTCTCGGAAAATTCTCGGAAAATTCTCGGAAAATTCTCGGAAAATTCTCGGAAAATTCTCGGAAAATTCTCGGAAAATTCTCGGAAAATTCTCGGAAAATTCTCGGAAAATTTTCGGAAAATTGACGGAAAATTCTCGGAAAATTCTCGGAAATTTCTCGGAAAATTCTCGGAAAATTCTCAGAAAATTCTCAGACAATTCTCGGAAAATTCTCGGAAAATTCTCGGAAAATTCTCGGAAAATTCTCGGAAAATTGTCGGAAAATTCTCGGAAAATTCTCGGAAAATTCTCGGAAAATTCTCGGAAAATTGACGGAAAACTCTCGGAAAATTCTCGGAAAATTCTCGGAAAATTCTCGGAAAATTCTCGGAAAATTCTCGGAAAATTCTCGGAAAATTGACGGAAAACTCTCGGAAAATTCTCGGAAAATTCTCGGAAAATTCTCGGAAAATTGACGGAAAACTCTCGGAAAATTCTCGGAAAATTCTCAGAAAATTCTCAGAAAATTCTCGGAAAATTCTCGGAAAATTCTCGGAAAATTCTCGGAAAATTGACGGAAAATTCTCGGAAAATTCTCGGAAAATTCTCGGAAAATTCTCGGAAAATTCTCGGAAAATTCTCGGAAAATTGACGGAAAACTCTCGGAAAATTCTCGGAAAATTCTTGGCAAATTCTCGGAAAATTCTCGGAAAATTCTCGGAAAATTCTCGGAAACTTCTCGCAAAATTCTCGGAAAATTCTCGGAAAATTCTCGGAACATTCTCGGAAAATTGACGGAAAACTCTCGGAAAATTCTCGGAAAATTCTTGGAAAATTTTCGGAAAATTCTCGGAAAATTCTCGGAAAATTCTCGGAAAATTCTCGGAAAAATCTCGGAAAATTCCTGGAAAATTCTCAGAAAATTCGCGGAAAATTCTCGGAAAATTCTCGGAAAATTCTCGGAAAATTCTCGGAAAATTCTCCTAAAATTCCCGGAAAATTCTCGGAAAATTCTCAGAAAATTCTCGGAAAATTCTCGGAAAATTCTCGGAAAATTCTCAGAAAATTCTCGGAAAATTCTCGGAAAATTCTCGGAAAATTCTCGGAAAATTCTCGGAAAATTCTCCGAAAATTCTCGGAAAATTCTCGGAAAATTCTCGGAAAATTCTCGGAAAATTCTCGGAAAATTCTCGGAAAATTCTCGGAAAATTCTCGGAAAATTCACGGAAAATTCTCGGAAAATTTTTGGAATATTCTCGGAAATTTCTCGGAAAATTCTCGGAAAATTCTCGGAAAATTCTCGGAAAATTCTCGGAAAATTCTCGGAAAATTCTCGGAAAATTCTCGGAAAATTCTCGGAAAATTCTCGGAAAATTCTCGGAAAATTCTCGGAAAATTCCCGGAAAATTCTCGGAAAATTCTCGGAAAATTCTCGGAAAATTCTCGGAAAATTCTCGGAAAAATCTCGGAAAATTCTTGGAAAATTCTTGGAAAATTCTCGGAAAATTTTCGGAAAATTCTCGGAAAATTCTCGGAAAATTCTCGGAAAATTCTCGGAAAATTCTCGGAAAATTCTCGGAAACTTCTCGGAAAATTCCCGGAAAATTTCGGAAAATTCTCGGAAAATTCTCGGAAAATTCTCGGAAAATTCTCAGAAAATTCTCGGAAAATTCTCGGAAAATTCTAGGAAAATTCTCGGAAAATTCTCGGAAAATTCTCGGAAAAATCTCGGAAAATTCTTGGAAAATTCTCAGAAAATTCTCGGAAAATTCTCGGAAAATTCTCGGAAAATTCTCGGAAAATTCTCGGAAAATTCTCGGAAAATTCTCGGAAAATTCTCGGAAAATTCTCGGAAAATTCCCGGAAAATTCTCGGAAAATTCTTGGAAAATTCTCGGAAAATTCTCGGAAAATTCTCGGAAAATTCTCGGAAAATTCTCGGAAAATTCTCGGAAAATTCTCGGAAAATTCTCGGAAAATTCTCGGAAAATTTTCGGAAAATTGACGCAAAATTCTCGGAAAATTCTCGGAAAATTCTCGGAAAATTCTCGGAAAATTCTCAGAAAATTCTCAGAAAATTCTCGGAAAATTCTCGGAAAATTCTCGGAAAATTCTCGGAAAATTGACGCAAAATTCTCGGAAAATTCTCGGAAAATTCTCGCAAAATTCTCGGAAAATTCTCGGAAAATTCTCGGAAAATTCTCAGAAAATTGACGGAAAACTCTCGGGAAATTCTCGGAAAATTCTCGGAAAATTCTCGGAAAATTCTCGGAAAATTCTCGGAAAATTCTCGGAAAATTCTCGGAAAATTCTCGGAAAATTCTCGGAAAATTCTCGGAAAATTCTCGGAAAATTCTCGGAAAATTCTCGGAAAATTCCCGGAAAATTCTCGGAAAATTCTTGGAAAATTCTCGGAAAATTCTCGGAAAATTCTCGGAAAATTCTCGGAAAATTCTCGGAAAATTCTCGGAAAATTCTCGGAAAATTCTCGGAAAATTCTCGGAAAATTCTCGGAAAATTTTCGGAAAATTGACGGAAAATTCTCGGAAAATTCTCGGAAATTTCTCGGAAAATTCTCGGAAAATTCTCAGAAAATTCTCAGACAATTCTCGGAAAATTCTCGGAAAATTCTCGGAAAATTCTCGGAAAATTCTCGGAAAATTGTCGGAAAATTCTCGGAAAATTCTCGGAAAATTCTCGGAAAATTCTCGGAAAATTGACGGAAAACTCTCGGAAAATTCTCGGAAAATTCTCGGAAAATTCTCGGAAAATTCTCGGAAAATTCTCGGAAAATTCTCGCAAAATTCTCGGAAAATTCTCGGAAAATTCTCGGAAAATTCTCAGAAAATTCTCAATAAATTCTCGGATTTTTCCGAGAATTTTCCGAGCATTTTCCGAGAATTTTCCGAGAATTCTCCGTCAATTTTCCGAGAATTTTCCGAGAATTTTCCGAGATTTTTCCGAGAATTTTCCGAGAATTTTCCGAGAATTTTCCGACGATTTTCTGAGAATTTTCCGAGAATTTTCCGAGAATTTTCCGAGAATTTTCCGAGAATTTTCCGAGAATTTTCCGAGAATTTATTGAGAATTTTCCGAGAATTTTCCGAGAATTTTCCGAGAATTTTCCGAGAATTTCCGAGAATTTTCCGAGAAATTTCTGAGAATTTTCCGAGAATTTTCCGAGAATTTTCCGACATTTTTCCAAGAATTTTCCGAGAATTTTCCGAGAATTTTCCGAGAATTTTCCGAGAATTTTCCGAGAATTTTCCGAGAATTTTCCGAGAATTTTCCGTCAATTTTGCGAGAATTTTCGGAGAATTTTCCGAGAATTTTCCGAGAATTTTCCGAGAATTTTCCGAGAATTTTCCGAGAATTTTCCGTCAATTTTCCGAGAATTTTCCGAGAATTTTCCGAGATCTTTCCGTGAACTTTCTGAGAATTTTCCGAGAATTTTCCGAGAATTTTCCGAGAATTTTCCGAGAATTTTCCGAGAATTTTCGGAGAATTTTCCGAGAATTTTCCGAGAATTTTCCGAGAATTTTCCGAGAATTTTCCGAGAATTTTCCGTCAATTTTCCGAGAATTTTCCGAGAATTTTCCGAGATCTTTCCGTGAATTTTCAGAGAATTTTCCGAGAATTTTCCGAGAATTTTCCGAGAATTTTCCGAGAATTTTCGGAGAATTTTCCGAGAATTTTCCGAGAATTTTCCGAGAATTTTCCGAGAATTTTCCGAGAATTTTCCGAGATTTTCCGAGAATTTTCCGAGATTTTCCCGAGAATTTTCCGAGAATTTTCCGAGAATTTTCGGAGAATTTTCCGAGAATTTTCTGGGAATGTTCCGAGAATTTTCGGAGAATTTTCCGAGAATTTTCCGAGAATTTTCCGAGAATTTTCCGAGAATTTTCCGAGAATTTTCCGAGAATTTTCGGAGAATTTTCCGAGAATTTTCCGAGAATTTTCCGAGAATTTTCCGAGAATTTTCCGAGAATTTTCCGTCAATTTTCCGAGAATTTTCCGAGAATTTTCCGAGATCTTTCCGTGAATTTTCTGAGAATTTTCCGAGAATTTTCCGAGAATTTTCCGAGAATTTTCCGAGAATTTTCGGAGAATTTTCCGAGAATTTTCCGAGAATTTTCCGAGAATTTTCCGAGAATTTTCCGAGAATTTTCCGAGATTTTCCGAGAATTTTCCGAGATTTTCCCGAGAATTTTCCGAGAATTTTCCGAGAATTTTCCGAGAATTTTCCGAGAATTTTCTGGGAATGTTCCGAGAATTTTCGGAGAATTTTCCGAGAATTTTCCGAGAATTTTCCGAGATTTTCCCGAGAATTTTCCGAGAATTTTCCGAGAATTTTCCGAGAATTTTCCGAGAATTTTCTGGGAATTTTCCGAGAATTTTCCGAGAATTTTCCGAGAATTTTCCGAGAATTTTCCGAGAATTTTCCGAGAATTTTCCGAGAATTTTCCGAGAATTTTCCGAGAATTTTCCGTCAATTTTCCGAGAATTTTCCGAGAATTTTCCGAGATCTTTCCGTGAATTTTCTGAGAATTTTCCGAGAATTTTCCGAGAATTTTCCGAGAATTTTCCGAGAATTTTCGGAGAATTTTCCGAGAATTTTCCGAGAATTTTCCGAGAATTTTCCGAGAATTTTCCGAGAATTTTCCGAGATTTTCCGAGAATTTTCCGAGATTTTCCCGAGAATTTTCCGAGAATTTTCCGAGAATTTTCCGAGAATTTTCCGAGAATTTTCTGGGAATGTTCCGAGAATTTTCGGACAATTTTCCGAGAATTTTCCGAGAATTTTCCGAGAATTTTCCGAGAATTTTTCGAGAATTTTCCGAGAATTTTCGGAGAATTTTCCGAGAATTTTCCGAGAATTTTCCGAGAATTTTCCGAGAATTTTCCGAGAATTTTCCGTCAATTTTCCGAGAAATTTCCGAGAATTTTCCGAGATCTTTCCGTGAATTTTCTGAGAATTTTCCGAGAATTTTCCGAGAATTTTCCGAGAATTTTCCGAGAATTTTCGGAGAATTTTCCGAGAATTTTCCGAGAGCTTTCCGAGAATTTTCCGAGAATTTTCTGTCTCGGAAAATTCTCGGAAAATTCTCGGAAAATTCTCGGAAAATTCTCGGAAAATTGACCGAAAATTCTCGGAAAATTCTCGGAAATTCTCGGAAAATTCTCGGAAAATTCTCAGAAAATTCTCAGAAAATTCTCGGAAAATATTCGGAAAATTCTCGGAAAATTGACGGAAAACTCTCGGAAAATTCTCGGAAAATTCTCGGAAAATTCTCGGAAAATTCTCGGGGAATTCTCGGAAAAGTCTCGGAAAATTCTCGGAAAATTCTCGGAAAATTCTCGGAAATTTGACGGAAAATTCTCGGAAAATTCTCGGAAAATTCTCGGAGAATTCTCGGAAAATTCTCGGAAAATTCTCGGAAAATTCTCGGAAAATTGACGGAAAATTCTTGGAAAATTCTCGAAAAATTCTCGGAAAATTCTCGGAAAATTCTCGGAAAATTCTCGG
Source organism: Eutreptiella sp. 'Long Island Sound 2002' (assembly GCA_964036045.1). Taxonomy (NCBI): domain Eukaryota; phylum Euglenozoa; class Euglenophyceae; order Eutreptiales; family Eutreptiaceae; genus Eutreptiella; species Eutreptiella sp. 'Long Island Sound 2002'. The sequence continues at coordinate 54,529 of CAXIWF010000377.1, read as the reverse complement.
AAAATTCTCGGAAAATTCTCGGAAAATTCTCGGAAAATTGACGGAAAACTCTCGGAAAATTCTCGGAAAATTCTCGGAAAATTCTCGGAAAATTCTCGGAAAATTCTCGGAAAATTCTCGGAAAATTCTCGGAAAAATCTCGGAAAATTCCTGGAAAATTCTCAGAAAATTCTCGGAAAATTCTCGGAAATTTCTCGGAAAATTCTCGGAAAATTCTGGGAAAATTCTCGGAAAATTCCCGGAAAATTCTCGGGAAATTCTCGGAAACTTCTCGGAAAATTCTCGGAAAATTCTCAGAAAATTCTCGGAAAAGTCTCGGAAAAATCTCGGAAAATTCTCGGAAAATTCTCGGAAAATTCTCGGAAAATTCTCGGAAAATTCTCGGAAAATTCACGGAAAATTCTCGGAAAATTCTCGGAAAATTCTCGGAAAATTCTCGGAAAATTCTCGGAAAATTCTCGGAAAAATCTCGGAAAATTCTTGGAAAATTCTCAGAAAATTCTCGGAAAATTCTCGGAAAATTCTCGGAAAATTCTCGGAGAATTCTCGGAAAATTCTCGGAAAATTCTCGGAAAATTCTCGGAAAATTCCCGGAAAATTCTCGGAAAATTCTCGGAAAATTCGCGGAAAATTCTCGGAAAATTCTCGGAAAATTCTCGGAAAATTGTCGGAAAATTCTGAATTTTCCGAGAATTTTCCGACGATTTTCTGAGAATTTTCCGAGAATTTTCCGAGAATTTTCCGTGAATTTTCCGAGAATTTTCCGAGAATTTTCTGAGAATTTTCCGAGAATTTTCCGAGAATTTTCCGAGAATTTATTGAGAATTTTCTGAGAATTTTCCGAGAATTTTCCGAGAATTTTCCGAGAATTTTCCGAGAATTTTCCGAGAATTTATTGAGAATTTTCTGAGAATTTTCCGAGAATTTTCCGAGAATTTTCCGAGAATTTTCCGAGAATTTCACGAGAATTTTCTGAGAATTTTCCGAGAATTTTCCGAGAATTTTCCGAGATTTTTCCGAGAATTTTCCGAGAATTTTCCGAGAATTTTCCGAGAATTTTCAGAGAATTTGCCGAGAATTTTCCGAGAATTTTCCGAGAATTTTCCGAGAATTTTCCGAGAATTTTCCGAGAATTTTCCGAGAATTTCCCGAGAATTTTCTGGGAATTTTCCGAGAATTTTCTGAGAATTTTCCGAGAATTTTCCGAGAATTTTCCGAGAATTTTCCGAGAATTTTCCGAGAATTTTCCGTCAATTTTCCGAGAATTTTCCGAGAATTTTCCGAGAATTTTCCGAGAATTTTCCGAGAATTTTCCGAGAATTTTCCGAGAATTTTCTGAGAATTTTCCGAGAATTTTCCGAGAATTTTCTGAGAATTTTCCGAGAATTTTCCGAGAATTTTCCGAGAATTTCCCGAAAATTTTCCGAGAATTTTCCGAGAATTTTCCGAGAATTTTCCGAGAATTTTCGGAGAATTTTCCGAGAATTTTCCGAGAATTTTCCGAGAATTTTCCGAGAATTTTCCGAGAATTTTCCGAGAATTTTCCGAGAATTTTCCGTCAATTTTCCGAGAATTTTCCGAGAATTTTCCGAGAATTTTCCGAGAATTTTCCGAGAATTTTCCGAGAATTTTCCGAGAATTTTCCGAGAATTTTCCGAGAATTTTCCGAGTTTTCCCGAGAATTTTCCGAGATTTTCCCGAGAATTTTCCGAGAATTTTCCGAGAATTTTCCGAGAATTTTCCGAGAATTTTCTGGGAATTTTCCGAGAATTTTCCGAGAATTTTCCGAGAATTTTCCGAGAATTTTCCGAGAATTTTCCGAGAATTTTCCGAGAATTTTCCGAGAATTTTCGGAGAATTTTCCGAGAATTTTCCGAGAATTTTCCGAGAATTTTCCGAGAATTTTCCGAGAATTTTCCGTCAATTTTGCGAGAATTTTCCGAGATCTTTCCGTGAATTTTCTGAGAATTTTCCGAGAATTTTCCGAGAATTTTCCGAGAATTTTCCGAGAATTTTCGGAGAATTTTCCGAGAATTTTCCGAGAATTTTCCGAGAATTTTCCGAGAATTTTCCGAGAATTTTCCGAGATTTTCCGAGAATTTTCCGAGATTTTCCCGAGAATTTTCCGAGAATTTTCCGAGAATTTTCCGAGAATTTTCCGAGAATTTTCTGGGAATGTTCCGAGAATTTTCCGCGAATTTTCCGAGAATTTTCCGAGAATTTTCCGAGAATTTTCCGAGAATTTTCCGAGAATTTTCCGAGAATTTTCGGAGAATTTTCCGAGAATTCTCCGAGAATTTTCCGAGAATTTTCCGAGAATTTTCCGTCAATTTTCCGAGAATTTTCCGAGAATTTTCCGAGATCTTTCCGAGAATTTTCCGAGAATTTTCCGTGAATTTTCCGAGAATTTTCCGAGAATTTTCTGAGAATTTTCCGAGAATTTTCCGAGAATTTTGAGAGAATTTATTGAGAATTTTCTGAGAATTTTCCGAGAATTTTCCGAGAATTTTCCGAGAATTTTCCGAGAATTTTCCGAGAATTTCACGAGAATTTTCTGAGAATTTTCCGAGAATTTTCCGAGAATTTTCCGAGATTTTTCCGAGAATTTTCCGAGAATTTTCCGAGAATTTTCCGAGAATTTTCCGAGAATTTGCCGAGAATTTTCCGAGAATTTTCCGAGAATTTTCCGAGAATTTTCCGAGAATTTTCCGAGAATTTTCCGAGAATTTCCCGAGAATTTTCTGGGAATTTTCCGAGAATTTTCTGAGAATTTTCCGAGAATTTTCCGAGAATTTTCCGAGAATTTTCCGAGAATTTTCCGAGAATTTTCCGTCAATTTTCCGAGAATTTTCCGAGAATTTTCCGAGAATTTTCCGAGAATTTTCCGAGAATTTTCCGAGAATTTTCCGAGAATTTTCTGAGAATTTTCCGAGAATTTTCCGAGAATTTTCTGAGAATTTTCCGAGAATTTTCCGAGAATTTTCCGAGAATTTCCCGAAAATTTTCCGAGAATTTCCCGAGAATTTTCCGAGAATTTTCCGAGAATTTTCGGAGAATTTTCCGAGAATTTTCCGAGAATTTTCCGAGAATTTTCCGAGAATTTTCCGAGAATTTTCCGAGAATTTTCCGAGAATTTTCCGTCAATTTTCCGAGAATTTTCCGAGAATTTTCCGAGAATTTTCCGAGAATTTTCCGAGAATTTTCCGAGAATTTTCCGAGAATTTTCCGAGAATTTTCCGAGAATTTTCCGAGTTTTCCCGAGAATTTTCCGAGATTTTCCCGAGAATTTTCCGAGAATTTTCCGAGAATTTTCCGAGAATTTTCCGAGAATTTTCTGGGAATTTTCCGAGAATTTTCCGAGAATTTTCCGAGAATTTTCCGAGAATTTTCCGAGAATTTTCCGAGAAATTTCCGAGAATTTTCGGAGAATTTTCGGAGAATTTTCCGAGAATTTTCCGAGAATTTTCCGAGAATTTTCCGAGAATTTTCCGAGAATTTTCCGTCAATTTTGCGAGAATTTTCCGAGATCTTTCCGTGAATTTTCTGAGGATTTTCCGAGAATTTTCCGAGAATTTTCCGAGAATTTTCCGAGAATTTTCCGAGAATTTTCGGAGAATTTTCCGAGAATTTTCCGAGAATTTTCCGAGAATTTTCCGAGAATTTTCCGAGAATTTTCCGAGATTTTCCGAGAATTTTCCGAGATTTTCCCGAGAATTTTCCGAGAATTTTCCGAGAATTTTCCGTCAATTTTCCGAGAATTTTCCGAGAATTTTCCGAGAATTTTCCGAGAATTTTCCGAGAATTTTCCGAGAATTTTCCGAGAATTTTCTGAGAATTTTCCGAGAATTTTCCGAGAATTTTCTGAGAATTTTCCGAGAATTTTCCGAGAATTTTCCGAGAATTTCCCGAAAATTTTCCGAGAATTTTCCGAGAATTTTCCGAGAATTTTCCGAGAATTTTCGGAGAATTTTCCGAGAATTTTCCGAGAATTTTCCGAGAATTTTCCGAGAATTTTCCGAGAATTTTCCGAGAATTTTCCGAGAATTTTCCGTCAATTTTCCGAGAATTTTCCGAGAATTTTCCGAGAATTTTCCGAGAATTTTCCGAGAATTTTCCGAGAATTTTCCGAGAATTTTCCGAGAATTTTCTGAGAATTTTCCGAGAATTTTCCGAGAATTTTCCGAGAATTTCCCGAAAATTTTCCGAGAATTTTCCGAGAATTTTCCGAGAATTTTCCGAGAATTTTCGGAGAATTTTCCGAGAATTTTCCGAGAATTTTCCGAGAATTTTCCGAGAATTTTCCGAGAATTTTCCGAGAATTTTCCGAGAATTTTCCGTCAATTTTCCGAGAATTTTCCGAGAATTTTCCGAGAATTTTCCGAGAATTTTCCGAGAATTTTCCGAGAATTTTCCGAGAATTTTCCGAGAATTTTCCGAGAATTTTCCGAGTTTTCCCGAGAATTTTCCGAGATTTTCCCGAGAATTTTCCGAGAATTTTCCGAGAATTTTCCGAGAATTTTCCGAGAATTTTCTGGGAATTTTCCGAGAATTTTCCGAGAATTTTCCGAGAATTTTCCGAGAATTTTCCGAGAATTTTCCGAGAATTTTCCGAGAATTTTCCGAGAATTTTCCGAGAATTTTCGGAGAATTTTCCGAGAATTTTCCGAGAATTTTCCGAGAATTTTCCGAGAATTTTCCGAGAATTTTCCGAGATTTTCCGAGAATTTTCCGAGATTTTCCCGAGAATTTTCCGAGAATTTTCCGAGAATTTTCCGAGAATTTTCCGAGAATTTTCTGGGAATGTTCCGAGAATTTTCGGAGAATTTTCCGAGAATTTTCCGAGAATTTTCCGAGATTTTCCCGAGAATTTTCCGAGAATTTTCCGAGAATTTTCCGAGAATTTTCCGAGAATTTTCTGGGAATTTTCCGAGAATTTTCCGAGAATTTTCCGAGAATTTTCCGAGAATTTTCCGAGAATTTTCCGAGAATTTTCCGAGAATTTTCCGAGAATTTTCCGAGAATTTTCCGTCAATTTTCCGAGAATTTTCCGAGAATTTTCCGAGATCTTTCCGTGAATTTTCTGAGAATTTTCCGAGAATTTTCCGAGAATTTTCCGAGAATTTTCCGAGAATTTTCGGAGAATTTTCCGAGAATTTTCCGAGAATTTTCCGAGAATTTTCCGAGAATTTTCCGAGAATTTTCCGAGATTTTCCGAGAATTTTCCGAGATTTTCCCGAGAATTTTCCGAGAATTTTCCGAGAATTTTCCGAGAATTTTCCGAGAATTTTCTGGGAATGTTCCGAGAATTTTCGGACAATTTTCCGAGAATTTTCCGAGAATTTTCCGAGAATTTTCCGAGAATTTTTCGAGAATTTTCCGAGAATTTTCGGAGAATTTTCCGAGAATTTTCCGAGAATTTTCCGAGAATTTTCCGAGAATTTTCCGAGAATTTTCCGTCAATTTTCCGAGAAATTTCCGAGAATTTTCCGAGATCTTTCCGTGAATTTTCTGAGAATTTTCCGAGAATTTTCCGAGAATTTTCCGAGAATTTTCCGAGAATTTTCGGAGAATTTTCCGAGAATTTTCCGAGAGCTTTCCGAGAATTTTCCGAGAATTTTCTGTCTCGGAAAATTCTCGGAAAATTCTCGGAAAATTCTCGGAAAATTCTCGGAAAATTGACCGAAAATTCTCGGAAAATTCTCGGAAATTCTCGGAAAATTCTCGGAAAATTCTCAGAAAATTCTCAGAAAATTCTCGGAAAATATTCGGAAAATTCTCGGAAAATTGACGGAAAACTCTCGGAAAATTCTCGGAAAATTCTCGGAAAATTCTCGGAAAATTCTCGGGGAATTCTCGGAAAAGTCTCGGAAAATTCTCGGAAAATTCTCGGAAAATTCTCGGAAATTTGACGGAAAATTCTCGGAAAATTCTCGGAAAATTCTCGGAGAATTCTCGGAAAATTCTCGGAAAATTCTCGGAAAATTCTCGGAAAATTGACGGAAAATTCTTGGAAAATTCTCGAAAAATTCTCGGAAAATTCTCGGAAAATTCTCGGAAAATTCTCGGAAAATTCTCGGAAAATTCTCGGAAAATTCTCGGAAAATTGACGGAAAACTCTCGGAAAATTCTCGGAAAATTCTCGGAAAATTCTCGGAAAATTCTCGGAAAATTCTCGGAAAATTCTCGGAAAATTCTCGGAAAAATCTCGGAAAATTCCTGGAAAATTCTCAGAAAATTCTCGGAAAATTCTCGGAAATTTCTCGGAAAATTCTCGGAAAATTCTGGGAAAATTCTCGGAAAATTCCCGGAAAATTCTCGGGAAATTCTCGGAAAATTCTCGGAAAATTCTCGGAAAATTCTCAGAAAATTCTCGGAAAAGTCTCGGAAAATTCTCGGAAAATTCTCGGAAAATTCTCGGAAAATTCTCGGAAAATTCTCGGAAAATTCTCGGAAAATTCACGGAAAATTCTCGGAAAATTCTCGGAAAATTCTCGGAAAATTCTCGGAAAATTCTCGGAAAATTCTCGGAAAAATCTCGGAAAATTCTTGGAAAATTCTCAGAAAATTCTCGGAAAATTCTCGGAAAATTCTCGGAAAATTCTCGGAGAATTCTCGGAAAATTCTCGGAAAATTCTCGGAAAATTCTCGGAAAATTCCCGGAAAATTCTCGGAAAATTCTCGGAAAATTCGCGGAAAATTCTCGGAAAATTCTCGGAAAATTCTCGGAAAATTGTCGGAAAATTCTGAATTTTCCGAGAATTTTCCGACGATTTTCTGAGAATTTTCCGAGAATTTTCCGAGAATTTTCCGTGAATTTTCCGAGAATTTTCCGAGAATTTTCTGAGAATTTTCCGAGAATTTTCCGAGAATTTTCCGAGAATTTATTGAGAATTTTCTGAGAATTTTCCGAGAATTTTCCGAGAATTTTCCGAGAATTTTCCGAGAATTTTCCGAGAATTTATTGAGAATTTTCTGAGAATTTTCCGAGAATTTTCCGAGAATTTTCCGAGAATTTTCCGAGAATTTCACGAGAATTTTCTGAGAATTTTCCGAGAATTTTCCGAGAATTTTCCGAGATTTTTCCGAGAATTTTCCGAGAATTTTCCGAGAATTTTCCGAGAATTTTCAGAGAATTTGCCGAGAATTTTCCGAGAATTTTCCGAGAATTTTCCGAGAATTTTCCGAGAATTTTCCGAGAATTTTCCGAGAATTTCCCGAGAATTTTCTGGGAATTTTCCGAGAATTTTCTGAGAATTTTCCGAGAATTTTCCGAGAATTTTCGAAGAATTTTCCGAGAATTTTCCGAGAATTTTCCGTCAATTTTCCGAGAATTTTCCGAGAATTTTCCGAGAATTTTCCGAGAATTTTCCGAGAATTTTCCGAGAATTTTCCGAGAATTTTCTGAGAATTTTCCGAGAATTTTCCGAGAATTTTCTGAGAATTTTCCGAGAATTTTCCGAGAATTTTCCGAGAATTTCCCGAAAATTTTCCGAGAATTTTCCGAGAATTTTCCGAGAATTTTCCGAGAATTTTCGGAGAATTTTCCGAGAATTTTCCGAGAATTTTCCGAGAATTTTCCGAGAATTTTCCGAGAATTTTCCGAGAATTTTCCGAGATCTTTCCGAGAATTTTCCGAGATTTTCCGAGAATTTTCCGAGAATTTTCCGAGAATTTTCCGAGAATTTTCCGAGAATTTTCCGAGAATTTTCCGAGAATTTTCCGAGAATTTTCCGAGTTTTCCCGAGAATTTTCCGAGATTTTCCCGAGAATTTTCCGAGAATTTTCCGAGAATTTTCCGAGAATTTTCCGAGAATTTTCTGGGAATTTTCCGAAATTTTCCGAGAATTTTCCGAGAATTTTCCGAGAATTTTCCGAGAATTTTCCGAGAATTTTCCGAGAATTTTCCGAGAATTTTCGGAGAATTTTCCGAGAATTTTCCGAGAATTTTCCGAGAATTTTCCGAGAATTTTCCGAGAATTTTCCGTCAATTTTGCGAGAATTTTCCGAGATCTTTCCGTGAATTTTCTGAGAATTTTCCGAGAATTTTCCGAGAATTTTCCGAGAATTTTCCGAGAATTTTCGGAGAATTTTCCGAGAATTTTCCGAGAATTTTCCGAGAATTTTCCGAGAATTTTCCGAGAATTTTCCGAGATTTTCCGAGAATTTTCCGAGATTTTCCCGAGAATTTTCCGAGAATTTTCCGAGAATTTTCCGAGAATTTTCCGAGAATTTTCTGGGAATGTTCCGAGAATTTTCCGCGAATTTTCCGAGAATTTTCCGAGAATTTTCCGAGAATTTTCCGAGAATTTTCCGAGAATTTTCCGAGAATTTTCGGAGAATTTTCCGAGAATTCTCCGAGAATTTTCCGAGAATTTTCCGAGAATTTTCCGTCAATTTTCCGAGAATTTTCCGAGAATTTTCCGAGATCTTTCCGAGAATTTTCCGAGAATTTTCCGTGAATTTTCCGAGAATTTTCCGAGAATTTTCTGAGAATTTTCCGAGAATTTTCCGAGAATTTTGAGAGAATTTATTGAGAATTTTCTGAGAATTTTCCGAGAATTTTCCGAGAATTTTCCGAGAATTTTCCGAGAATTTTCCGAGAATTTATTGAGAATTTTCTGAGAATTTTCCGAGAATTTTCCGAGAATTTTCCGAGAATTTTCCGAGAATTTCACGAGAATTTTCTGAGAATTTTCCGAGAATTTTCCGAGAATTTTCCGAGATTTTTCCGAGAATTTTCCGAGAATTTTCCGAGAATTTTCCGAGAATTTTCCGAGAATTTGCCGAGAATTTTCCGAGAATTTTCCGAGAATTTTGGAGAATTTTCCGAGAATTTTCCGAGAATTTTCCGAGAATTTCCCGAGAATTTTCTGGGAATTTTCCGAGAATTTTCTGAGAATTTTCCGAGAATTTTCCGAGAATTTTCCGAGAATTTTCCGAGAATTTTCCGAGAATTTTCCGTCAATTTTCCGAGAATTTTCCGAGAATTTTCCGAGAATTTTCCGAGAATTTTCCGAGAATTTTCCGAGAATTTTCCGAGAATTTTCTGAGAATTTTCCGAGAATTTTCCGAGAATTTTCTGAGAATTTTCCGAGAATTTTCCGAGAATTTTCCGAGAATTTCCCGAAAATTTTCCGAGAATTTTCCGAGAATTTTCCGAGAATTTTCCGAGAATTTTCGGAGAATTTTCCGAGAATTTTCCGAGAATTTTCCGAGAATTTTCCGAGAATTTTCCGAGAATTTTCCGAGAATTTTCCGAGAATTTTCCGTCAATTTTCCGAGAATTTTCCGAGAATTTTCCGAGAATTTTCCGAGAATTTTCCGAGAATTTTCCGAGAATTTTCCGAGAATTTTCCGAGAATTTTCCGAGAATTTTCCGAGTTTTCCCGAGAATTTTCCGAGATTTTCCCGAGAATTTTCCGAGAATTTTCCGAGAATTTTCCGAGAATTTTCCGAGAATTTTCTGGGAATTTTCCGAGAATTTTCCGAGAATTTTCCGAGAATTTTCCGAGAATTTTCCGAGAATTTTCCGAGAATTTTCCGAGAATTTTCGGAGAATTTTCGGAGAATTTTCCGAGAATTTTCCGAGAATTTTCCGAGAATTTTCCGAGAATTTTCCGAGAATTTTCCGTCAATTTTGCGAGAATTTTCCGAGATCTTTCCGTGAATTTTCTGAGGATTTTCCGAGAATTTTCCGAGAATTTTCCGAGAATTTTCCGAGAATTTTCGGAGAATTTTCCGAGAATTTTCCGAGAATTTTCCGAGAATTTTCCGAGAATTTTCCGAGAATTTTCCGAGATTTTCCGAGAATTTTCCGAGATTTTCCCGAGAATTTTCCGAGAATTTTCCGAGAATTTTCCGTCAATTTTCCGAGAATTTTCCGAGAATTTTCCGAGAATTTTCCGAGAATTTTCCGAGAATTTTCCGAGAATTTTCCGAGAATTTTCTGAGAATTTTCCGAGAATTTTCCGAGAATTTTCTGAGAATTTTCCGAGAATTTTCCGAGAATTTTCCGAGAATTTCCCGAAAATTTTCCGAGAATTTTCCGAGAATTTTCCGAGAATTTTCCGAGAATTTTCGGAGAATTTTCCGAGAATTTTCCGAGAATTTTCCGAGAATTTTCCGAGAATTTTCCGAGAATTTTCCGAGAATTTTCCGAGAATTTTCCGTCAATTTTCCGAGAATTTTCCGAGAATTTTCCGAGAATTTTCCGAGAATTTTCCGAGAATTTTCCGAGAATTTTCCGAGAATTTTCCGAGAATTTTCTGAGAATTTTCCGAGAATTTTCCGAGAATTTTCCGAGAATTTCCCGAAAATTTTCCGAGAATTTTCCGAGAATTTTCCGAGAATTTTCCGAGAATTTTCGGAGAATTTTCCGAGAATTTTCCGAGAATTTTCCGAGAATTTTCCGAGAATTTTCCGAGAATTTTCCGAGAATTTTCCGAGAATTTTCCGTCAATTTTCCGAGAATTTTCCGAGAATTTTCCGAGAATTTTCCGAGAATTTTCCGAGAATTTTCCGAGAATTTTCCGAGAATTTTCCGAGAATTTTCCGAGAATTTTCCGAGTTTTCCCGAGAATTTTCCGAGAATTTTCCGAGAATTTTCCGAGAATTTTCCGTCAATTTTCCGAGAATTTTCCGAGAATTTTCCGAGAATTTTCCGAGAATTTTCCGAGAATTTTCCGAGAATTTTCCGAGAATTTTCTGGGAATTTTCCGAGAATTTTGCGAGAATTTTCCGAGAATTTTCCGAGAATTTTCCGAGAATTTTCCGAGAATTTTCCGAGAATTTTCCGAGAATTTTCGGAGAATTTTCCGAGAATTTTCCGAGAATTTTCCGAGAATTTTCCGAGAATTTTCCGTCAATTTTGCGAGAATTTTCCGAGATCTTTCCGTGAATTTTCTGAGGATTTTCCGAGAATTTTCCGAGAATTTTCCGAGAATTTTCCGAGAATTTTCGGAGAATTTTCCGAGAATTTTCCGAGAATTTTCCGAGAATTTTCCGAGAATTTTCCGAGAATTTTCCGAGATTTTCCGAGAATTTTCCGAGATTTTCCCGAGAATTTTCCGAGAATTTTCCGAGAATTTTCCGTCAATTTTCCGAGAATTTTCCGAGAATTTTCCGAGAATTTTCCGAGAATTTTCCGAGAATTTTCCGAGAATTTTCCGAGAATTTTCTGAGAATTTTCCGAGAATTTTCCGAGAATTTTCTGAGAATTTTCCGAGAATTTTCCGAGAATTTTCCGAGAATTTCCCGAAAATTTTCCGAGAATTTTCCGAGAATTTTCCGAGAATTTTCCGAGAATTTTCGGAGAATTTTCCGAGAATTTTCCGAGAATTTTCCGAGAATTTTCCGAGAATTTTCCGAGAATTTTCCGAGAATTTTCCGAGAATTTTCCGTCAATTTTCCGAGAATTTTCCGAGAATTTTCCGAGAATTTTCCGAGAATTTTCCGAGAATTTTCCGAGAATTTTCCGAGAATTTTCCGAGAATTTTCCGAGAATTTTCCGAGTTTTCCCGAGAATTTTCCGAGATTTTCCCGAGAATTTTCCGAGAATTTTCCGAGAATTTTCCGAGAATTTTCCGAGAATTTTCTGGGAATTTTCCGAGAATTTTCCGAGAATTTTCCGAGAATTTTCCGAGAATTTTCCGAGAATTTTCCGAGAATTTTCCGAGAATTTTCCGAGAATTTTCGGAGAATTTTCCGAGAATTTTCCGAGAATTTTCCGAGAATTTTCCGAGAATTTTCCGAGAATTTTCCGAGATCTTTCCGTGAATTTTCTGAGGATTTTCCGAGAATTTTCCGAGAATTTTCCGAGAATTTTCCGAGAATTTTCGGAGAATTTTCCGAGAATTTTCCGAGAATTTTCCGAGAATTTTCCGAGAATTTTCCGAGAATTTTCCGAGATTTTCCGAGAATTTTCCGAGATTTTCCCGAGAATTTTCCGAGAATTTTCCGAGAATTTTCCGAGAATTTTCCGAGAATTTTCTGGGAATGTTCCGAGAATTTTCCGCGAATTTTCCGAGAATTTTCCGAGAATTTTCCGAGAATTTTCCGAGAATTTTCCGAGAATTTTCCGAGAATTTTCGGAGAATTTTCCGAGAATTCTCCGAGAATTTTCCGAGAATTTTCCGAGAATTTTCCGTCAATTTTCCGAGAATTTTCCGAGAATTTTCCGAGATCTTTCCGTGAATTTTCTGAGAATTTTCCGAGAATTTTCCGAGAATTTTCCGAGAATTTTCCGAGAATTTTCGGAGAATTTTCCGAGAATTTTCCGAGAATTTTCCGAGAATTTTCCGTCTCGGAAAATTCTCGGAAAATTCTCGGAAAATTCCCGGAAAATTCTCAGAAAATTCTCGGAAAATTGACCGAAAATTCTCGGAAAATTCTCGGAAATTCTCGGAAAATTCTCGGAAAATTCTCAGAAAATTCTCAGAAAATTCTCGGAAAATTCTCGGAAAATTCTCGGAAAATTGACGGAAAACTCTCGGAAAATTCTCAGAAAATTCTCGGAAAATTCTCGGGGAATTCTCGGAAAATTCTCGGAAATTTGACGGAAAGCTCTCGGAAAATTCTCGGAAAATTCTCGGAAAATTCTCGGAAAATTCTCGGAAGAATCTCGGAAAATTCTCGGAAAATTCTCGGAAAATTCTCGGAAAATTCTCGGAAAATTCTCGGAGAATTCTCCGAAAATTCTCGGAAAATTCTCGGAAAATTCTCGGAAAATTCTCGGAAAGTTCTCGGAAAATTGACGGAAAACTCTCGGAAAATTCTCGGAAAATTCTCGGAAAATTCTCGGAAAATTCTCGGAAAAATCTCGGAAAATTCTCGGAAAATTTTCGGAAAATCCTCGGAAAATTCTCGGAAAATTCTCGGAAAATTCTCGGAAAATTCTCGGAAACTTCTCGGAAAATTCCCGGAAAATTTCGGAAAATTCTCGGAAAATTCTCGGAAAATTCTCGGAAAATTCTCAGAAAATTCTCGGAAAATTCTCGGAAAACTCTAGGAAAATTCTCCGAAAATTCTCGGAAAATTCTCGGAAAATTCTCGGAAAATTCTCGGAAAATTCTCGGAAAAATCTCGGAAAAACCTTGGAAAATTCTCAGAAAATTCTCGGAAAATTCTCGGAAAATTCTCGGAAAATTCTCGGAAAATTCTCGGAAAATTCTCGGAAAATTCTCGGAAAATTCCCGGAAAATTATCGGAAAATTCTCGGAAAATTCTCGGAAAATTCTCGGAAAATTCCCGGAAAATTCTCGGAAAATTCTCGGAAAATTCTCGGAAAATTCTCGGAAAATTCTCGGAAAATTCTCGGAAAATTTTCGGAAAATTGACGGAAAATTCTCGGAAAATTCTCGGAAATTTCTCGGAAAATTCTCGGAAAATTCTCAGAAAATTCTCAGAAAATTCTCGGAAAATTCTCGGAAAATTCTCGGAAAATTCTCGGAAAATTGACGGAAAATTCTCGGAAAATTCTCGGAAAATTCTCGGAAAATTCTCGGAAAATTCTCGGAAAATTCTCGGAAAATTCTCGGAAAATTCTCGGAAAATTCTTGGAAAATTCTCAGAAAATTCTCGGAAAATTCTCGGAAAATTCTCGGAAAATTCTCGGAAAATTCTCGGAAAATTCTCGGAAAATTCTCGGAAAATTCCCGGAAAATTCTCGGAAAATTCTGGGAAAATTCTCGGAAAATTCTCGGAAAATTCTCGGAAAATTCTCGGAAAATTCTCGGAAAATTCTCGGAAAATTCTCGGAAAATTCTCGGAAACTTCTCGGAAAATTCCCGGAAAATTTCGGAAAATTCTCGGAAAATTCTCGGAAAATTCTCGGAAAATTCTGGGAAAATTCTCGGAAAATTCTCGGAAAATTCTCGGAAAATTCTCGGAAAATTTCTCGGAAAAATCTCGGAAAATTCTTGGAAAATTCTCAGAAAATTCTCGGAAAATTCTCGGAAAATTCTCGGAAAATTCTCGGAAAATTCTCGGAAAATTCTCGGAAAATTCCCGGAAAATTCTCGGAAAATTCTCGGAAAATTCTCGGAAAATTCTCGGAAAATTCTCGGAAAATTGACGGAAAATTCTCGGAAAACTCTAGGAAAATTCTCGGAAAATTCTCGGAAAATTCTCGGAAAATTCTCGGAAAATTCTCGGAAAATTCTCGGAAAATTCCCGGAAAATTCTCGGAAAATTCTCGGAAAATTCTCGGAAAATTCTCGGAAAATTCTCGGAAAATTCTCGGAAAATTCTCGGAAAATTCTCGGAAAAATCTCGGAAAATTCTTGGAAAATTCTCAGAAAATTCTCGGAAAATTCTCGGAAAATTCTCGGAAAATTCTCGGAAAATTCTCGGAAAATTCTCGGAAAATTCTCAGAAAATTCCCGGAAAATTCTCGGAAAATTCTCGGAAAATTCTCGGAAAATTCTCGGAAAATTCTCGGAAAATTCTCGGAAAATTCTCGGAAAATTCTCGGAAAATTCTCGGAAAATTCTCGGAAAATTCTGGGAAAATTCTCGGAAAATTCTCGGAAAATTCTCGGAAAATTCTCGGAAAATTCTCGGAAAATTCTCGGAAAATTCTCGGAAAATTCTGGGAAAATTCTCGGAAAATTCTCGGAAAATTCTCGGAAAATTCTCGGAAAATTCTCGGAAAAATCTCGGAAAATTCTTGGAAAATTCTCAGAAAATTCTCGGAAAATTCTCGGAAAATTCTCGGAAAATTCTCGGAAAATTCTCGGAAAATTCTCGGAAAATTCTCGGAAAATTCTCGGAAAATTCTCGGAAAAATCTCGGAAAATTCTTGGAAAATTCTCAGAAAATTCTCGGAAAATTCTCGGAAAATTCTCGGAAAATTCTCGGAAAATTCTCGGAAAATTCTCGGAAAATTCTCAGAAAATTCCCGGAAAATTCTCGGAAAATTCTCGGAAAATTCTCGGAAAATTCTCGGAAAATTCTCGGAAAATTCTCGGAAAATTCTCGGAAAATTCTCGGAAAATTCTCGGAAAATTCTCGGAAAATTCTCGGAAAATTTTCGGAAAATTGACGCAAAATTCTCGGAAAATTCTCGGAAATTTCTCGGAAAATTCTCGGAAAATTCTCGGAAAATTCTCGGAAAATTGACGGAAAATTCTCGGAAAATTCTCGGAAAATTCTCGGAAAATTCTCGGAAAATTCTCGGAAAATTCTCGGAAAATTCTCGGAAAATTCTCGGAAAATTCTTGGAAAATTCTCAGAAAATTCTCGGAAAATTCTCGGAAAATTCTCGGAAAATTCTCGGAAAATTCTCGGAAAATTCTCGGAAAATTCTCGGAAAATTCCCGGAAAATTCTTGGAAAATTCTGGGAAAATTCTCGGAAAATTCTCGGAAAATTCTCGGAAAATTCTCGGAAAATTCTCGGAAAATTCTCGGAAAATTCTCGGAAAATTCTCGGAAACTTCTCGGAAAATTCCCGGAAAATTTCGGAAAATTCTCGGAAAATTCTCGGAAAATTCTCGGAAAATTCTGGGAAAATTCTCGGAAAATTCTCGGAAAATTCTCGGAAAATTCTCGGAAAATTCTCGGAAAATTCTCGGAAAAATCTCGGAAAATTCTTGGAAAATTCTCAGAAAATTCTCGGAAAATTCTCGGAAAATTCTCGGAAAATTCTCGGAAAATTCTCGGAAAATTCTCGGAAAATTCCCGGAAAATTCTCGGAAAATTCTCGGAAAATTCTCGGAAAATTCTCGGAAAATTCTCGGAAAATTGACGGAAAATTGACGGAAAATTCTCGGAAAATTCTCGGAAAATTGACGGAAAATTCTCGGAAAATTCTCGGAAAATTCTCGGAAAATTCGCGGAAAATTCTCGGAAAATTCTCGGAAAATTCTCGGAAAATTCTCGGAAAATTCTCGGAAAATTCTCGGAAAATTCACGGAAAATTCTCGGAAAATTCTCGGAAAATTCTCGGAAAATTCTCGGAAAATTCTCGGAAAATTCTCGGAAAATTCTCGGAAAATTCTCGGAAAATTCTCGGAAAATTCTCGGAAAATTCTCGGAAAATTCTCGGAAAATTCTCGGAAAATTCTCGGAAAATTCTCGGAAAATTCCCGGAAAATTCTCGGAAAATTCTCGGAAAATTCACGGAAAATTCTCGGAAAATTCTCGGAAAATTCTCGGAAAATTCTCGGAAAATTCTCGGAAAATTCTCGGAAAATTGACGGAAAATTCTCGGAAAATTCTCGGAAAATTCTCGGAAAATTCTCGGAAAATTCTCGGAAAATTCTCGGAAAATTCTCGGAAAATTCTCGGAAAATTCTCGGAAAATTCTCGGAAAATTCACGGAAAATTCTCGGAAAATTCTCGGAAAATTCTCGGAAAATTCTCAGAAAATTCTCGGAAAATTCTCGGAAAATTCTCGGAAAATTCTCGGAAAATTGACGCAAAATTCTCGGAAAATTCTCGGAAAATTCTCGCAAAATTCTCGGAAAATTCTCGGAAAATTCTCGGAAAATTCTCAGAAAATTGACGGAAAACTCTCGGAAAATTCTCGGAAAATTCTCGGAAAATTCTCGGAAAATTCTCGGAAAATTCTCGGAAAATTCTCGGAAAATTCTCGGAAAATTCTCGGAAAATTCTCGGAAAATTCTCGGAAAATTCTCGGAAAATTCTCGGAAAATTCTCGGAAAATTCTCGGAAAATTCCCGGAAAATTCTCGGAAAATTCTTGGAAAATTCGCGGAAAATTCTCGGAAAATTCTCGGAAAATTCTCGGAAAATTCTCGGAAAATTCTCGGAAAATTCTCGGAAAATTCTCGGAAAATTCTCGGAAAATTCTCGGAAAATTTTCGGAAAATTGACGGAAAATTCTCGGAAAATTCTCGGAAATTTCTCGGAAAATTCTCGGAAAATTCTCAGAAAATTCTCAGACAATTCTCGGAAAATTCTCGGAAAATTCTCGGAAAATTCTCGGAAAATTCTCGGAAAATTGTCGGAAAATTCTCGGAAAATTCTCGGAAAATTCTCGGAAAATTCTCGGAAAATTGACGGAAAACTCTCGGAAAATTCTCAGAAAATTCTCGGAAAATTCTCGGGGAATTCTCGGAAAATTCTCGGAAATTTGACGGAAAGCTCTCGGAAAATTCTCGGGAAATTCTCGGAAAATTCTCGGAAAATTCTCGGAAAATTCTCGGAAAATTCTCGGAAAATTCTCGGAAAATTCTCGGAAAATTCTCGGAAAATTCTCGGAGAATTCTCCGAAAATTCTCGGAAAATTCTCGGAAAATTCTCGGAAAATTCTCGGAAAGTTCTCGGAAAATTGACGGAAAACTCTCGGAAAATTCTCGGAAAATTCTCGGAAAATTCTCGGAAAATTCTCGGAAAAATCTCGGAAAATTCTCGGAAAATTTTCGGAAAATTCTCGGAAAATTCTCGGAAAATTCTCGGAAAATTCTCGGAAAATTCTCGGAAACTTCTCGGAAAATTCCCGGAAAATTTCGGAAAATTCTCGGAAAATTCTCGGAAAATTCTCGGAAAATTCTCAGAAAATTCTCGGAAAATTCTCGGAAAACTCTAGGAAAATTCTCGGAAAATTCTCGGAAAATTCTCGGAAAATTCTCGGAAAATTCTCGGAAAATTCTCGGAAAAATCTCGGAAAATTCTTGGAAAATTCTCAGAAAATTCTCGGAAAATTCTCGGAAAATTCTCGGAAAATTCTCGGAAAATTCTCGGAAAATTCTCGGAAAATTCTCGGAAAATTATCGGAAAATTCTCGGAAAATTCTCGGAAAATTCTCGGAAAATTCCCGGAAAATTCTCGGAAAATTCTCGGAAAATTCTCGGAAAATTCTCGGAAAATTCTCGGAAAATTCTCGGAAAATTTTCGGAAAATTGACGGAAAATTCTCGGAAAATTCTCGGAAATTTCTCGGAAAATTCTCGGAAAATTCTCAGAAAATTCTCAGAAAATTCTCGGAAAATTCTCGGAAAATTCTCGGAAAATTCTCGGAAAATTGACGGAAAATTCTCGGAAAATTCTCGGAAAATTCTCGGAAAATTCTCGGAAAATTCTCGGAAAATTCTCGGAAAATTCTCGGAAAATTCTCGGAAAATTCTTGGAAAATTCTCAGAAAATTCTCGGAAAATTCTCGGAAAATTCTCGGAAAATTCTCGGAAAATTCTCGGAAAATTCTCGGAAAATTCTCGGAAAATTCCCGGAAAATTCTCGGAAAATTCTGGGAAAATTCTCGGAAAATTCTCGGAAAATTCTCGGAAAATTCTCGGAAAATTCTCGGAAAATTCTCGGAAAATTCTCGGAAAATTCTCGGAAACTTCTCGGAAAATTCCCGGAAAATTTCGGAAAATTCTCGGAAAATTCTCGGAAAATTCTCGGAAAATTCTGGGAAAATTCTTCGAAAATTCTCGGAAAATTCTCGGAAAATTCTCGGAAAATTCTCGGAAAAATCTCGGAAAATTCTTGGAAAATTCTCAGAAAATTCTCGGAAAATTCTCGGAAAATTCTCGGAAAATTCTCGGAAAATTCTCGGAAAATTCTCGGAAAATTCCCGGAAAATTCTCGGAAAATTCTCGGAAAATTCTCGGAAAATTCTCGGAAAATTCTCGGAAAATTGACGGAAAATTCTCGGAAAACTCTAGGAAAATTCTCGGAAAATTCTCGGAAAATTCTCGGAAAATTCTCGGAAAATTCTCGGAAAATTCTCGGAAAAATCTCGGAAAATTCTTGGAAAATTCTCAGAAAATTCTCGGAAAATTCTCGGAAAATTCTCGGAAAATTCTCGGAAAATTCTCGGAAAATTCTCGGAAAATTCTCGGAAAATTCCCGGAAAATTCTCGGAAAATTCTCGGAAAATTCTCGGAAAATTCTCGGAAAATTCTCGGAAAATTCTCGGAAAATTCTCGGAAAATTCTCGGAAAATTCTCGGAAAATTCTCGGAAAATTCTCGGAAAATTTTCGGAAAATTGACGCAAAATTCTCGGAAAATTCTCGGAAATTTCTCGGAAAATTCTCGGAAAATTCTCGGAAAATTCTCGGAAAATTGACGGAAAATTCTCGGAAAATTCTCGGAAAATTCTCGGAAAATTCTCGGAAAATTCTCGGAAAATTCTCGGAAAATTCTCGGAAAATTCTCGGAAAATTCTTGGAAAATTCTCAGAAAATTCTCGGAAAATTCTCGGAAAATTCTCGGAAAATTCTCGGAAAATTCTCGGAAAATTCTCGGAAAATTCTCGGAAAATTCCCGGAAAATTCTTGGAAAATTCTGGGAAAATTCTCGGAAAATTCTCGGAAAATTCTCGGAAAATTCTCGGAAAATTGACGGAAAACTCTCGGAAAATTCTCGGAAAATTCTCGGAAAATTCTCGGAAAATTCTCGGAAAATTCTCGGAAAATTCTCGGAAAATTGACGGAAAACTCTCGGAAAATTCTCGGAAAATTCTCGGAAAATTCTCGGAAAATTGACGGAAAACTCTCGGAAAATTCTCGGAAAATTCTCGGAAAATTCTCAGAAAATTCTCAGAAAATTCTCGGAAAATTCTCGGAAAATTCTCGGAAAATTCTCGGAAAATTCTCGGAAAATTCTCGGAAACTTCTCGGAAAATTCCCGGAAAATTTCGGAAAATTCTCGGAAAATTCTCGGAAAATTCTCGGAAAATTCTGGGAAAATTCTCGGAAAAATCTCGGAAAATTCTTGGAAAATTCTCAGAAAATTCTCGGAAAATTCTCGGAAAATTCTCGGAAAATTCTCGGAGAATTCTCGGAAAATTCTCGGAAAATTCTCGGAAAATTCTCGGAAAATTCCCGGAAAATTCTCGGAAAATTCTCGGAAAATTCGCGGAAAATTCTCGGAAAATTCTCGGAAAATTCTCGGAAAATTGTCGGAAAATTCTGAATTTTCCGAGAATTTTCCGACGATTTTCTGAGAATTTTCCGAGAATTTTCCGAGAATTTTCCGTGAATTTTCCGAGAATTTTCCGAGAATTTTCTGAGAATTTTCCGAGAATTTTCCGAGAATTTTCCGAGAATTTATTGAGAATTTTCTGAGAATTTTCCGAGAATTTTCCGAGAATTTTC
Organism: Eutreptiella sp. 'Long Island Sound 2002'; assembly: GCA_964036045.1. NCBI lineage: Eukaryota > Euglenozoa > Euglenophyceae > Eutreptiales > Eutreptiaceae > Eutreptiella > Eutreptiella sp. 'Long Island Sound 2002'. The sequence continues at coordinate 34,470 of CAXIWF010000377.1, read as the reverse complement.
CGAGAATTTTCCGAGAATTTTCCGAGAATTTATTGAGAATTTTCTGAGAATTTTCCGAGAATTTTCCGAGAATTTTCCGAGAATTTTCCGAGAATTTCACGAGAATTTTCTGAGAATTTTCCGAGAATTTTCCGAGAATTTTCCGAGATTTTTCCGAGAATTTTCCGAGAATTTTCCGAGAATTTTCCGAGAATTTTCAGAGAATTTGCCGAGAATTTTCCGAGAATTTTTCCGAGAATTTTCCGAGAATTTTCCGAGAATTTTCCGAGAATTTTCCGAGAATTTCCCGAGAATTTTCTGGGAATTTTCCGAGAATTTTCTGAGAATTTTCCGAGAATTTTCCGAGAATTTTCCGAGAATTTTCCGAGAATTTTCCGAGAATTTTCCGTCAATTTTCCGAGAATTTTCCGAGAATTTTCCGAGAATTTTCCGAGAATTTTCCGAGAATTTTCCGAGAATTTTCCGAGAATTTTCTGAGAATTTTCCGAGAATTTTCCGAGAATTTTCTGAGAATTTTCCGAGAATTTTCCGAGAATTTTCCGAGAATTTCCCGAAAATTTTCCGAGAATTTTCCGAGAATTTTCCGAGAATTTTCCGAGAATTTTCGGAGAATTTTCCGAGAATTTTCCGAGAATTTTCCGAGAATTTTCCGAGAATTTTCCGAGAATTTTCCGAGAATTTTCCGAGATCTTTCCGAGAATTTTCCGAGATTTTCCGAGAATTTTCCGAGAATTTTCCGAGAATTTTCCGAGAATTTTCCGAGAATTTTCCGAGAATTTTCCGAGAATTTTCCGACAATTTTCCGAGTTTTCCCGAGAATTTTCCGAGATTTTCCCGAGAATTTTCCGAGAATTTTCCGAGAATTTTCCGAGAATTTTCCGAGAATTTTCTGGGAATTTTCCGAAATTTTCCGAGAATTTTCCGAGAATTTTCCGAGAATTTTCCGAGAATTTTCCGAGAATTTTCCGAGAATTTTCCGAGAATTTTCGGAGAATTTTCCGAGAATTTTCCGAGAATTTTCCGAGAATTTTCCGAGAATTTTCCGAGAATTTTCCGTCAATTTTGCGAGAATTTTCCGAGATCTTTCCGTGAATTTTCTGAGAATTTTCCGAGAATTTTCCGAGAATTTTCCGAGAATTTTCCGAGAATTTTCGGAGAATTTTCCGAGAATTTTCCGAGAATTTTCCGAGAATTTTCCGAGAATTTTCCGAGAATTTTCCGAGATTTTCCGAGAATTTTCCGAGATTTTCCCGAGAATTTTCCGAGAATTTTCCGAGAATTTTCCGAGAATTTTCCGAGAATTTTCTGGGAATGTTCCGAGAATTTTCCGCGAATTTTCCGAGAATTTTCCGAGAATTTTCCGAAAATTTTCCGAGAATTTTCCGAGAATTTTCCGAGAATTTTCGGAGAATTTTCCGAGAATTCTCCGAGAATTTTCCGAGAATTTTCCGAGAATTTTCCGTCAATTTTCCGAGAATTTTCCGAGAATTTCCGAGATCTTTCCGAGAATTTTCCGAGAATTTTCCGTGAATTTTCCGAGAATTTTCCGAGAATTTTCTGAGAATTTTCCGAGAATTTTCCGAGAATTTTGAGAGAATTTATTGAGAATTTTCTGAGGAATTTTCCGAGAATTTCCGAGAATTTTCCGAGAATTTTTCCGAGAATTTTCCGAGAATTTATTGAGAATTTTCTGAGAATTTTCCGAGAATTTTCCGAGAATTTTCCGAGAATTTTCCGAGAATTTCACGAGAATTTTCTGAGAATTTTCCGAGAATTTCCGAGAATTTTCCGAGATTTTTCCGAGAATTTCCGAGAATTTTCCGAGAATTTTCCGAGAATTTTCCGAGAATTTGCCGAGAATTTTCCGAGAAATTTTCCGAGAATTTCCGAGAATTTTCCGAGAATTTTCCGAGAAATTTTCCGAGAATTTCCCGAGAATTTCTGGGAATTTTCCGAGAATTTTCTGAGAATTTTCCGAGGAATTTTCCGAGAATTTTCCGAGAATTTTCCGAGAATTTTCCGAGAATTTTCCGTCAATTTTCCGAGAATTTTCCGAGAATTTTCCGAGAATTTTCCGAGAATTTTCCGAGAATTTTCCGAGATTTTTCCGAGAATTTTCTGAGAATTTTCCGAGAATTTTCCGAGAATTTTCTGAGAATTTTCCGAGAATTTCCGAGAATTTTCCGAGAATTTCCCGAAAATTTTCCGAGAATTTTCGAGAATTTTCCGAGAATTTCCGAGAATTTTCGGAGAATTTTCCGAGAATTTTCCGAGAATTTTCCGAGAATTTTCCGAGAATTTTCCGAGAATTTTCCGAGAATTTTCCGAGAATTTTCCGTCAATTTTCCGAGAATTTTCCGAGAATTTTCCGAGAATTTTCCGAGAATTTTCCGAGAATTTTCCGAGAATTTTCCGAGAATTTTCCGAGAATTTTCCGAGAATTTTCCGAGTTTTCCCGAGAATTTTCCGAGATTTTCCCGAGAATTTTCCGAGAATTTTCCGAGAATTTTCCGAGAATTTTCCGAGAATTTTCTGGGAATTTTCCGAGAATTTTTCCGAGAATTTTCCGAGAATTTTCCGAGAATTTTCCGAGAATTTTCCGAGAATTTTCCGAGAATTTTCGGAGAATTTTTCGGAGGAATTTTCCGAGAATTTTCCGAGAATTTTCCGAGAATTTTCCGAGAATTTTCCGAGAATTTTCCGTCAATTTTGCGAGAATTTTCCGAGATCTTCCGTGAATTTTCTGAGGATTTTCCGAGAATTTTCCGAGAATTTCCGAGAATTTTCCGAGAATTTTCGGAGAATTTCCGAGAATTTTTCCGAGAATTTTCCGAGAATTTTCCGAGAATTTTCCGAGAATTTTCCGAGATTTTCCGAGAATTTTCCGAGATTTTCCCGAGAATTTTCCGAGAATTTTCCGAGAATTTTCCGTCAATTTTCCGAGAATTTTCCGAGAATTTTCCGAGAATTTTCCGAGAATTTTCCGAGAATTTTCCGAGAATTTTCCGAGAATTTTCTGAGAATTTTCCGAGAATTTTCCGAGAATTTTCTGAGAATTTTCCGAGAATTTTCCGAGAATTTTCCGAGAATTTCCCGAAAATTTTCCGAGAATTTTCCGAGAATTTTCCGAGAATTTTCCGAGAATTTTCGGAGAATTTTCCGAGAATTTTCCGAGAATTTTCCGAGAATTTTCCGAGAATTTTCCGAGAATTTTCCGAGAATTTTCCGAGAATTTCCGTCAATTTTTCCGAGAATTTTCCGAGAATTTTCCGAGATTTTCCGAGAATTTTCCGAGAATTTTCCGAGAATTTTCCGAGAATTTTCCGAGAATTTTCTGAGAATTTTTCCGAGAATTTTCCGAGAATTTTCCGAGAATTTCCCGAAAATTTTCCGAGAATTTTCCGAGAATTTTCCGAGAATTTTCCGAGAATTTTCGGAGAATTTTCCGAGAATTTTCCGAGAATTTTCCGAGAATTTCCGAGAATTTTCCGAGAATTTTCCGAGAATTTTCCGAGAATTTTCCGTCAATTTTCCGAGAATTTTCCGAGAATTTTCCGAGAATTTTCCGAGAATTTTCCGAGAATTTTCCGAGAATTTTCCGAGAATTTTCCGAGAATTTTCCGAGAATTTTTCCGAGTTTTCCCGAGAATTTCCGAGAATTTTCCGAGAATTTTCCGAGAATTTTCCGTCAATTTTCCGAGAATTTTCCGAGAATTTTCCGAGAATTTTTCCGAGAATTTTCCGAGAATTTTCCGAGAATTTTCCGAGAATTTTCTGGGAATTTTCCGAGAATTTTCCGAGAATTTTCCGAGAATTTTCCGAGAATTTTCCGAGAATTTTCCGAGAATTTTCCGAGAATTTTCCGAGAATTTTCGGAGAATTTTCCGAGAATTTTCCGAGAATTTCCGAGAATTTTCCGAGAATTTTCCGTCAATTTTGCGAGAATTTTCCGAGATCTTTCCGTGAATTTTCTGAGGATTTTCCGAGAATTTTCCGAGAATTTTCCGAGAATTTTCCGAGAATTTTCGGAGAATTTTCCGAGAATTTTTCCGAGAATTTTCCGAGAATTTCCGAGAATTTCCGACCGAGAATTTTCCGAGATTTTCCGAGAATTTTCCGAGATTTTCCCGAGAATTTTCCGAGAATTTTCCGAGAATTTTCCGTCAATTTTCCGAGAATTTTCCGAGAATTTTCCGAGAATTTTCCGAGAATTTTCCGAGAATTTTCCGAGAATTTTCCGAGAATTTTCTGAGAATTTTCCGAGAATTTTCCGAGAATTTTCTGAGAATTTTCGAGAATTTTCCGAGAATTTTCCGAGAATTTCCCGAAAATTTTCCGAGAATTTTCCGAGAATTTTCCGAGAATTTTCCGAGAATTTTCGGAGAATTTTCCGAGAATTTTCCGAGAATTTTCCGAGAATTTTCCGAGAATTTTCCGAGAATTTTCCGAGAATTTTCCGAGAATTTTCCGTCAATTTTCCGAGAATTTTCCGAGAATTTTCCGAGAATTTTCCGAGAATTTTCCGAGAATTTTCCGAGAATTTTCCGAGAATTTTCCGAGAATTTTCCGAGAATTTTCCGAGTTTTCCCGAGAATTTTCCGAGATTTTCCCGAGAATTTTCCGAGAATTTTCCGAGAATTTTCCGAGAATTTTCCGAGAATTTTCTGGGAATTTTCCGAGAATTTTCCGAGAATTTTCCGAGAATTTTCCGAGAATTTTCCGAGAATTTTCCGAGAATTTTCCGAGAATTTTCCGAGAATTTTCGGAGAATTTTCCGAGAATTTTCCGAGAATTTTCCGAGAATTTTCCGAGAATTTTCCGAGAATTTTCCGTCAATTTTGCGAGAATTTTCCGAGATCTTTCCGTGAATTTCTGAGGATTTTCCGAGAATTTTCCGAGAATTTTCCGAGAATTTCCGAGAATTTTCGGAGAATTTTCCGAGAATTTTCCGAGAATTTTCCGAGAATTTTCCGAGAATTTTCCGAGAATTTTCCGAGATTTTCCGAGAATTTTCCGAGATTTTCCCGAGAATTTTCCGAGAATTTTCCGAGAATTTTCCGAGAATTTTCCGAGAATTTTCTGGAATGTTCCGAGAATTTTCCGCGAATTTTCCGAGAATTTTCCGAGAATTTTCCGAGAATTTTCCGAGAATTTTCCGAGAATTTTCCGAGAATTTTCGGAGAATTTTCCGAGAATTCTCCGAGAATTTTCCGAGAATTTTCCGAGAATTTTCCGTCAATTTTCCGAGAATTTTCCGAGAATTTTCCGAGATCTTTCCGTGAATTTTCTGAGAATTTCCGAGAATTTTCCGAGAATTTTCCGAGAATTTTCCGAGAATTTTCGGAGAATTTTCCGAGAATTTTCCGAGAATTTTCCGAGAATTTTCCGTCTCGGAAAATTCTCGGAAAATTCTCGGAAAATTCCCGGAAAATTCTCAGAAAATTCTCGGAAATTGACCGAAAATTCTCGGAAAATTCTCGGAAATTCTCGGAAAATTCTCGGAAAATTCTCAGAAAATTCTCAGAAAATTCTCGGAAAATTCTCGGAAAATTCTCGGAAAATTGACGGAAAACTCTCGGAAAATTCTCAGAAAATTCTCGGAAAATTCTCGGGGAATTCTCGGAAAATTCTCGGAAATTTGACGGAAAGCTCTCGGAAAAATTCTCGGAAAATTCTCGGAAAATTCTCGGAAAATTCTCGGAAGAATCTCGGAAAATTCTCGGAAAATTCTCGGAAAATTCTCGGAAAATTCTCGGAAAATTCTCGGAGAATTCTCCGAAAATTCTCGGAAAATTCTCGGAAAATTCTCGGAAAATTCTCGGAAAGTTCTCGGAAAATTGACGGAAAACTCTCGGAAAATTCTCGGAAATTCTCGGAAAATTCTCGGAAAATTCTCGGAAAAATCTCGGAAAATTCTCGGAAAATTTTCGGAAAATTCTCGGAAAATTCTCGGAAAATTCTCGGAAAATTCTCGGAAATTCTCGGAAACTTCTCGGAAAATTCCCGGAAAATTTCGGAAAATTCTCGGAAAATTCTCGGAAAATTCTCGGAAAATTCTCAGAAAATTCTCGGAAAATTCTCGGAAAACTCTAGGAAAATTCTCCGAAAATTCTCGGAAAATTCTCGGAAAATTCTCGGAAAATTCTCGGAAAATTCTCGGAAAAATCTCGGAAAAACCTTGGAAAATTCTCAGAAAATTCTCCGGAAAATTCTCGGAAAATTCTCGGAAAATTCTCGGAAAATTCTCGGAAAATTCTCGGAAAATTCTCGGAAAATTCCCGGAAAATTATCGGAAAATTCTCGGAAAATTCTCGGAAAATTCTCGGAAAATTCCCGGAAAATTCTCGGAAAATTCTCGGAAAATTCTCGGAAAATTCTCGGAAAATTCTCGGAAAATTCTCGGAAAATTTTCGGAAAATTGACGGAAAATTCTCGGAAAATTCTCGGAAATTTCTCGGAAAATTCTCGGAAAATTCTCAGAAAATTCTCAGAAAATTCTCGGAAAATTCTCGGAAAATTCTCGGAAAATTCTCGGAAAATGACGGAAAATTCTCGGAAAATTCTCGGAAAATTCTCGGAAAATTCTCGGAAAATTCTCGGAAAATTCTCGGAAAATTCTCGGAAAATTCTCGGAAAATTCTTGGAAAATTCTCAGAAAATTCTCGGAAAATTCTCGGAAAATTCTCGGAAAATTCTCGGAAATTCTCGGAAAATTCTCGGAAAATTCTCGGAAAATTCCCGGAAAATTCTCGGAAAATTCTGGGAAAATTCTCGGAAAATTCTCGGAAAATTCTCGGAAAATTCTCGGAAAATTCTCGGAAAATTCTCGGAAAATTCTCGGAAAATTCTCGGAAACTTCTCGGAAAATTCCCGGAAAATTTCGGAAAATTCTCGGAAAATTCTCGGAAAATTCTCGGAAAATTCTGGGAAAATTCTCGGAAAATTCTCGGAAAATTCTCGGAAAATTCTCGGAAATTCTCGGAAAAATCTCGGAAAATTCTTGGAAAATTCTCAGAAAATTCTCGGAAAATTCTCGGAAAATTCTCGGAAAATTCTCGGAAAATTCTCGGAAAATTCTCGGAAAATTCCCGGAAAATTCTCGGAAAATTCTCGGAAAATTCTCGGAAAATTCTCGGAAAATTCTCGGAAAATTGACGGAAAATTCTCGGAAAACTCTAGGAAAATTCTCGGAAAATTCTCGGAAAATTCTCGGAAAATTCTCGGAAAATTCTCGGAAAATTCTCGGAAAATTCCCGGAAAATTCTCGGAAAATTCTCGGAAAATTCTCGGAAAATTCTCGGAAAATTCTCGGAAAATTCTCGGAAAATTCTCGGAAATTCTCGGAAAAATCTCGGAAAATTCTTGGAAAATTCTCAGAAAATTCTCGGAAAATTCTCGGAAAATTCTCGGAAAATTCTCGGAAAATTCTCGGAAAATTCTCGGAAAATTCTCAGAAAATTCCCGGAAAATTCTCGGAAAATTCTCGGAAAATTCTCGGAAAATTCTCGGAAAATTCTCGGAAAATTCTCGGAAAATTCTTGGAAAATTCTCGAAATTCTCGGAAAATTCTCGGAAAATTCTGGGAAAATTCTCGGAAAATTCTCGGAAAATTCTCGGAAAATTCTCGGAAAATTCTCGGAAAATTCTCGGAAAATTCTCGGAAAATCTGGGAAAATTCTCGGAAAATTCTCGGAAAATTCTCGGAAAATTCTCGGAAAATTCTCGGAAAAATCTCGGAAAATTCTTGGAAAATTCTCAGAAAATTCTCGGAAATTCCTCGGAAAATTCTCGGAAAATTCTCGGAAAATTCTCGGAAAATTCTCGGAAAATTCCCGGAAAATTCTCGGAAAATTCTCGGAAAATTCTCGGAAAATTCTCGGAAAATTCTCGGAAAATTCTCGGAAAATTCTCGGAAAATTCTCGGAAAAATCTCGGAAAATTCTTGGAAAATTCTCAGAAAATTCTCGGAAAATTCTCGGAAAATTCTCGGAAAATTCTCGGAAAATTCTCGGAAAATTCTCGGAAAATTCTCAGAAAATTCCCGGAAAATTCTCGGAAAATTCTCGGAAAATTCTCGGAAAATTCTCGGAAAATTCTCGGAAATTCTCGAAAATTCTCGGAAAATTCTTGGAAAATTCTCGGAAATTCTCGGAAAATTCTCGGAAAATTTTCGGAAAATTGACGCAAAATTCTCGGAAAATTCTCGGAAATTTCTCGGAAAATTCTCGGAATTTTCAAAATCTCGGAAATTCTCGGAAAATTGACGGAAAATTCTCGGAAAATTCTCGGAAAATTCTCGGAAAATTCTCGGAAAATTCTCGGAAAATTCTCGGAAAATTCTCGGAAAATTCTCGGAAAATTCTTGGAAAATTCTCAGAAAATTCTCGGAAAATTCTCGGAAAATTCTCGGAAAATTCTCGGAAAATTCTCGGAAAATTCTCGGAAAATTCTCGGAAAATTCCCGGAAAATTCTTGGAAATTCTGGAAAATTCTCGGAAAATTCTCGGAAAATTCTCGGAAAATTCTCGGAAAATTCTCGGAAAATTCTCGGAAAATTCTCGGAAAATTCTCGGAAACTTCTCGGAAAATTCCCGGAAAATTTCGGAAAATTCTCGGAAATTCTCGGAAAATTCTCGGAAAATTCTGGGAAAATTCTGGGAAAATTCTCGGAAAATTCTCGGAAAATTCTGGAAAATTCTCGGAAAATTCTCGGAAAAATCTCGGAAAATTCTTGGAAAATTCTCAGAAAATTCTCGGAAAATTCTCGGAAAATTCTCGGAAAATTCTCGGAAAATTCTCGGAAAATTCTCGGAAAATTCCGGAAAATTCTCGGAAAATTCTCGGAAAATTCTCGGAAAATTCTCGGAAAATTCTCGGAAAATTGACGAAAATTGACGGAAAATTGACGGAAAATCTCGGAAAATTGACGGAAAATTCTCGGAAAATTCTCGGAAAATTCTCGGAAAATTCGCGGAAAATTCTCGGAAAATTCTCGGAAAATTCTCGGAAAATTCTCGGAAAATTCTCGGAAATTCTCGGAAAATTCACGGAAAATTCTCGGAAAATTCTCGGAAAATTCTCGGAAAATTCTCGGAAATTCTCGGAAAATTCTCGGAAAATTCTCGGAAAATTCGCGGAAAATTCTCGGAAAATTCTCGGAAAATTCTCGGAAAATTCTCGGAAAATTCTCGGGAAAATTCTCGGAAAATTCTCGGAAAATTCCCGGAAAATTCTCGGAAAATTCTCGGAAAATTCACGGAAAATTCTCGGAAAATTCTCGGAAAATTCTCGGAAAATTCTCGGAAAATTCTCGGAAATTCTCGGAAAAATTGACGGAAATTGACGGAAAATTCTCGGAAAATTCTCGGAAAATTCTCGGAAAATTCTCGGAAAATTCTCGGAAAATTCTCGGAAAATTCTCGGAAAATTCTCGGAAAATTCTCGGAAAATTCTCGGAAAATTCACGGAAAATTCTCGGAAAATTCTCGGAAAATTCTCGGAAAATTCTCAGAAAATTCTCGGAAAATTCTCGGAAAATTCTCGGAAAATTCTCGGAAAATTGACGCAAAATTCTCGGAAAATTCTCGGAAAATTCTCGCAAAATTCTCGGAAAATTCTCGGAAAATTCTCGGAAAATTCTCAGAAAATTGACGGAAAACTCTCGGAAAATTCTCGGAAAATTCTCGGAAAATTCTCGGAAAATTCTCGGAAAATTCTCGGAAAATTCTCGGAAAATTCTCGGAAAATTCTCGGAAAATTCTCGGAAAATTCTCGGAAAATTCTCGGAAAATTCTCGGAAAATTCTCGGAAAATTCTCGGAAAATTCCCGGAAAATTCTCGGAAAATTCTTGGAAAATTCTCGGAAAATTCTCGGAAAATTCTCGGAAAATTCTCGGAAAATTCTCGGAAAATTCTCGGAAAATTCTCGGAAAATTCTCGGAAAATTCTCGGAAAATTCTCGGAAAATTTTCGGAAAATTGACGGAAAATTCTCGGAAAATTCTCGGAAATTTCTCGGAAAATTCTCGGAAAATTCTCAGAAAATTCTCAGACAATTCTCGGAAAATTCTCGGAAAATTCTCGGAAAATTCTCGGAAAATTCTCGGAAAATTGTCGGAAAATTCTCGGAAAATTCTCGGAAAATTCTCGGAAAATTCTCGGAAAATTGACGGAAAACTCTCGGAAAATTCTCAGAAAATTCTCGGAAAATTCTCGGGGAATTCTCGGAAAATTCTCGGAAATTTGACGGAAAGCTCTCGGAAAATTCTCGGGAAATTCTCGGAAAATTCTCGGAAAATTCTCGGAAAATTCTCGGAAAATTCTCGGAAAATTCTCGGAAAATTCTCGGAAAATTCTCGGAAAATTCTCGGAGAATTCTCCGAAAATTCTCGGAAAATTCTCGGAAAATTCTCGGAAAATTCTCGGAAAGTTCTCGGAAAATTGACGGAAAACTCTCGGAAAATTCTCGGAAAATTCTCGGAAAATTCTCGGAAAATTCTCGGAAAAATCTCGGAAAATTCTCGGAAAATTTTCGGAAAATTCTCGGAAAATTCTCGGAAAATTCTCGGAAAATTCTCGGAAAATTCTCGGAAACTTCTCGGAAAATTCCCGGAAAATTTCGGAAAATTCTCGGAAAATTCTCGGAAAATTCTCGGAAAATTCTCAGAAAATTCTCGGAAAATTCTCGGAAAACTCTAGGAAAATTCTCGGAAAATTCTCGGAAAATTCTCGGAAAATTCTCGGAAAATTCTCGGAAAATTCTCGGAAAAATCTCGGAAAATTCTTGGAAAATTCTCAGAAAATTCTCGGAAAATTCTCGGAAAATTCTCGGAAAATTCTCGGAAAATTCTCGGAAAATTCTCGGAAAATTCTCGGAAAATTATCGGAAAATTCTCGGAAAATTCTCGGAAAATTCTCGGAAAATTCCCGGAAAATTCTCGGAAAATTCTCGGAAAATTCTCGGAAAATTCTCGGAAAATTCTCGGAAAATTCTCGGAAAATTTTCGGAAAATTGACGGAAAATTCTCGGAAAATTCTCGGAAATTTCTCGGAAAATTCTCGGAAAATTCTCAGAAAATTCTCAGAAAATTCTCGGAAAATTCTCGGAAAATTCTCGGAAAATTCTCGGAAAATTGACGGAAAATTCTCGGAAAATTCTCGGAAAATTCTCGGAAAATTCTCGGAAAATTCTCGGAAAATTCTCGGAAAATTCTCGGAAAATTCTCGGAAAATTCTTGGAAAATTCTCAGAAAATTCTCGGAAAATTCTCGGAAAATTCTCGGAAAATTCTCGGAAAATTCTCGGAAAATTCTCGGAAAATTCTCGGAAAATTCCCGGAAAATTCTCGGAAAATTCTGGGAAAATTCTCGGAAAATTCTCGGAAAATTCTCGGAAAATTCTCGGAAAATTCTCGGAAAATTCTCGGAAAATTCTCGGAAAATTCTCGGAAACTTCTCGGAAAATTCCCGGAAAATTTCGGAAAATTCTCGGAAAATTCTCGGAAAATTCTCGGAAAATTCTGGGAAAATTCTTCGAAAATTCTCGGAAAATTCTCGGAAAATTCTCGGAAAATTCTCGGAAAAATCTCGGAAAATTCTTGGAAAATTCTCAGAAAATTCTCGGAAAATTCTCGGAAAATTCTCGGAAAATTCTCGGAAAATTCTCGGAAAATTCTCGGAAAATTCCCGGAAAATTCTCGGAAAATTCTCGGAAAATTCTCGGAAAATTCTCGGAAAATTCTCGGAAAATTGACGGAAAATTCTCGGAAAACTCTAGGAAAATTCTCGGAAAATTCTCGGAAAATTCTCGGAAAATTCTCGGAAAATTCTCGGAAAATTCTCGGAAAAATCTCGGAAAATTCTTGGAAAATTCTCAGAAAATTCTCGGAAAATTCTCGGAAAATTCTCGGAAAATTCTCGGAAAATTCTCGGAAAATTCTCGGAAAATTCTCGGAAAATTCCCGGAAAATTCTCGGAAAATTCTCGGAAAATTCTCGGAAAATTCTCGGAAAATTCTCGGAAAATTCTCGGAAAATTCTCGGAAAATTCTCGGAAAATTCTCGGAAAATTCTCGGAAAATTCTCGGAAAATTTTCGGAAAATTGACGCAAAATTCTCGGAAAATTCTCGGAAATTTCTCGGAAAATTCTCGGAAAATTCTCGGAAAATTCTCGGAAAATTGACGGAAAATTCTCGGAAAATTCTCGGAAAATTCTCGGAAAATTCTCGGAAAATTCTCGGAAAATTCTCGGAAAATTCTCGGAAAATTCTCGGAAAATTCTTGGAAAATTCTCAGAAAATTCTCGGAAAATTCTCGGAAAATTCTCGGAAAATTCTCGGAAAATTCTCGGAAAATTCTCGGAAAATTCTCGGAAAATTCCCGGAAAATTCTTGGAAAATTCTGGGAAAATTCTCGGAAAATTCTCGGAAAATTCTCGGAAAATTCTCGGAAAATTGACGGAAAACTCTCGGAAAATTCTCGGAAAATTCTCGGAAAATTCTCGGAAAATTCTCGGAAAATTCTCGGAAAATTCTCGGAAAATTGACGGAAAACTCTCGGAAAATTCTCGGAAAATTCTCGGAAAATTCTCGGAAAATTGACGGAAAACTCTCGGAAAATTCTCGGAAAATTCTCGGAAAATTCTCAGAAAATTCTCAGAAAATTCTCGGAAAATTCTCGGAAAATTCTCGGAAAATTCTCGGAAAATTCTCGGAAAATTCTCGGAAACTTCTCGGAAAATTCCCGGAAAATTTCGGAAAATTCTCGGAAAATTCTCGGAAAATTCTCGGAAAATTCTGGGAAAATTCTCGGAAAATTCTCGGAAAATTCTCGGAAAATTCTCGGAAAATTCTCGGAAAATTCTCGGAAAATTCTTGGAAAATTCTCAGAAAATTCTCGGAAAATTCTCGGAAAATTCTCGGAAAATTCTCGGAAAATTCTCGGAAAATTCTCGGAAAATTCCCGGAAAATTCTCGGAAAATTCTCGGAAAATTCTCGGAAAATTCTCGGAAAATTCTCGGAAAATTGACGGAAAATTGACGGAAAATTCTCGGAAAATTCTCGGAAAATTGACGGAAAATTCTCGGAAAATTCTCGGAAAATTCTCGGAAAATTCGCGGAAAATTCTCGGAAAATTCTCGGAAAATTCTCGGAAAATTCTCGGAAAATTCTCGGAAAATTCTCGGAAAATTCACGGAAAATTCTCGGAAAATTCTCGGAAAATTCTCGGAAAATTCTCGGAAAATTCTCGGAAAATTCTCGGAAAATTCTCGGAAAATTCGCGGAAAATTCTCGGAAAATTCTCGGAAAATTCTCGGAAAATTCTCGGAAAATTCTCCGAAAATTCTCGGAAAATTCTCGGAAAATTCCCGGAAAATTCTCGGAAAATTCTCGGAAAATTCACGGAAAATTCTCGGAAAATTCTCGGAAAATTCTCGGAAAATTCTCGGAAAATTCTCGGAAAATTCTCGGAAAATTGACGGAAAATTCTCGGAAAATTCTCGGAAAATTCTCGGAAAATTCTCGGAAAATTCTCGGAAAATTCTCGGAAAATTCTCGGAAAATTCTCGGAAAATTCTCGGAAAATTCTCGGAAAATTCACGGAAAATTCTCGGAAAATTCTCGGAAAATTCTCGGAAAATTCTCAGAAAATTCTCGGAAAATTCTCGGAAAATTCTCGGAAAATTCTCGGAAAATTGACGCAAAATTCTCGGAAAATTCTCGGAAAATTCTCGCAAAATTCTCGGAAAATTCTCGGAAAATTCTCGGAAAATTCTCAGAAAATTGACGGAAAACTCTCGGAAAATTCTCGGAAAATTCTCGGAAAATTCTCGGAAAATTCTCGGAAAATTCTCGGAAAATTCTCGGAAAATTCTCGGAAAATTCTCGGAAAATTCTCGGAAAATTCTCGGAAAATTCTCGGAAAATTCTCGGAAAATTCTCGGAAAATTCTCGGAAAATTCCCGGAAAATTCTCGGAAAATTCTTGGAAAATTCTCGGAAAATTCTCGGAAAATTCTCGGAAAATTCTCGGAAAATTCTCGGAAAATTCTCGGAAAATTCTCGGAAAATTCTCGGAAAATTCTCGGAAAATTCTCGGAAAATTTTCGGAAAATTGACGGAAAATTCTCGGAAAATTCTCGGAAATTTCTCGGAAAATTCTCGGAAAATTCTCAGAAAATTCTCAGACAATTCTCGGAAAATTCTCGGAAAATTCTCGGAAAATTCTCGGAAAATTCTCGGAAAATTGTCGGAAAATTCTCGGAAAATTCTCGGAAAATTCTCGGAAAATTCTCGGAAAATTGACGGAAAACTCTCGGAAAATTCTCGGAAAATTCTCGGAAAATTCTCGGAAAATTCTCGGAAAATTCTCGGAAAATTCTCGCAAAATTCTCGGAAAATTCTCGGAAAATTCTCGGAAAATTCTCAGAAAATTCTCAATAAATTCTCGGATTTTTCCGAGAATTTTCCGAGCATTTTCCGAGAATTTTCCGAGAATTTTCCGTCAATTTTCCGAGAATTTTCCGAGAATTTTCCGAGATTTTTCCGAGAATTTTCCGAGAATTTTCCGAGAATTTTCCGACGATTTTCTGAGAATTTTCCGAGAATTTTCCGAGAATTTTCCGAGAATTTTCCGAGAATTTTCCGAGAATTTTCCGAGAATTTATTGAGAATTTTCCGAGAATTTTCCGAGAATTTTCCGAGAATTTTCCGAGAATTTCCGAGAATTTTCCGAGAAATTTCTGAGAATTTTCCGAGAATTTTCCGAGAATTTTCCGACATTTTTCCAAGAATTTTCCGAGAATTTTCCGAGAATTTTCCGAGAATTTTCCGAGAATTTTCGGAGAATTTTCCGAGAATTTTCCGAGAATTTTCCGTCAATTTTGCGAGAATTTTCGGAGAATTTTCCGAGAATTTTCCGAGAATTTTCCGAGAATTTTCCGAGATCTTTCCGTGAACTTTCTGAGAATTTTCCGAGAATTTTCCGAGAATTTTCCGAGAATTTTCCGAGAATTTTCCGAGAATTTTCGGAGAATTTTCCGAGAATTTTCCGAGAATTTTCCGAGAATTTTCCGAGAATTTTCCGAGAATTTTCCGTCAATTTTCCGAGAATTTTCCGAGAATTTTCCGAGATCTTTCCGTGAATTTTCAGAGAATTTTCCGAGAATTTTCCGAGAATTTTCCGAGAATTTTCCGAGAATTTTCGGAGAATTTTCCGAGAATTTTCCGAGAATTTTCCGAGAATTTTCCGAGAATTTTCCGAGAATTTTCCGAGATTTTCCGAGAATTTTCCGAGATTTTCCCGAGAATTTTCCGAGAATTTTCCGAGAATTTTCGGAGAATTTTCCGAGAATTTTCTGGGAATGTTCCGAGAATTTTCGGAGAATTTTCCGAGAATTTTCCGAGAATTTTCCGAGAATTTTCCGAGAATTTTCCGAGAATTTTCCGAGAATTTTCGGAGAATTTTCCGAGAATTTTCCGAGAATTTTCCGAGAATTTTCCGAGAATTTTCCGAGAATTTTCCGTCAATTTTCCGAGAATTTTCCGAGAATTTTCCGAGATCTTTCCGTGAATTTTCTGAGAATTTTCCGAGAATTTTCCGAGAATTTTCCGAGAATTTTCCGA
Organism: Eutreptiella sp. 'Long Island Sound 2002'; assembly: GCA_964036045.1. Taxonomy (NCBI): domain Eukaryota; phylum Euglenozoa; class Euglenophyceae; order Eutreptiales; family Eutreptiaceae; genus Eutreptiella; species Eutreptiella sp. 'Long Island Sound 2002'. The sequence goes on along the minus strand of CAXIWF010000377.1, from coordinate 18,849 downwards.
GAATTTTCGGAGAATTTTCCGAGAATTTTCCGAGAATTTTCCGAGAATTTTCCGAGAATTTTCCGAGAATTTTCCGAGATTTTCCGAGAATTTTCCGAGATTTTCCCGAGAATTTTCCGAGAATTTTCCGAGAATTTTCCGAGAATTTTCCGAGAATTTTCTGGGAATGTTCCGAGAATTTTCGGAGCATTTTCCGAGAATTTTCCGAGAATTTTCCGAGATTTTCCCGAGAATTTTCCGAGAATTTTCCGAGAATTTTCCGAGAATTTTCCGAGAATTTTCTGGGAATTTTCCGAGAATTTTCCGAGAATTTTCCGAGAATTTTCCGAGAATTTTCCGAGAATTTTCCGAGAATTTTCCGAGAATTTTCCGAGAATTTTCCGAGAATTTTCCGTCAATTTTCCGAGAATTTTCCGAGAATTTTCCGAGATCTTTCCGTGAATTTTCTGAGAATTTTCCGAGAATTTTCCGAGAATTTTCCGAGAATTTTCCGAGAATTTTCGGAGAATTTTCCGAGAATTTTCCGAGAATTTTCCGAGAATTTTCCGAGAATTTCCGAGAATTTTCCGAGATTTTCCGAGAATTTTCCGAGAATTTATTGAGAATTTTCCGAGAATTTTCCGAGAATTTTCCGAGAATTTTCCGAGAATTTCCGAGAATTTTCCGAGAAATTTCTGAGAATTTTCCGAGAATTTTCCGAGAATTTTCCGACATTTTTCCAAGAATTTTCCGAGAATTTTCCGAGAATTTTCCGAGAATTTTCCGAGAATTTTCCGAGAATTTTCCGAGAATTTTCCGAGAATTTTCCGAGAATTTTCCGTCAATTTTGCGAGAATTTTCGGAGAATTTTCCGAGAATTTTCCGAGAATTTTCCGAGAATTTTCCGAGAATTTTCCGAGAATTTTCCGTCAATTTTCCGAGAATTTTCCGAGAATTTTCCGAGATCTTTCCGTGAACTTTCTGAGAATTTTCCGAGAATTTTCCGAGAATTTTCCGAGAATTTTCCGAGAATTTGCCGAGAATTTTCGGAGAATTTTCCGAGAATTTTCCGAGAATTTTCCGAGAATTTTCCGAGAATTTTCCGAGAATTTTCCGTCAATTTTCCGAGGATTTTCCGAGAATTTTCCGAGATCTTTCCGTGAATTTTCAGAGAATTTTCCGAGAATTTTCCGAGAATTTTCCGAGAATTTTCCGAGAATTTTCGGAGAATTTTCCGAGAATTTTCCGAGAATTTTCCGAGAATTTTCCGAGAATTTTCCGAGAATTTTCCGAGATTTTCCGAGAATTTTCCGAGATTTTCCCGAGAATTTTCCGAGAATTTTCCGAGAATTTTCGGAGAATTTTCCGAGAATTTTCTGGGAATGTTCCGAGAATTTTCGGAGAATTTTCCGAGAATTTTCCGAGAATTTTCCGAGAATTTTCTGAGAATTTTCCGAGAATTTTCCGAGAATTTTCCGAGAATTTTCCGAGAATTTTCGGAGAATTTTCCGAGAATTTTCCGAGAATTTTCCGAGAATTTTCCGTCTCGGAAAATTCTCGGAAAATTCTCGGAAAATTCCCGGAAAATTCTCAGAAAATTCTCGGAAAATTGACCGAAAATTCTCGGAAAATTCTCGGAAATTCTCGGAAAATTCTCGGAAAATTCTCAGAAAATTCTCAGAAAATTCTCGGAAAATTCTCGGAAAATTCTCGGAAAATTGACGGAAAACTCTCGGAAAATTCTCAGAAAATTCTCGGAAAATTCTCGGGGAATTCTCGGAAAATTCTCGGAAATTTGACGGAAAGCTCTCGGAAAATTCTCGGAAAATTCTCGGAAAATTCTCGGAAAATTCTCGGAAGAATCTCGGAAAATTCTCGGAAAATTCTCGGAAAATTCTCGGAAAATTCTCGGAAATTCTCGGAGAATTCTCCGAAAATTCTCGGAAAATTCTCGGAAAATTCTCGGAAAATTCTCGGAAAGTTCTCGGAAAATTGACGGAAAACTCTCGGAAAATTCTCGGAAAATTCTCGGAAAATTCTCGGAAAATTCTCGGAAAAATCTCGGAAAATTCTCGGAAAATTTTCGGAAAATTCTCGGAAAATTCTCGGAAAATTCTCGGAAAATTCTCGGAAAATTCTCGGAAACTTCTCGGAAAATTCCCGGAAAATTTCGGAAAATTCTCGGAAAATTCTCGGAAAATTCTCGGAAAATTCTCAGAAAATTCTCGGAAAATTCTCGGAAAACTCTAGGAAAATTCTCCGAAAATTCTCGGAAAATTCTCGGAAAATTCTCGGAAAATTCTCGGAAAATTCTCGGAAAAATCTCGGAAAAACCTTGGAAAATTCTCAGAAAATTCTCGGAAAATTCTCGGAAAATTCTCGGAAAATTCTCGGAAAATTCTCGGAAAATTCTCGGAAAATTCTCGGAAAATTCCCGGAAAATTATCGGAAAATTCTCGGAAAATTCTCGGAAAATTCTCGGAAAATTCCCGGAAAATTCTCGGAAAATTCTCGGAAAATTCTCGGAAAATTCTCGGAAAATTCTCGGAAAATTCTCGGAAAATTTTCGGAAAATTGACGGAAAATTCTCGGAAAATTCTCGGAAATTTCTCGGAAAATTCTCGGAAAATTCTCAGAAAATTCTCAGAAAATTCTCGGAAAATTCTCGGAAAATTCTCGGAAAATTCTCGGAAAATTGACGGAAAATTCTCGGAAATTCTCGGAAAATTCTCGGAAAATTCTCGGAAAATTCTCGGAAAATTCTCGGAAAATTCTCGGAAAATTCTCGGAAAATTCTTGGAAAATTCTCAGAAAATTCTCGGAAAATTCTCGGAAAATTCTCGGAAAATTCTCGGAAAATTCTCGGAAAATTCTCGGAAAATTCTCGGAAAATTCCCGGAAAATTCTCGGAAAATTCTGGGAAAATTCTCGGAAAATTCTCGGAAAATTCTCGGAAAATTCTCGGAAAATTCTCGGAAAATTCTCGGAAAATTCTCGGAAAATTCTCGGAAACTTCTCGGAAAATTCCCGGAAAATTTCGGAAAATTCTCGGAAAATTCTCGGAAAATTCTCGGAAAATTCTGGGAAAATTCTCGGAAAATTCTCGGAAAATTCTCGGAAAATTCTCGGAAAATTCTCGGAAAAATCTCGGAAAATTCTTGGAAAATTCTCAGAAAATTCTCGGAAAATTCTCGGAAAATTCTCGGAAAATTCTCGGAAAATTCTCGGAAAATTCTCGGAAAATTCCCGGAAAATTCTCGGAAAATTCTCGGAAAATTCTCGGAAAATTCTCGGAAAATTCTCGGAAAATTGACGGAAAATTCTCGGAAAACTCTAGGAAAATTCTCGGAAAATTCTCGGAAAATTCTCGGAAAATTCTCGGAAAATTCTCGGAAAATTCTCGGAAAATTCCCGGAAAATTCTCGGAAAATTCTCGGAAAATTCTCGGAAAATTCTCGGAAAATTCTCGGAAAATTCTCGGAAAATTCTCGGAAAATTCTCGGAAAAATCTCGGAAAATTCTTGGAAAATTCTCAGAAAATTCTCGGAAAATTCTCGGAAAATTCTCGGAAAATTCTCGGAAAATTCTCGGAAAATTCTCGGAAAATTCTCAGAAAATTCCCGGAAAATTCTCGGAAAATTCTCGGAAAATTCTCGGAAAATTCTCGGAAAATTCTCGGAAAATTCTCGGAAAATTCTTGGAAAATTCTCGGAAAATTCTCGGAAAATTCTCGGAAAATTCTGGGAAAATTCTCGGAAAATTCTCGGAAAATTCTCGGAAAATTCTCGGAAAATTCTCGGAAAATTCTCGGAAAATTCTCGGAAAATTCTGGGAAAATTCTCGGAAAATTCTCGGAAAATTCTCGGAAAATTCTCGGAAAATTCTCGGAAAAATCTCGGAAAATTCTTGGAAAATTCTCAGAAAATTCTCGGAAAATTCTCGGAAAATTCTCGGAAAATTCTCGGAAAATTCTCGGAAAATTCTCGGAAAATTCCCGGAAAATTCTCGGAAAATTCTCGGAAAATTCTCGGAAAATTCTCGGAAAATTCTCGGAAAATTCTCGGAAAATTCTCGGAAAATTCTCGGAAAATCTCGGAAAATTCTTGGAAAATTCTCAGAAAATTCTCGGAAAATTCTCGGAAAATTCTCGGAAAATTCTCGGAAAATTCTCGGAAAATTCTCGGAAAATTCTCAGAAAATTCCCGGAAAATTCTCGGAAAATTCTCGGAAAATTCTCGGAAAATTCTCGGAAAATTCTCGGAAAATTCTCGGAAAATTCTCGGAAAATTCTTGGAAAATTCTCGGAAAATTCTCGGAAAATTCTCGGAAAATTTTCGGAAAATTGACGCAAAATTCTCGGAAAATTCTCGGAAATTTCTCGGAAAATTCTCGGAAAATTCTCGGAAAATTCTCGGAAAATTGACGGAAAATTCTCGGAAATTCTCGGAAAATTCTCGGAAAATTCTCGGAAAATTCTCGGAAAATTCTCGGAAAATTCTCGGAAAATTCTTGGAAAATTCTCAGAAAATTCTCGGAAAATTCTCGGAAAATTCTCGGAAAATTCTCGGAAAATTCTCGGAAAATTCTCGGAAAATTCTCGGAAAATTCCCGGAAAATTCTTGGAAAATTCTGGGAAAATTCTCGGAAAATTCTCGGAAAATTCTCGGAAAATTCTCGGAAAATTCTCGGAAAATTCTCGGAAAATTCTCGGAAAATTCTCGGAAACTTCTCGGAAAATTCCCGGAAAATTTCGGAAAATTCTCGGAAAATTCTCGGAAAATTCTCGGAAAATTCTGGGAAAATTCTCGGAAAATTCTCGGAAAATTCTCGGAAAATTCTCGGAAAATTCTCGGAAAATTCTCGGAAAAATCTCGGAAAATTCTTGGAAAATTCTCAGAAAATTCTCGGAAAATTCTCGGAAAATTCTCGGAAAATTCTCGGAAAATTCTCGGAAAATTCTCGGAAAATTCCCGGAAAATTCTCGGAAAATTCTCGGAAAATTCTCGGAAAATTCTCGGAAAATTCTCGGAAAATTGACGGAAAATTGACGGAAAATTCTCGGAAAATTCTCGGAAAATTGACGGAAAATTCTCGGAAAATTCTCGGAAAATTCTCGGAAAATTCGCGGAAAATTCTCGGAAAATTCTCGGAAAATTCTCGGAAAATTCTCGGAAAATTCTCGGAAAATTCTCGGAAAATTCACGGAAAATTCTCGGAAAATTCTCGGAAAATTCTCGGAAAATTCTCGGAAAATTCTCGGAAAATTCTCGGAAAATTCTCGGAAAATTCGCGGAAAATTCTCGGAAAATTCTCGGAAAATTCTCGGAAAATTCTCGGAAAATTCTCCGAAAATTCTCGGAAAATTCTCGGAAAATTCCCGGAAAATTCTCGGAAAATTCTCGGAAAATTCACGGAAAATTCTCGGAAAATTCTCGGAAAATTCTCGGAAAATTCTCGGAAAATTCTCGGAAAATTCTCGGAAAATTGACGGAAAATTCTCGGAAAATTCTCGGAAAATTCTCGGAAAATTCTCGGAAAATTCTCGGAAAATTCTCGGAAAATTCTCGGAAAATTCTCGGAAAATTCTCGGAAAATTCTCGGAAAATTCACGGAAAATTCTCGGAAAATTCTCGGAAAATTCTCGGAAAATTCTCAGAAAATTCTCGGAAAATTCTCGGAAAATTCTCGGAAAATTCTCGGAAAATTGACGCAAAATTCTCGGAAAATTCTCGGAAAATTCTCGCAAAATTCTCGGAAAATTCTCGGAAAATTCTCGGAAAATTCTCAGAAAATTGACGGAAAACTCTCGGAAAATTCTCGGAAAATTCTCGGAAAATTCTCGGAAAATTCTCGGAAAATTCTCGGAAAATTCTCGGAAAATTCTCGGAAAATTCTCGGAAAATTCTCGGAAAATTCTCGGAAAATTCTCGGAAAATTCTCGGAAAATTCTCGGAAAATTCCCGGAAAATTCTCGGAAAATTCTTGGAAAATTCTCGGAAAATTCTCGGAAAATTCTCGGAAAATTCTCGGAAAATTCTCGGAAAATTCTCGGAAAATTCTCGGAAAATTCTCGGAAAATTCTCGGAAAATTCTCGGAAAATTTTCGGAAAATTGACGGAAAATTCTCGGAAAATTCTCGGAAATTTCTCGGAAAATTCTCGGAAAATTCTCAGAAAATTCTCAGACAATTCTCGGAAAATTCTCGGAAAATTCTCGGAAAATTCTCGGAAAATTCTCGGAAAATTGTCGGAAAATTCTCGGAAAATTCTCGGAAAATTCTCGGAAAATTCTCGGAAAATTGACGGAAAACTCTCGGAAAATTCTCAGAAAATTCTCGGAAAATTCTCGGGAATTCTCGGAAAATTCTCGGAAATTTGACGGAAAGCTCTCGGAAAATTCTCGGGAAATTCTCGGAAAATTCTCGGAAAATTCTCGGAAAATTCTCGGAAAATTCTCGGAAAATTCTCGGAAAATTCTCGGAAAATTCTCGGAAAATTCTCGGAGAATTCTCCGAAAATTCTCGGAAAATTCTCGGAAAATTCTCGGAAAATTCTCGGAAAGTTCTCGGAAAATTGACGGAAAACTCTCGGAAAATTCTCGGAAAATTCTCGGAAAATTCTCGGAAAATTCTCGGAAAAATCTCGGAAAATTCTCGGAAAATTTTCGGAAAATTCTCGGAAAATTCTCGGAAAATTCTCGGAAAATTCTCGGAAAATTCTCGGAAACTTCTCGGAAAATTCCCGGAAAATTTCGGAAAATTCTCGGAAAATTCTCGGAAAATTCTCGGAAAATTCTCAGAAAATTCTCGGAAAATTCTCGGAAAACTCTAGGAAAATTCTCGGAAAATTCTCGGAAAATTCTCGGAAAATTCTCGGAAAATTCTCGGAAAATTCTCGGAAAAATCTCGGAAAATTCTTGGAAAATTCTCAGAAAATTCTCGGAAAATTCTCGGAAAATTCTCGGAAAATTCTCGGAAAATTCTCGGAAAATTCTCGGAAAATTCTCGGAAAATTATCGGAAAATTCTCGGAAAATTCTCGGAAAATTCTCGGAAAATTCCCGGAAAATTCTCGGAAAATTCTCGGAAAATTCTCGGAAAATTCTCGGAAAATTCTCGGAAAATTCTCGGAAAATTTTCGGAAAATTGACGGAAAATTCTCGGAAAATTCTCGGAAATTTCTCGGAAAATTCTCGGAAAATTCTCAGAAAATTCTCAGAAAATTCTCGGAAAATTCTCGGAAAATTCTCGGAAAATTCTCGGAAAATTGACGGAAAATTCTCGGAAAATTCTCGGAAAATTCTCGGAAAATTCTCGGAAAATTCTCGGAAAATTCTCGGAAAATTCTCGGAAAATTCTCGGAAAATTCTTGGAAAATTCTCAGAAAATTCTCGGAAATTCTCGGAAAATTCTCGGAAAATTCTCGGAAAATTCTCGGAAAATTCTCGGAAAATTCTCGGAAAATTCTCGGAAAATTCCGGAAAATTCTCGGAAAATTCTGGGAAAATTCTCGGAAAATTCTCGGAAAATTCTCGGAAAATTCTCGGAAAATTCTCGGAAAATTCTCGGAAAATTCTCGGAAAATTCTCGGAAACTTCTCGGAAAATTCCCGGAAAATTTCGGAAAATTCTCGGAAAATTCTCGGAAAATTCTCGGAAAATTCTGGGAAAATTCTTCGAAAATTCTCGGAAAATTCTCGGAAAATTCTCGGAAAATTCTCGGAAAAATCTCGGAAAATTCTTGGAAAATTCTCAGAAAATTCTCGGAAAATTCTCGGAAAATTCTCGGAAAATTCTCGGAAAATTCTCGGAAAATTCTCGGAAAATTCCCGGAAAATTCTCGGAAAATTCTCGGAAAATTCTCGGAAAATTCTCGGAAAATTCTCGGAAAATTGACGGAAAATTCTCGGAAAACTCTAGGAAAATTCTCGGAAAATTCTCGGAAAATTCTCGGAAAATTCTCGGAAAATTCTCGGAAAATTCTCGGAAAAATCTCGGAAAATTCTTGGAAAATTCTCAGAAAATTCTCGGAAAATTCTCGGAAAATTCTCGGAAAATTCTCGGAAAATTCTCGGAAAATTCTCGGAAAATTCTCGGAAAATTCCCGGAAAATTCTCGGAAAATTCTCGGAAAATTCTCGGAAAATTCTCGGAAAATTCTCGGAAAATTCTCGGAAAATTCTCGGAAAATTCTCGGAAAATTCTCGGAAAATTCTCGGAAAATTCTCGGAAAATTTTCGGAAAATTGACGCAAAATTCTCGGAAAATTCTCGGAAATTTCTCGGAAAATTCTCGGAAAATTCTCGGAAAATTCTCGGAAAAATCTCGGAAAATTCTTGGAAAATTCTCAGAAAATTCTCGGAAATTCTCCGGAAAATTCTCGGAAAATTCTCGGAAAATTCTCGGAAAATTCTCGGAAAATTCTCGGAAAATTCCCGGAAAATTCTCGGAAAATTCTCGGAAAATTCTCGGAAAATTCTCGGAAAATTCTCGGAAAATTCTCGGAAATTCTCGGAAAATTCTCGGAAAATTCTCGGAAAATTCTCGGAAAATTCTCGGAAAATTTTCGGAAAATTGACGCAAAATTCTCGGAAAATTCTCGGAAATTTCTCGGAAATTCTCGGAAAATTCTCGGAAAATTCTCGGAAAATTGACGGAAAATTAATTCTCGGAAAATTGACGGAAAACTCTCGGAAAATTCTCGGAAAATTCTCGGAAAATTCTCGGAAAATTGACGGAAAACTCTCGGAAAATTCTCGGAAAATTCTCGGAAAATTCTCAGAAAATTCTCAGAAAATTCTCGGAAAATTCTCGGAAAATTCTCGGAAAATTCTCGGAAAATTCTCGGAAAATTCTCGGAAACTTCTCGGAAAATTCCCGGAAAATTTCGGAAAATTCTCGGAAAATTCTCGGAAAATTCTCGGAAAATTCTGGGAAAATTCTCGGAAAATTCTCGGAAAATTCTCGGAAAATTCTCGGAAAATTCTCGGAAAATTCTCGGAAAAATCTCGGAAAATTCTTGGAAAATTCTCAGAAAATTCTCGGAAAATTCTCGGAAAATTCTCGGAAAATTCTCGGAAAATTCTCGGAAAATTCTCGGAAAATTCCCGGAAAATTCTCGGAAAATTCTCGGAAAATTCTCGGAAAATTCTCGGAAAATTCTCGGAAAAGTGACGGAAAATTGACGGAAAATTCTCGGAAAATTCTCGGAAAATTGACGGAAAATTCTCGGAAAATTCTCGGAAAATTCTCGGAAAATTCGCGGAAAATTCTCGGAAAATTCTCGGAAAATTCTCGGAAAATTCTCGGAAAATTCTCGGAAAATTCTCGGAAAATTCACGGAAAATTCTCGGAAAATTCTCGGAAAATTCTCGGAAAATTCTCGGAAAATTCTCGGAAAATTCTCGGAAAATTCTCGGAAAATTCGCGGAAAATTCTCGGAAAATTCTCGGAAAATTCTCGGAAAATTCTCGGAAAATTCTCCGAAAATTCTCGGAAAATTCTCGGAAAATTCCCGGAAAATTCTCGGAAAATTCTCGGAAAATTCACGGAAAATTCTCGGAAAATTCTCGGAAAATTCTCGGAAAATTCTCGGAAAATTCTCGGAAAATTCTCGGAAAATTGACGGAAAATTCTCGGAAAATTCTCGGAAAATTCTCGGAAAATTCTCGGAAAATTCTCGGAAAATTCTCGGAAAATTCTCGGAAAATTCTCGGAAAATTCTCGGAAAATTCTCGGAAAATTCACGGAAAATTCTCGGAAAATTCTCGGAAAATTCTCGGAAAATTCTCAGAAAATTCTCGGAAAATTCTCGGAAAATTCTCGGAAAATTCTCGGAAAATTGACGCAAAATTCTCGGAAAATTCTCGGAAAATTCTCGCAAAATTCTCGGAAAATTCTCGGAAAATTCTCGGAAAATTCTCAGAAAATTGACGGAAAACTCTCGGAAAATTCTCGGAAAATTCTCGGAAAATTCTCGGAAAAATTCTCGGAAAATTCTCGGAAAATTCTCGGAAAATTCTCGGAAAATTCTCGGAAAATTCTCGGAAAATTCTCGGAAAATTCTCGGAAAATTCTCGGAAAATTCTCGGAAAATTCTCGGAAAATTCCCGGAAAATTCTCGGAAAATTCTTGGAAAATTCTCGGAAAATTCTCGGAAAATTCTCGGAAAATTCTCGGAAAATTCTCGGAAAATTCTCGGAAAATTCTCGGAAAATTCTCGGAAAATTCTCGGAAAATTCTCGGAAAATTTTCGGAAAATTGACGGAAAATTCTCGGAAAATTCTCGGAAATTTCTCGGAAAATTCTCGGAAAATTCTCAGAAAATTCTCAGACAATTCTCGGAAAATTCTCGGAAAATTCTCGGAAAATTCTCGGAAAATTCTCGGAAAATTGTCGGAAAATTCTCGGAAAATTCTCGGAAAATTCTCGGAAAATTCTCGGAAAATTGACGGAAAACTCTCGGAAAATTCTCGGAAAATTCTCGGAAAATTCTCGGAAAATTCTCGCAAAATTCTCGGAAAATTCTCGGAAAATTCTCGGAAAATTCTCAGAAAATTCTCAATAAATTCTCGGATTTTTCCGAGAATTTTCCGAGCATTTTCCGAGAATTTTCCGAGAATTTTCCGTCAATTTTCGAGAATTTTCCGAGAATTTTCCGAGATTTTTCCGAGAATTTTCCGAGAATTTTCCGAGAATTTTCCGACGATTTTCTGAGAATTTTCCGAGAATTTTCCGAGAATTTTCCGAGAATTTTCCGAGAATTTTCCGAGAATTTTCCGAGAATTTATTGAGAATTTTCCGAGAATTTTCCGAGAATTTTCCGAGAATTTTCCGAGAATTTCCGAGAATTTTCCGAGAAATTTCTGAGAATTTTCCGAGAATTTTCCGAGAATTTTCCGACATTTTTCCAAGAATTTTCCGAGAATTTTCCGAGAATTTTCCGAGAATTTTCCGAGAATTTTCCGAGAATTTTCCGAGAATTTTCCGAGAATTTTCCGTCAATTTTGCGAGAATTTTCGGAGAATTTTCCGAGAATTTTCCGAGAATTTTCCGAGAATTTTCCGAGATCTTTCCGTGAACTTTCTGAGAATTTTCCGAGAATTTTCCGAGAATTTTCCGAGAATTTTCCGAGAATTTTCCGAGAATTTTCGGAGAATTTCCGAGAATTTTCCGAGAATTTTCCGAGAATTTTCCCGAGAATTTTCCGAGAATTTTCCGTCAATTTTCCGAGAATTTTCCGAGAATTTCCGAGATCTTTCCGTGAATTTTCAGAGAATTTTCCGAGAATTTTCCGAGAATTTTCCGAGAATTTTCCGAGAATTTTCGGAGAATTTTCCGAGAATTTTCCGAGAATTTTCCGAGAATTTTCCGAGAATTTTCCGAGAATTTTCCGAGATTTTCCGAGAATTTTCCGAGATTTTCCCGAGAATTTTCCGAGAATTTTCCGAGAATTTTCGGAGAATTTTCCGAGAATTTTCTGGGAATGTTCCGAGAATTTTCGGAGAATTTTCCGAGAATTTTCCGAGAATTTTCCGAGAATTTTCCGAGAATTTTCCGAGAATTTTCCGAGAATTTTCGGAGAATTTTCCGAGAATTTTCCGAGAATTTTCCGAGAATTTTCCGAGAATTTTCCGAGAATTTTCCGTCAATTTTCCGAGAATTTTCCGAGAATTTTCCGAGATCTTTCCGTGAATTTTCTGAGAATTTTCCGAGAATTTCCGAGAATTTTCCGAGAATTTTCCGGAATTTTCGGAGAATTTTCCGAGAATTTTCGAGAATTTTCCGAGAATTTTCCGAGAATTTTCCGAGAATTTTCCGAGATTTTCCGAGAATTTTCCGAGATTTTCCGAGAATTTTCCGAGAATTTTCCGAGAATTTTCCGAGAATTTTCCGAGAATTTTCTGGGAATGTTCCGAGAATTTTCGGAGCATTTTCCGAGAATTTTCCGAGAATTTTCCGAGATTTTCCCGAGAATTTTCCGAGAATTTTCCGAGAATTTTCCGAGAATTTTCCGAGAATTTTCTGGGAATTTTCCGAGAATTTTCCGAGAATTTTCCGAGAATTTTCCGAGAATTTTCCGAGAATTTTCCGAGAATTTTCCGAGAATTTTCCGAGAATTTTCCGAGAATTTTCCGTCAATTTTCCGAGAATTTTCCGAGAATTTTCCGAGATCTTTCCGTGAATTTTCTGAGAATTTTCCGAGAATTTTCCGAGAATTTTTCCTTCCGAGAATTTTCCGAGAATTTTCGGAGAATTTTCCGAGAATTTTCCGAGAATTTTCCGAGAATTTTCCGAGAATTTCCGAGAATTTTCCGAGATTTTCCGAGAATTTTCCGAGAATTTATTGAGAATTTTCCGAGAATTTTCCGAGAATTTTCCGAGAATTTTCCGAGAATTTCCGAGAATTTTCCGAGAAATTTCTGAGAATTTTCCGAGAATTTTCCGAGAATTTTCCGACATTTTTCCAAGAATTTTCCCGAGAATTTTCCGAGAATTTTCCGAGAATTTTCCGAGAATTTTCCGAGAATTTTCCGAGAATTTTCCGAGAATTTTCCGAGAATTTCCGTCAATTTTGCGAGAATTTTCGGAGAATTTTCCGAGAATTTTCCGAGAATTTTCCGAGAATTTTCCGAGAATTTTCCGAGAATTTTCCGTCAATTTTCCGAGAATTTTCCGAGAATTTTCCGAGATCTTTCCGTGAACTTTCTGAGAATTTTCCGAGAATTTTCCGAGAATTTTCCGAGAATTTTCCGAGAATTTGCCGAGAATTTTCGGAGAATTTTCCGAGAATTTTCCGAGAATTTTCCGAGAATTTTCCGAGAATTTTCCGAGAATTTTCCGTCAATTTTCCGAGAATTTTCCGAGAATTTTCCGAGATCTTTCCGTGAATTTTCAGAGAATTTTCCGAGAATTTTCCGAGAATTTTCCGAGAATTTTCCGAGAATTTTCGGAGAATTTTTCCGAGAATTTTCCGAGAATTTTCCGAGAATTTTCCGAGAATTTTCCGAGAATTTTCCGAGATTTTCCGAGAATTTTCCGAGATTTTCCCGAGAATTTTCCCGAGAATTTTCCGAGAATTTTCGGAGAATTTTCCGAGAATTTTCTGGGAATGTTCCGAGAATTTTCGGAGAATTTTCCGAGAATTTTCCGAGAATTTTCCGAGAATTTTCCGAGCATTTTCCGAGAATTTTCCGAGAATTTTCGGAGAATTTTCCGAGAATTTTCCGAGAATTTTCCGAGAATTTTCCGAGAATTTTCCGAGAATTTTCCGTCAATTTTCCGAGAATTTTCCGAGAATTTTCCGAGATCTTTCCGTGAATTTTCTGAGAATTTTCCGAGAATTTTCCGAGAATTTTCCGAGAATTTTCCGAGAATTTTCGGAGAATTTTCCGAGAATTTTCCGAGAATTTTCCGAAGAATTTTCCGAGAATTTTCCGAGAATTTTCCGAGATTTTCCGAGAATTTTCCGAGATTTTCCCGAGAATTTTCCGAGAATTTTCCGAGAATTTTCCGAGAATTTTCCGAGAATTTTCTGGGAATGTTCCGAGAATTTTCGGAGAATTTTCCGAGAATTTTCCGAGAATTTTCCGAGATTTTCCCGAGAATTTTCCGAGATTTTCCGAGAATTTTCCGAGAATTTTCCGAGAATTTTCTGGGAATTTTCCGAGAATTTTCCGAGAATTTTCCGAGAATTTTCCGAGAATTTTCCGAGAATTTTCCGAGAATTTTCCGAGAATTTTCCGAGAATTTTCCGAGAATCTTCCGTCAATTTTCCGAGAATTTTCCGAGAATTTTCCGAGATCTTTCCGTGAATTTTCTGAGAATTTTCCGAGAATTTTCCGAGAATTTTCCGAGAATTTTCCGAGAATTTTCGGAGAATTTTCCGAGAATTTTCCGAGAATTTTCCGAGATTTTCCGAGAATTTTCCGAGATTTTCCCCGAGAATTTTCCGAGAATTTTCCGAGAATTTTCCGAGAATTTTCCGAGAATTTTCTGGGAATGTTCCGAGAATTTTCGGAGCATTTCCGAGAATTTTCCGAGAATTTTCCGAGATTTTCCCGAGAATTTTCCGAGAATTTTCCGAGAATTTTCCGAGAATTTTCCGAGAATTTTCTGGGAATTTTCCGAGAATTTTCCGAGAATTTCCGAGAATTTTCCGAGAATTTTCCGAGAATTTTCCGAGAATTTTCCGAGAATTTTTCCGAGAATTTTCCGAGAATTTTCCGTCAATTTTCCGAGAATTTTCCGAGAATTTTCCGAGATCTTTCCGTGAATTTCTGAGAATTTTCCGAGAATTTTCCGAGAATTTTTCCGAGAATTTTCCGAGAATTTTCGGAGAATTTTCCGAGAATTTTCCGAGAATTTTCCGAGAATTTTCCGAGAATTTTCCGAGAATTTTCCGAGATTTTCCGAGAATTTTCCGAGAATTTATTGAGAATTTTCCGAGAATTTTCCGAGAATTTTCCGAGAATTTTCCGAGAATTTCCGAGAATTTTCCGAGAAATTTCTGAGAATTTTCCGAGAATTTTCCGAGAATTTTCCGACATTTTTCCAAGAATTTTCCGAGATTTTCCGAGAATTTTCCGAGAATTTTCCGAGAATTTTCCGAGAATTTTCCGAGAATTTTCCGAGAATTTTCCGAGAATTTTCCGTCAATTTTGCGAGAATTTTCGGAGAATTTTCCGAGAATTTTCCGAGAATTTTCCGAGAATTTTTCCGAGAATTTTCCGAGAATTTTCCGTCAATTTTCCGAGAATTTTCCGAGAATTTTCCGAGATCTTTCCGTGAACTTTCTGAGAATTTTCCGAGAATTTTCCGAGAATTTTCCGAGAATTTTCCGAGAATTTTCCGAGAATTTTCGGAGAATTTTCCGAGAATTTTCCGAGAATTTTCCGAGAATTTTCCGAGAATTTTCCGAGAATTTTCCGTCAATTTTCCGAGAATTTTCCGAGAATTTTCCGAGATCTTTCCGTGAATTTTCAGAGAATTTTCCGAGAATTTTCCGAGAATTTTCCGAGAATTTTCCGAGAATTTTCGGAGAATTTTCCGAGAATTTTCCGAGAATTTTCCGAGAATTTTCCGAGATTTTCGAGAATTTTCCGAGATTTTCCGAGAATTTTCCGAGATTTTCCCCGAGAATTTTCCGAGAATTTTCCGAGAATTTTCGGAGAATTTTCCGAGAATTTTCTGGGAATGTTCCGAGAATTTTCGGAGAATTTTCCGAGAATTTTCCGAGAATTTTCCGAGAATTTTCGAGCATTTTCGAGAATTTTCCGAGAATTTTCGGAGAATTTTCCGAGAATTTTCCGAGAATTTTCCGAGAATTTTCCGAGAATTTTCCGAGAATTTTCCGTCATTTTCCGAGAATTTTCCGAGAATTTTCCGAGATCTTTCCGTGAATTTTCTGAGAATTTTCCGAGAATTTTCCGAGAATTTTCCGAGAATTTTCCGAGAATTTTCGGAGAATTTTCCGAGAATTTTCCGAGAATTTTCCGAGAATTTTCCGAGAATTTTCCGAGAATTTTCCGAGATTTTCCGAGAATTTTCCGAGATTTTCCCGAGAATTTTCCGAGAATTTTCCGAGAATTTTCCGAGAATTTTCCGAGAATTTTCTGGGGAATGTTCCGAGAATCTTCGGAGAATTTTCCGAGAATTTTCCGAGATTTCCGAGATTTTCCCGAGAATTTCCGAGAATTTTCCGAGAATTTTCCGAGAATTTTTCCGAGAATTTTCTGGGAATTTTCCGAGAATTTTCCGAGAATTTTCCGAGAATTTTCCGAGAATTTTCCGAGAATTTTCCGAGAATTTTTCCGAGAATTTTCCGAGAATTTTCCGAGAATCTTCCGTCAATTTCCGAGAATTTTCCGAGAATTTTCCGAGATCTTTCCGTGAATTTTCTGAGAATTTTCCGAGAATTTTCCGAGAATTTTCCGAGAATTTTCCGAGAATTTTCGGAGAATTTTCCGAGAATTTTCCGAGAATTTTTCCGAGAATTTTCGAGAATTTTCCGAGAATTTTCCGAGATTTTCCGAGAATTTTCCGAGATTTTCCCGAGAATTTTCCGAGAATTTTCCGAGAATTTTCCGAGAATTTTCCGAGAATTTTCTGGGAATGTTCCGAGAATTTTCGGACAATTTTCCGAGAATTTTCCGAGAATTTTCCGAGAATTTTCCGAGAATTTTCGAGAATTTTCCGAGAATTTTCGGAGAATTTTCCGAGAATTTTCCGAGAATTTTCCGAGAATTTTCCGAGAATTTTCGAGAATTTTCCGTCAATTTTCCGAGAATTTTCCGAGAATTTTCCGAGATCTTTCCGTGAATTTTCTGAGAATTTTCCGAGAATTTTCCGAGAATTTTCCGAGAATTTTCCGGAGAATTTTCGGAGAATTTTCCGAGAATTTTCCGAGAGCTTTCCGAGAATTTTCCGAGAATTTTCCGTCTCCGGAAAATTCTCGGAAAATTCTCGGAAAATTCTCGGAAAATTCTCGGAAAATTGACCGAAAATTCTCGGAAAATTCTCGGAAATTCTCGGAAAATTCTCGGAAAATTCTCAGAAAATTCTCAGAAAATTCTCGGAAAATATTCGGGAAAATTCTCGGAAAATTGACGGAAAACTCTCGGAAAATTCTCGGAAAATTCTCGGAAAATTCTCGGAAAATTCTCGGGGAATTCTCGGAAAAGTCTCGGAAAATTCTCGGAAAATTCTCGGAAAATTCTCGGAAATTTGACGGAAAATTCTCGGAAAATTCTCGGAAAATTCTCGGAAAATTCTCGGAAAATTCTCGGAAAATTCTCGGAAAATTGACGGAAAATTCTCGGAAAATTCTCGAAAAATTCTCGGAAAATTCTCGGAAAATTCTCGGAAAATTCTCGGAAAATTCTCGGAAAATTCTCGGAAAATTCTCGGAAAATTCTCGGAAAATTGACGGAAAACTCTCGGAAATTTCTCGGAAAATTCTCGGAAAATTCTCGGAAAATTCTCGGAAAATTCTCGGAAAATTCTCGGAAAATTCTCGGAAAAATCTCGGAAAATTCCTGGAAAATTCTCAGAAAATTCTCGGAAAATTCTCGGAAATTTCTCGGAAAATTCTCGGAAAATTCTGGGAAAATTCTCGGAAAATTCCCGGAAAATTCTCGGGAAATTCTCGGAAAATTCTCGGAAAATTCTCGGAAAATTCTCAGAAAATTCTCGGAAAAGTCTCGGAAAATTCTCGGAAAATTCTCGGAAAATTCTCGGAAAATTCTCGGAAAATTCTCGGAAAATTCTGAGAAAATTCTCTGAAAATTCTCGGAAAATTCTCGGAAAATTCTCGGAAAATTCTCGGAAAATTCTCGGAAAATTCTCGGAAAAATCTCGGAAAATTCTTGGAAAATTCTGAGAAAATTCTCTGAAAATTCTCGGAAAATTCTCGGAAAATTCTCGGAGAATTCTCGGAAAATTCTCGGAAAATTCTCGGAAAATTCTCGGAAAATTCCCGGAAAATTCTCGGAAAATTCTCGGAAAATTCGCGGAAAATTCTCGGAAAATTCTCGGAAAATTCTCGGAAAATTGTCGGAAAATTCTGAATTTTCCGCGAATTTTCCGACGATTTTCTGAGAATTTTCCGAGAATTTCCGAGAATTTTCCGTGAATTTTCCGAGAATTTTCCGAGAATTTTCTGAGAATTTTCCGAGAATTTTCCGAGAATTTTCCGAGAATTTATTGAGAATTTTCTGAGAATTTTCCGAGAATTTTCCGAGAATTTTCCGAGAATTTTCCGAGAATTTTCCGAGAATTTATTGAGAATTTTCTGAGAATTTTCCGAGAATTTTCCGAGAATTTTCCGAGAATTTTCCGAGAATTTTCACGAGAATTTTCTGAGAATTTTCCGAGAATTTTCCGAGAATTTTCCGAGAATTTTCCGAGAATTTTCCGAGAATTTTCCGAGATTTTCCGAGAATTTTCCGAGATTTTCCCGAGAATTTTCCGAGAATTTTCCGAGAATTTTCCGGAGAATTTTCCGAGAATTTTCTGAGAATGTTCCGAGAATTTTCGGAGAATTTTCCGAGAATTTTCCGAGAATTTTCCGAGAATTTTCCGAGCATTTTCCGAGAATTTTCCGAGAATTTTCGGAGAATTTTCCGAGAATTTTCCGAGAATTTTCCGAGAATTTTCCGAGGAATTTTCCGAGAATTTTCCGTCAATTTTCCTGAGAATTTTCCGAGAATTTTCCGAGATCTTTCCGTGAATTTTCCTGAGAATTTTCCGAGAATTTTCCGAGAATTTTCCGAGAATTTTCCGAGAATTTTCCGGAGAATTTTCCGAGAATTTTCCGAGAATTTTCCGAGAATTTTCCGAGAATTTTCCGAGAATTTTCCGAGAATTTCCGAGAATTTTCCGAGATTTTCCGAGAATTTTCCGAGAATTTTCCGAGATTTTCCGAGAATTTTCCGAGAATTTTCTGGGAATTTTCCGAGAATTTTCGAGAATTTTCCGAGAATTTTCCGAGAATTTTCCGAGAATTTTCGAGAATTTTCCGAGAATTTTCCGAGAATTTTCCGAGAATTTTCCGAGAATTTTCCTTTTCTGTCAATTTCCGAGAATTTTCGAGAATTTTCCGAGAATTTTCCGAGATCTTTCCGTGAATTTTCTGAGAATTTTCCGAGAATTTTCCGAGAATTTTCCGAGAATTTTCGAGAATTTTCGAGAATTTTCCGAGAATTTTCCGAGAATTTTCCGAGAATTTTCCGAGAATTTTCCGAGAATTTTCCGAGATTTTCCGAGAATTTTCCGAGAATTTTCCGGAGAATTTTCCTGAGAATTTTCCGAGAATTTTCCGAGAATTTTCCGAGAATTTTCGAGAATGTTTCCGAGATTTTTCCGAGAATTTTCCG